>JAQIUQ010000078.1:190000-745902 GCA_030378365.1 Hybognathus amarus
GAGCCAAGGTAGAGCTGAACAGACGACGGTCTCAGGTGGAGCTGAGGGGGCAAGGACCCAAGGTAGAGCTGAACAGACGACGGTCTCAGGTGGAGCTGAGGGGGCAAGGACCCAAGGTAGAGCTGAACAGACGACGGTCTCAGGTGGAGCTGAGGGGACAAGGAGCCAAGGTAGAGCTGAACAGACGACGGTCTCAGGTGGAGCTGAGGGGACAAGGAGCCAAGGTAGAGCTGAACAGACGACGGTCTCAGGTGGAGCTGAGGGGGCAAGGACCCAAGGTAGAGCTGAACAGACGACGGTCTCAGGTGGAGCTGAGGGGGCAAGGACCCAAGGTAGAGCTGAACAGACGACGGTCTCAGGTGGTGCTGAGGGGACAAGGAGCCAAGGTAGAGCTGAACAGACGACGGTCTCAGGTGGTGCTGAGGGGGCAAGGAGCCAAGGTAGAGCTGAACAGACGACGGTCTCAGGTGGTGCTGAGGGGACAAGGAGCCAAGGTAGAGCTGAACAGACGACGGTCTCAGGTGGTGCTGAGGGGGCAAGGACCCAAGGGAGAGCTGAACAGACGACGGTCTCAGGTGGTGCTGAGGGGGCAAGGAGCCAAGGTAGAGCTGAACAGACGACGGTCTCAGGTGGTGCTGAGGGGGCAAGGAGCCAAGGGAGAGCTGAACAGACGACGGTCTCAGGTGGAGCTGAGGGGGCAAGGACCCAAGGTAGAGCTGAACAGACGACGGTCTCAGGTGGTGCTGAGGGGGCAAGGAGCCAAGGTAGAGCTGAACAGACGACGGTCTCAGGTGGTGCTGAGGGGGCAAGGAGCCAAGGTAGAGCTGAACAGACGACGGTCTCAGGTGGTGCTGAGGGGGCAAGGAGCCAAGGTAGAGCTGAACAGACGACGGTCTCAGGTGGTGCTGAGGGGGCAAGGAGCCAAGGTAGAGCTGAACAGACGACGGTCTCAGGTGGTGCTGAGGGGGCAAGGAGCCAAGGTAGAGCTGAACAGACGACGGTCTCAGGTGGAGCTGAGGGGGCAAGGACCCAAGGTAGAGCTGAACAGACGACGGTCTCAGGTGGTGCTGAGGGGGCAAGGAGCCAAGGTAGAGCTGAACAGACGACGGTCTCAGGTGGTGCTGAGGGGGCAAGGAGCCAAGGTAGAGCTGAACAGACGACGGTCTCAGGTGGTGCTGAGGGGGCAAGGAGCCAAGGTAGAGCTGAACAGACGACGGTCTCAGGTGGTGCTGAGGGGGCAAGGAGCCAAGGTAGAGCTGAACAGACGACGGTCTCAGGTGGTGCTGAGGGGGCAAGGAGCCAAGGTAGAGCTGAACAGACGACGGTCTCAGGTGGTGCTGAGGGGGCAAGGAGCCAAGGTAGAGCTGAACAGACGACGGTCTCAGGTGGTGCTGAGGGGGCAAGGACCCAAGGTAGAGCTGAACAGACGACGGTCTCAGGTGGTGCTGAGGGGGCAAGGAGCCAAGGTAGAGCTGAACAGACGACGGTCTCAGGTGGTGCTGAGGGGGCAAGGAGCCAAGGTAGAGCTGAACAGACGACGGTCTCAGGTGGTGCTGAGGGGGCAAGGAGCCAAGGTAGAGCTGAACAGACGACGGTCTCAGGTGGTGCTGAGGGGGCAAGGACCCAAGGTAGAGCTGAACAGACGACGGTCTCAGGTGGTGCTGAGGGGGCAAGGAGCCAAGGTAGAGCTGAACAGACGACGGTCTCAGGTGGTGCTGAGGGGGCAAGGAGCCAAGGTAGAGCTGAACAGACGACGGTCTCAGGTGGTGCTGAGGGGGCAAGGAGCCAAGGTAGAGCTGAACAGACGACGGTCTCAGGTGGTGCTGAGGGGGCAAGGAGCCAAGGTAGAGCTGAACAGACGACGGTCTCAGGTGGTGCTGAGGGGGCAAGGAGCCAAGGTAGAGCTGAACAGACGACGGTCTCAGGTGGAGCTGAGGGGGCAAGGAGCCAAGGTAGAGCTGAACAGACGACGGTCTCAGGTGGTGCTGAGGGGGCAAGGAGCCAATGGTAGAGCTGAACAGACGACGGTCTCAGGTGGTGCTGAGGGGACAAGGAGCCAAGGTAGAGCTGAACAGACGACGGTCTCAGGTGGTGCTGAGGGGGCAAGGAGCCAAGGGAGAGCTGAACAGACGACGGTCTCAGGTGGAGCTGAGGGGGCAAAGAGATTTTTTTCTTCGCTTGTTACGAGATAGAAAAACGGAAATTAGATTAGATCACAAAATCAAATCATGGTTTTGATCTAGATAGAGTGTTGTCCAATATTTTTTGATAAGATTAGAATACTTTTCGATTATAGAAGCTTGCAGAGCTTCTGTGATCTGGACTACAGGTTAACTAACTTCTGACTCCAGATCCACTCTCCCCACTCTCTTCACAATCCAATTAAATACAAAGGGCTCATATCGTTTTACCAGCAAATATACACAAGTCACTCAATATGCTGCAAAAATAGTTTATTATGACAGCTGACAGGTGAAGTGGAGCTAGTGAATGTGTTCATGAGAGGATCTCAGTGTAGAGTTTGTTGGCGGGAGCATGGGTTGTGTTGCTGGCGAGGACTTGCTTCTGTGACTCTCCTAAAAGCCCTGCGCTGCTGAAGTAAAACGGCACGTGAGAGATTCGGCCCGTCAGACCAGCACTACCAGAGACACAGAGAGAGAGAGAGAGACTTGAGTGTGTGATGTACACTGCAGTTGGCATTTCTATGTAAAACAGCATCAGTTCTGCGTATTGATTCCTGTCTGCACATTTTAAAGAACAAGATGTAAGAGAAACGTTTTTCTCTTTGCACACGTCACCATTAAAGCGACAGCAGCCTAATAAACCTGCGGCTGTCTGTCATTAACGTCAGTCAAACAATAAAAGACAGAGAAAATCACTCCCTGCTTCTGACTGAGTGACTTCTGTAGCTTTAATAAGGGTTAATGTATATTTTCATTTACGTGAAAAGAAAACTATGCAGTGTTATATTACATTTAATTTCAATTTCTGTACCTGAACTTTGTTCTTTTATGTTTGTTTGAGCTTTTATTAATTCTTCTTATTATTTTATTTTGTTCTTATCTTATTACTGAACTTTTTGAAATATATACGATTAAGTGTAGTTGTTTTAGCTGTTGTGTTTTTGTTTACTGATTTCTGTTCATTAGATTCATCTACAACAAAAAGGCACAGAATAAATATGTTTGATATCTAAATGTTTACCTTATTGGAACTGAAACTGGGAATCGAAAAAGAATCAGAATTGGAATCACTAAAATTCAACGACGACACCCAAGTCTACTTGTGTATGGACTGGAGAAGTCAATATGGTAATTACACTGATTTACCACATTTAAAGGGATAGTACACCCAAAAATAAATTCTGTCATTAATTACACACTTTTGTTCCTCTTCGAAATGTAAATGAAGATATTTTTGATGATCTGAGAGATTTTGGTCCCTCAACTGACACTACTGTTTTTTTATGGGGCTTGATAAAAACATTATTATAGTAATCCATGTGACTCCATTGTGTCCAAAACAAACGATCAGACAACGGGGTCTGCTCTCTGCGTCAGCAACACATCTCACAAACACTCTGAGAATAATATTGTGTAAATAAAATGTTAAATTATGTTTTTTGCTCAAAGCAAATGAAAAGTGGGAGTAATTAATGACAGAATTTTCTTGTAATGTGTTAACTTGTGTGTGTGTACGGTGAGGGAGGCTTGGTAGACGGCAGACGCTGGATCCAGCAGACCGCAGGACAGTTAGCCGGTTAGTTCCTCAGGATGAGCGTGACCCCAGCGAGACTCACCACAGTCAGCAGCGCGCCGTGCAGGAAGTGCGGGTGGAACTGCATGAATCTGGGTTCTGCTCCAGCCTCTCCCATCACAAAACCACTGAAACACACACACACACACACGCAGAGATTAAGACTTGATCAGGCTCACACGAATCTGATTCTTCATGATCATTAGCTAAAGCCAAATACTTATTCTGCTCTATCGGGGGGAAGAGAAATTAGATTTAGACTCAAGCCACTGTATCAAACATGAAGAAATGCTCATCATTATTGACTGTGACATCACTATACATCAAACATCAAACATCAAACAAATATAAAAAAAAGCTGCATCACAATATCATAACTCAAGTGTTAGCAAGTAAAAGCAACTCTGAGCAGAGATGTGCATTGAGTATTTTCCAGGGATGCACGATATATCAGCCACTATATCGGTATCAGTATCATATCAGTATCAGTAACTTATCAGCCCGATACAAAATTTGCCCCGATATATTAAAGCCAATAAATGTATTATTTCCTTCCTCGAGACGCTTCAGATGCGACTGCTCAACAAGATGGATCTGAATTGCTTGAAATTAAAATATGATTGAAATATTTTATAAAAAGGAAAATGCAGTTCAGTGCAACACGTGCAGCGCAAGCCTGTCATATCGGCTACTTACAATCATAACGAGAGCATTATAATTGTGTGCTTGGGACACTACTTTTTAATGGCGAGACTTTAGTTTTAATAATCAGGCTCTCAAAATTATATAAAAAGTGGATTTAGACTTATCGGCCAATATATGGGTTATGGGCTTCAAATATAAAGGATTATCGGTATCGGCCTAAATGTTGATCGGGGTGTATTCCTAGTAATGTGTGTGTGTGTGTGTGTGTGTTGTTCCTCAGAGTTCGCCTCATACACACCAGGGCAGCAGCTCGAAGACGGGCACGGAGCGCGTTTTGAACACGGCTATCACCGACGGGTGATTATCGGCCACAGGATCGCCTGAACAAAAAACATCTGTATTAGAGACTGGAGAAGACAGGAGAACATTCTCTTCTATTATTGTTATTATGGCATAGGGGCAAAGCTATGAAGAGGTTCTGTTGTAGTATTATAAACATTTTGACCTGCAAAACAAAATCATGTGGATCAATGTGCAGAAACGCTCAATGCATGAGAGTTGGCAATCCCTGACCACTCGGTGAGTTTGACGTCTTTGTTTGTGTTTACAAATAATATGCATCTTCTTGCAGATTATTGTAAGAAGTTGTAAATCACAAGCATGCGTTATATATTGGGCACGTTGTTCATTGCACTTTAGCAATTTCTCAAATAAAGCCACAATTGCCAAAGTAAAACTAAACTAAAACTAAAAGGGCTGCCAAAAAACACTGATTTTACCTTTCAGAAGCACAGCAAGTCTCTCTCCTCTCGGGTCCCATGAAAGTGAGCACACCTCTCCCCCAACACTGGCAAACACACACACACACACACACACACACACGGTCAACACCTGCTGAGGTTCAGTTGCTCACAGTATTTCTACAGCCCTCATTGCTCTATCAATGCAGGTCACCTGACCCGCTCTGTATCAGGTCTGCGTGTGAAGTCTTACGTGAGTTCTCCATCAGGTCCAGGGAAGCTGGTCTCGGAGAGGTCGGCCACCACTGTGGCGGCTTTAGGACCCCCTGAAACACCGCCGGAGAAAACACTCTCAGATCATGATAGTTCATGCTAACATCGTGTTTTTAATGATTAATAATCTCCTAAACTTCTTGATATGACACAGCAAGAGTAATCACACAGGATATATCGGCACCAGAGCAACATGATTCTGGAACATTAACTTAAGTTCAAACACACTCATCTAATGTATTTAAAACTGAAAGCGCACTGAATCCATGTGTGTCATCTGTCATTCAGTGAAGGGAAAGACATGTCAGCGTTTAATGTTCAGTTGTGTTCCTGTGATATTTAGTTGCTTTACTTAATTAGTAGTAATCACACTAAAGTCTCTTATCTGAACGTTATATACTGTACATTGCAGTTTGTTCAATGAGCTTAAATTCCAGAAAGCACAGTTAGTTTAGGTCAGTACAATATAAATGAAACGAGTTTATTTAATCAAATGATGTGTTGAGCCTTCCTGTTCATCCACTAGCAGCTAATCAGGAGACGATGTGCTGATGTTCATACCTGTGAGGTCAGAGAAGGTCAGCGCAGTATACGAGCCGCTCTCCCTGAATGCTCAACAGCAGACAGCCTCCGTCAGGACTCCAGCAGGCCGACTGACACACACACACACACACACAACACACACACTGAGTGACTGAGCCAGGGATCTTAACCACCATCACTCACTCTTGCTGGCAGGTGTGATGATGTTTACACTAGTTAGAGGAGTTCCCTTTCAATCGGTCACGTTCGACATGCCGGCGTAACTGGGATCCCTTCAGGGAGCTTCATCATCAGTACCTACAGACCGAGCCGATGAGCATTGGTGTGCATGAATCACGTCATGTGCGGGTTTAAACACTGAAGCGGAACACACGTTCCATTGTCTATCACGCTCCCAAGAGGCCTCCACATAGTGTGCTGCACCAGACCCACTTCAGGCGGCCAGAGTCGAGTCCTGCACTCCTGCCCCACCGCGGAGCCGGCCTTACAGCCGATATGAAGACCGGCTTCGACAGCCCCGTGCTTTACTGTACCCAAGAGAGGAGGTGGGTAACAAACAATATTGGACCAGCTTGTCCTGAACTGGTCCCTTTCCCGGCTGATGTTTATTAAGATGCTGGCTCAGTCGAGAGAGCAGTTGTGCGGACACAGGGACACGCTCAGACGCAGGACAGCAGCACCACGGACACTCTTTCAGAGGCTCCTGGGGCATAGGGCATCTGCAGCCACGGTAGCACCGCTCAGATTGAGTCATATGAGGCCGCTTCAACACTGGCTCCACGGTCGAGTCCCGAGATGGCCGTGGCCGTGTGGCTCGTGTCGGGTTTCTATCACCCACACTGTTCCAAACTCTCAGCCCGTGGGACCCTTCGTTTCTTCAGGCATGTGTTCCCCTAGAACAAGTGTCCAGGCATGTTGTGGTGACCCCGGATGCCTATGCTGGCTGGGGTGCCACGTACAACGGGCATGTGATCCCTATCCTTTACTTTCTCCCTCCATGTATGTTGCCTCTATCACTGCAAATCACGATGCAGTCGAGGGCAAATCGATGGGAAAGCACAACCTGGTCGTCAGGTTCCTGAGGGAAGGGAAGAGTCTAAATCAGTCATGCGTGCTGTCGATACCCTCATGGGATTTGTCTCTGGTCGTTTCGGCTCTTCAGAGACCACCGCTTTGAGCCTTTGCAAATCAGCAGAGTTAAAAATCCTGTCCATGTACTCATGGATGCATTGGCCTCCATCATGAGGGTAGGGGACCTGCATGCATTTCCGGTCGACGAATCGCGCCTAGAATCTGGGCCGGCTAACCCACGTGATCCTGAGACCCCAGCCCAGATACGTGCCAAGATTCTGGATATGTGCCTTCCAGGACCAGGTGGTGAACCTGCCAGCTGCTGCCTTCGGAGGAGATGGACTCATCCCTGGCTTTTGTTCGCACTCTGCGCCTATTTGTGGACAGAACGCAAAGCCTCAGGGCCTCAGACCAGCTCTCTTTACCTGTTAAGGAGGCCCAGCTTCGAGCTGTTTCTTTTCTTCCCGTGTACTCGCTTTCAACCAGCTGGTAACACAGAAGTCTCCCCGCTCTCTGTCGGCTTGCTGCGTCACTCACCTCCATATGGAGGAGATACGTGCGCTTTTGCTGCAGTCGAGCTCCCCACTTAGGCTAACCCTGTAGAGTTTCTCCTGACACCTTCGGCAGTCGGACGTAGCGGAGCGTCTGACGCCAGGCCCTGCTGATCGTATGCTTTCGTAACTTGTGTTAAACTGGGTTCTATATGTTGTGATCCCTGAGGTGACCCCATGTGTACTCTTCCACAATCAGCTCTCTGTGGTGAGCCTGTGTCTTCCCTTGGCAGAGTCCATTCTACCGTCACTGGTGAAGTCTTCTCCTCAGGCTGGAGCCGCCCCAGTGACGTTCATATGTTGCAATGCCCCCTCGGCCAGTCCATACGTGTATTCTCCACGTCACCTCCCGTCGGGCAGTATGTGGCTCCACAGCGTCCCTCTCCCCAGTATGGGTTACACAGAACAGCAGTTGAACTCCCTTTACACAGGCCTCACGTGCTGGATCTAGCAGCAACCGTGGCGTTTTACATAGTGGATCATAATTATGTCGGCACACGACGTAATGTTGAAGGTGACCGACTGAAAGATAACATCTTTCCCTGAAGTAGGGAACGGGAGTTGCTACATCCCATCGCCAGGGTTGGTACCCATCGACGTATGGCCTTTACAATCTCGGCTCCACAGCGAAAAACAAAGGTTCTGTATATATAACTGCGTGACGGGGCGCATGACGTGATTCACGCACGTCATTGACTCGTTCTGTCGATACTCAAAGATAAGGCTTCCTGAAGTGATCCCAATTACGTCGGCATGTTAACGTAACGTCTCCTGTTCCCTCCTTCAGAGATCAAGGGTTCCATAAGTAACAGAGACGTTTTCTTACCTGACAACTGCCTTTCAGACATGGCCATCTCTCACAGGTCCACATGCGCGTCTCCCAAACCCTACAACACAGAACACAACCTATGGTTAATGGTTCACGTGTAACGTTTGTCTGGCCATCTGAACTGTCGGCATTTTTCAGTAGTACTTAGGGTTGGGTCTCGCTTGAGTTTGAACTAATCTGATTTCGACTCTGCTTATTCCGATTCCTAATATCAATTCCAATAAGGTAAAAAAAACACACATGGATATCTTTCACATTTAGTCTAATTTCTAAATGTTTAGTTGTAACAAAAATCAACAGAATAAAGAACACTTACGTTAACGTACATGCTTGGGCAGATTTGGCTTGAAGTCGTTCCTCGGATACGACCTTTTTGTAACCTTGGGTTACAAAAAAAGCCATGCAGACCGCCAAGCGAAATGGGGTCTTGCACAACCGACGCGCACGACCACCCACACCGCAATGATGTCATTTTTGCTGCGTGCACCATGCAGAAGCGTTGAGTATAAACAAGGCTTTACTCCGTATCAGCGCGCGCTCTGCTCAGTAAAGGGCAGAGATATCAGACCTGTTTATTAAGGAGATCTCCAAGATTTCTCTTCTTGGGAGGGGGTGCACAGATCTCTCCCAATCATCTCCAGCACTCCGCCCTCGAAGCACCACTTACCCCACCCCCGAAGCACCACTAACCCCGCCCCCGAAGCACCACTAACCCCACCCTCCGAAGCACCACTAACCCCACCCTCCGAAGCACCATTAACCCTGCCCCCGAAGCACTACTAACTCCGCCCCCGAAGCACCACTGAACTCCGCCCCCGAAGCACCACTAACTCTGCCCCCAAAGCACCACTAACCCCACCTGAAGAGAGCTGACGGTGTGTGTGTGTGTTTGTGTGTGTACAGCACCTGAAGAGAGCTGACGGTGTGTGTGTGTGTTTGTGTGTGTACAGCACCTGAAGAGAGCTGACGGTGTGTGTGTGTGTTTGTGTGTGTACGGCACCTGAAGAGAGCTGATGGTGTGTGTGTGTGTGTGTGTGTGTGTGTACGGCACCTGAAGAGAGCTGACGGTGTGGCGGCCAGCAGGCGGCTGCCGTCGGGAGACCAGGACAGGTACGGTGACGCCACCACCACCCACTCGCTGTAGAGGAACACAGCTCTCAGCCGCCACGTCCCACACCTGCACAACACACACACACACACATGCTCAACACTCACACCGCAATACAGTCAACACAATACAGTCAACACAATACAGTCAACACAATACAGCCAACACAATACAGCCAACACGAATGTTCAGGCATGAAAGCTGGATCAGAACTGATTTGTTACACCTAAGGAAGGTAACTAGTTAGAGGCATCCACACACACACACACATCAGTGTTACAGTGATGACTGAGCTACACACACACACACACACACACACACACACACTACAGCTTCACAGAGATCCGCCTCACCATCATGGCCGTGTCGACCGGAGACGCAGACACCAGCAGCGAGCCGGTGGGGGACCAGGCCAAGGACGTGATTGGAGAATGACCCGGGTGAGACAGGACCTGCGCACAGCCGAACGACGGCCTGAGGAGACACACACTCGATCAACGCTCGGCGCCCACTTCCTGTTCAGCTGGAGCTCAAACACTGAGATGGGGCAGCTCTTACATTCAATACACTACTGTACCTGACTGGAGAGTTTGTGTTCTACCTGTTGGAGCAGTGGTGTGTGTGTGTGTGTGGTACCTGGTGGAGAGAGAGGTGTGTGTGTGTAGTACCTGGTGGAGAGAGGTGTGTGTGTGTGTGTGTGAGTACCGTGTGGAGAGAGAGTGTGTGTGTGTGTGTGTGTGTGTGTGTGTGTGTGTGTGTGTGTGTGTGTGTGTGTAGTACCGTGTGGAGAGAGAGGTGTGTGTGTGTGTGTGTGGTACCTGGTGGAGAGAGAGGTGTGTGTGTGTGTGTGGTACCTGGTGGAGAGAGAGGTGTGTGTGTGTGTGTGGTACCTGGTGGAGAGAGAGGTGTGTGTGTGTGTGTGGTACCTGGTGGGAGAGAGAGGTGTGTGTGTGTGTGTGTGTATGTAGCGTCGTGGAGAGAGAGGTGTGTGTGTGTGCGTGTGTGTGTGGTGTGTGTGTGTGTGTGTGTGTGTGTGTGTGTAGTACCGTGTGGAGAGAGAGGTGTGTGTGTGTGTGTGTGGTACCTGGTGGAGAGAGAGTAGTGTGTGTGTGTGTGTGTGGTACCGGTGAGAGAGAGAGTGTGTGTGTGTGTGTGGTACCTGGTGGAGTAGAGAGAGGTGTGTGTGTGTGTGTGGTACCTGGTGGAGAGAGAGGTGTGTGTGTGTGTGTGTGTGTGTAGTACCGTGTGGAGAGAGAGGTGTGTGTGTGTGTGTGTGTGTGTGTGTGTGTGTAGTACCGTGTGGAGAGAGAGGTGTGTGTGTGTGTGTGTAGTACCGTGTGGAGAGAGAGGTGTGTGTGTGTGTGTGTGTGTGTGTGTGTGTGTGTGTGGTGGTGTGTGTGTGTGTGTGTGTGTGTGTGTGTGTGTGTGTGTGTGTGTGTGTGTGGTACCTGGTAGAGAGAGGTGTGTGTGTAGTACCTGGTGGAGAGAGAGGTGTGTGTGTGTGTGTGTGTGTGTGTGTGTAGTACCGTGTGGAGAGAGAGGTGGGTCTCACGTGCCAGATGAGCAGACAGGACTGACAGGCCACAGCGAGCACAGAGCCACACAGAGGCTTCCACTGCAGCGCACACACATACCTCTGACAGCGGTGTTTCAGCGTTGGGCTCGTCACACTAAAGGAACACACACACACACACTCTCAGGATTGAGGAAACACACTTAAACTGCCCATGTTATGCTATTTAGGTTCCTATTGTTATTCTGAGTAAATATTAGCGTCTTCTATTGTTTTTTCATTGTGTTTTAGATAACTATACGGTTCAATAAAGAGCATAAACCGAGCCTCTCAGACAGTTTCTAACATCTGATGAAAATATCCCCAAACTTGTCGTTCAAGTCCATTTAACTCCAACTAAACTAATGTCATGGGTCCTAACAAAACACCAGTAAAGTCTAAGCTGATCTGTTGCTGAATTAATGTTTTTAAACAGTCAGTGTGGTTTAACCCACGGTCACATGACTTATGGTGTATGATGAACTGTAATGGTAACCCTGACAGAAACATAGTGTCGGCCCAGATCCGGTCCACATCTGGGCCTGCGGCGGATCTCACACGTACCAGATCCGGCCGAGACTATGTTGCCGTCTGGGAATTCTGACTGGCTGTGTGATATCTATGCTGTAAGAGCTGTGTGTGTGTGTGGTGTGTGTGTGTGTGCTGTAAGAGGTGTGTGTGTGCTGTAAGAGCTGTGTGTGTGTGTGTGTGTGTGCTGTAAGAGGTGTGTGTGTGCTGAAGAGCTGTGTGTGTGTGTGTGTGTTGCTGTAAGCAGGTGTGTGTGTGCTGTAAGAGCTGTGTGTGTGTGTGTGTGTGTGTGTGTGCTGTAAGAGGTGTGTGTGTGCTGTGGCTGTGTGTGTGTGTGTGCTGTAAGAGCTGCTGTGTGTGTGTGTGTGCTGTGTGTGTGTGTGTATGTGTGTGTGTGTGTGTGCTGTAAGAGCTGTGTGTGTGTGTGTGTGTGTGTGTGTGTGTGTGTGTGTGTGTGTGTGCTGTGTGTAGTGTGTGTGTGTGTGTGTGTGTGTGTGTGTGTGTGTGTGTGTGTGCTTAAACACCTGTGGGATTTGTAGATCTTGATGGAGTCGTCCAGTAACGCCACAGCAAACTTGTCTGTGTGTGGATGCCAAGCGAAGCTCCTCAGAGCGCCGTCAGACCTGAAAACACACACACACACACACACACACGTCACCTGTGGTTCCTGTATGAACATCATAAGCGCTTCAGACCAGAGGCTCATAAACTCTGAGTTTCAACAGAAGGGACAGTCAGGTGAGCGTTATATCCATCTCCACAGTCAGACACCAGACACACGTGATCGATCACAGGCTGATCACATGATCGTACCAGTCCAGCATCTGCGAGAACTCTGCCACCATCTCGTCACGGCTCAGCTAGAAAACACAAGCAGAAAGCAGAGTTTATGAGCTGCGTGTGTGTGTACCACGGTCAGACGAGGGAACAGAGACGTGTGTGTGTGTGTGTGTGTGTGTGTGTACTCACGGTCAGATGAGGGAACAGAGACGTGTGTGTGTGTGTGTGTGTACTGTACGGTCAGATGAGGGAACAGAGACGTGTGTGTATGTGTGTGTGTGTGTATGGCGGTCAGATGAGGGACACAGACGTGTGCTGTGTGTGTGTGTGTGTGTGTGTGTGTGTGTACTCACGGTCAGATGAGGGAACAGAGACGTGTGTGTGTGTGTGTGTGTACTCACGGTCAGATGAGGGAACAGAGACGTGTGTGTGTGTGTGTATGCTCATCGGTCAGATGAGGGAACAGAGACGTGTGTGTGTGTGTGTGTGTGACTCACGGTCAGATGAGGGAACAGAGACGTGTGTGTGTGTGTGTGTGTACTCACGGTCAGATGAGGGAACAGAGACTTGTGTGTGTGTGTGTGTACTGACGGTCAGATGAGGGAACAGAGACGGTGTGTGTGTGTGTGTACTCACGGTCAGATGAGGGAACAGAGACGTGTGTGTGTGTGGTGTGTACTCACGGTCAGATGAGGGAACAGAGACGTGTGTGTGTGTGTGTGTGTACTCACGGTCAGATGAGGGAACAGAGACGTGTGTGTGTGTGTGTGACTGATCGGTCAGATGAGGGAACAGAGACGTGTGTGTGTGTGTGACTCACGGTCAGATGAGGGAACAGAGACGTGTGTGTGTGTGTCGTGTGTACGGTCACTGGTCAGATGAGGGAACAGAGAGGCCGTGTGTGTGTGTGTGTGTACTCACGGTCAGATGAGGGAACAGAGACGTGCGTGTGTGTGTGTGTGTGTGTGTGTGTACTCACGGTCAGATGAGGCAACAGAGACGGCGTGTGTGTGTGTGCACTCACGGTCAGATGAGGGAACAGAGACGTGTGTGTGTGTGCGTGTGTACTGACGGTCAGATGAGGGAACAGAGACGTGTGTGTGTGTGTGTGTGTGTACTCACGGTCAGATGAGGGAACAGAGACGTGTGTGTGTGTGTGTGTGTGTGTGTGCACTCACGGTCCGATGAGGGAACAGAGACGTGTGTCGTGTGTGTGTACTCACGGTCAGATGAGAGGAACAGAGACGTGTGTGTGTGTGTGTGTGTGTGTGTACTGCACTGGTCAGACTGAGGGAACAGAGACGTGTGTGTGTGTGTGTGTGTGTGTACTCACGGCCAGATGAGGGAACAGAGACGAGTGTGTGTGTGTGTGTGTGTACTGACGGTCAGATGAGGGAACAGAGACAGTGTGTGTGTGTGTATCACGGTAGATGAGGGAACAGAGACGGTGTGTGTGTGTGTGTGACTCACGGTCAGATGAGGGAACAGAGACGTGTGTGTGTGTGTGTACTCACGGTCAGATGAGGGAACAGAGACGTGTGTGTGTGTGTGTGACTCACGGTCAGATGAGGGAACAGAGAGCCGTGGAAGGAGGACGCCCATCTCAGCAGAGCCAGCAGACAGGCCGAGCCCACCGACAGGCACCTGGGCACTGAAACACACACACACACGTCACACACACACAGCCACTGCAGAGACATCGTGATCATGTGACCGGACTCACCTTCATCAGCACTGCTCGTGATCTCGTCTGAAGAGACCGTACAGACCCGCATCTCGCCTGAGACACACAGAGAGAGACGTTTCATTTCCAGGCTCATAAATGTCATGCCAATAAAGCTCATTAAACTGAGAGAGAGAGAGAGAGAGATGAGAGAGAGAGAGAGAGAGAGAGAGAGAGCTGCATCGATTAATCGTTAAAGGAAGGCGATCTCGACTCACACACATCTCGACTACTGCGTTTCACTAACAGTCTCACAGTCACTCATACGATCACAGAAATACTGGATATAAGTGTATAGTTCAGATATAAACACTAATGTCTACAGCGATCAAAATACATCATCTACTTTTGAAAGAAACTTAATGATTTAAATAAAGTGTTGTAATTACATTGATACACCAGTAGGTGGAGACAGGTGACTTAAACACGTTTATCATTGAATCATTAATAAAAACCCTGATTCATCCACTAATGAAACAAGTGAAGTCTGAGAGTCAATCATAGAGTTATGCTCCAGCAGGTCTCATACAGTAATAATGCTTGTGGACGTACACATATTCTGAATAATTAGTAACATACAAAGCTCCTCTTATACACAACGAAATAATAAAGAGTTATGACATCACAATCCAAAACAGCCAATCCTAAAGTGTGCAGTCATGTAAGTGTGTGTGACTAGCCTTGCACTGACACACACTGACTGTAGAGGGCAGTGCAGTCCACCGGTGTGTATCAGATCTGTTCACAGCGTATAGATGAGATTACACACAGAAAGTCCTCAGTTCCCTCAGTACATCCACCAAAGCAGCTTAAATCTGGTCCGACTGAAGGAAGGCGGTCGTGCGAGTCTTCTCGCTGTATAAACTCACTTACTGCCTTAATTTAGCGAGAAATGTCTAACTAATACTGTTGAAACGTCTATCTTGAATGCAGTCCTCCTGTTGCTCTGAAGACTTCATTTCTCTTTTTTACGCCGCTTGTTCTGGTATTTCAGATTTGATTGCCCTTTGAAGATGAAACGACAAAAGTGAAAATCGTGTTATTGGCTGGATGGAAATGTTCGTTTTCTCTCAGACAGGCTTGTCGTAAAGCGGAGAGGAGTGCGTCATTTGAGGTTCTGAAAGACTGTGATTAAGTTTTAGGGTGCTGCAAAGTCAGCTATATTAAAATATTTTTCCAAATTAACTGATAGACACTGTCACAGATTTTATTTTCTACTATAAAATCAGTAATTAATCCAAGTTTCTAATTTCATGGGGAATTTTCGGCACAATGTTATTGAGTTTAAGCTATTCGTTCATCATTCACTTTACAGCTTCATCATTTTCAGCGTGTCTCTTTAATGGAACTCAGTGAACAAGATGGTTAAGAAGATGAAGATAAGCACCTCCCCACTTTTACGTTATTCCATCAGATTATAAAAGCAGATTTTCCTATAATTGGCCCCAGCGTTCAAGTGTTGATTAATTCATCTTTGAACACTGGAGTATTATGGAATAGTTTTCAGCATGCGGTTGTTCAGCCTTTGCTTAAGAGAAACAAGTTCTGGGTGGGGGTTGCTTTAATAATTATCGGCCTGTCTCTAAGCTATCATTTTATCAAAACTTTTAGAAAAAGTCATGTTTTCAATTGAATTTGTTTTTAGTTTTAAGTTATTAGAATCTTTTCAATCTGGTTTTACTGTATCTCATAGCACAGAGTCTGCCTAGCTCAAAGTTCTCAATGACGTTTGTTACAGTCGACGTGGGTGAAAATGCTGCATTGATCTTACAGCTGGCTTTGATACTGTAGACCATAATATTCTTATTAGGCTTTTAGAGCATTTATTCACAGGTGGGTTAGTTCCCATCTTAAAAACAGGTGTTTCTGTGGAGGTTTCATCTACTGCTCCTATCATTAGTGGAGTACCTCAGGGCTCTATTTTAGGTCCGCTTCTTTTTAACTTATATATGCGTCCGCTGGAGGATATGATTAAGAAGCACAATGTTTTATTCCATTTTTATGCTGATGATACACTTTGATAGATTGTGTCCAGGACATTAAGGAATCAATTGACTTTCTCCAACTTAATGAGGACAAATCAGAAATGATTATCTTTGGCCCCCTGAAGATTGAGGAACAGTCTCATTAAGGAGCTGGGTAACCATTTCCCCACAGTTTCCTCGTAGGTCGGGAACCTAGGTGTCATTCTTGAATCAGAATTATGTTTATGCATTGTAATTAATTTTGTTGTAAAGAATCATTTTTATCAATTGCAGTTAGTTTCCAAACTCAAATCTTTTTGTCATTCCTAGACTTGGGAAAGGTTATTCATATTATATTACCTCACGCTTGGACTACTGTAATTCACTGTATTTGGGTCTTCCTCAATCACCGCTTGCACGACTCCTGATGGTGCAGAACGCAGCTGCAAGACTGCCGACCGGGACCAAGAAATATGATCATGTCATCCCAATATTAGCTTCGCTTCATTGGCTCCCAATCCATTTTAAAATTCTGTTGTTTGTTTTTAAAGCTCTTAATAATCAAGCTCTTTACAGATCTTATTATTCCTCTGTCATCCAGTAGATCTTTAAGATCTTCAGACAGGGCTCTTCTATCCATCCCCCGCTCCTGTCTAAAGACTAAAGGAGAGAGAGCCTTTGCTGTTGCTGCCCCGGTCTATGGAACCGATTGCCTCTGGTCATCCACCTTGAACCTTCATTTACAACTTCCAAACCCAAAGAGAAAACTTATCTTTATTCCCTAGAATTTTAATATTATCTTGCTTTGGTTGTTGTCCGTTTCTGTTTGGCTGTTCGCCGTTTTATTTCATGCTTTTTTTTTTTACTTTGTTCAGCACTTTGGATAGTTCTGCTATGTTTTAATGTGCTATATAAATAAAATGCACTTAAGTTATGGAAATGTAAGATTCCGCTTCGCCTGCAGATGTGTAGGCCTTGTCAATGAGCTGAGCCATGAACTCGCACGGCTTGAACTGCAGGGTGAGACCCGCGCCCAGAGACGGAAGCACAGGCACAGGTGGACGGCGACAGTCTCCTTGACAAGATGGCCTTGGTGGCACACGTGGTGTGCCTGGCGGCGGTCCAGCTGGAGATGAATCCAGCTTACTCTAGGCAGGCTCGTACGGAGCCGTCCACGTCGAGTCCAGAAAAGGGCTGGTGGAACGTGCGACGGCAGAGGACGACGGCCCAGTCCTCGTCATCACTGTCATATCTGGGTGGGGGAGGGTGGAGCTCGACCACGTAACAGCATTAGCAAAACCCCGCCTGGTTCTCAAGAGCGCACTAACAGGTCGGCGCAGTGCACACACAGGCGGGTCGATGGGGCTGCACAAATCCTGCTAAAGGTAGCCATCGGATGAGAGGAAGAAAAGCTTTCTAGTCCTCAGGTGCAACTCCAACGATGACAGCGTGAGGAAAAGATTCTGACGCAATTGTCGAGCTTATGCATTTTATACTGCCGCAAGACTGTCAGTATTTGCATACTTTATGACAATTGGCCAGCTGTTCCAAGCTGCCGTCAGCCTATAGGATTTCAACAAAAGTGGAGAAGGGAGGAGCCTACGCAGTGTAGAGTTACCGCTCTGGAAAGGGAACCCCAAATCATTCATGAATCCAGCCAGGAGAGCTGGACTAGGCCTTACAGTGATCAACACAATCTGATGGATCACTGTTGCCTGACACACACACACTCACCAGGCTCCAGCGCTCCTCATCCACAGCATGTCCCTTTGGTCCAGGAGGACACACACACTCACACACACTCACCAGGCTCCAGCGCTCCTCATCCACAGCGTGTCTCTTTGGTCCAGGAAGGCAGATTTGCTGCTGCTCTCGGGCCGACTGTGACCCTTCAGAGAGTCTCTGGTGAACTGAGGACTGGGGAGATCCGACCACTGCACACACACACACACACACACACATCATGTTAAAGGAGCATTTCACCCATTGCAACATTCATCTTTATTGAAAGTGGATCATATATGTAGACGAAATGTAAAATAATTTTTTAATTTGGTGCCCTCTTGACCAAGAAAAGACCAAGGGGCGCATTTGTATTAAAGAACTACATTTCCCACAGTGCCCCGCACTGTACAGCTCCCGGAAGCCACACCCACTAACCCACCCACCGGAACAGCGCAAACAGTTTGAAATTCATTTCAAACAACATATCTAGTTAGTCAGCTGTGGCGAGCAGGACGATCGAGGGAGAGGGATGTAAGAGGACGGCGCGTTGCGTGAGGCGGTGATGTGAGTGATAATGAAAGACACCTGTGAGGCGCGCGGTCTCTCTGGAGGAGCGAACGCATAAAGCGACGACGGCAGATCGAGAGAGAAACAGGCCTGATTTTATGTTGTTTTGTTTCTGTTGTGTGTAACGCTGGCTTACCTACGTTTTGTATTTGTTCATTTTACTATTAAAATGTTTAAATGTTCACCAGTTCCCGCCTCCTTCTTCCCACAACAAACCCCGTTCACATTAATAGTGAAATTAATAGTGAATTACTCCTCGTTTGTATTTATTTCTGTATGGTGAATTACTGCATGTTACCTGGATGTTTAGTCAGGCGAAACTATCACAACACAAACGTCCGTGTGCTCGTCTGATTCAGAGCTTTCCTCCAGGAGAAATTGCCATCGTTGAAATTCTCTGCAGCAGATGGACTGTGTCCGTAGGCCGTAGGACGCAGCGAGAGTACAGCAATCCACCCAGCGCCAGAGTCAGTGCGGGCTCCTCGACCGACAGGCAGCCGCCTCCTGTTCCTCCATCAGCCTCAGCTGCTCTTCACTATACTGCGACTCGTAAAGATAGCCACGAACATCGGATTCGAGCAGCAGAACTTCAAAATCCTCTTCTTCCATATCATGTTTAGTTTCTTCCATGTGTGGGCAACAGAGCGGGACTGGCCGGAAATGAACTCGTCTTATTATTTGTTCGGCAAATAACGTTTCCATCAGCTTTTATCGTATTAGCCGTGTATCGATCAAGAGAAAATCTGATGAAACCGATCGTATTTCATTTGAGTCGATTTTCATGAAATTTCATCGAATTTTCTGTTTCCATAAGGCATTTTTCATTCAATATCACTTAATTCGGATAAAAACGTGTCCATAGAAACATGGCTACAGACAGACTGTATGAGGTGTGTGAAGTGAAAGGTTTATGTGTGTGTGTGTCTGTTTCTGTGTCCGAAATGTCCCACTACTCATTATATAGTGGAATATAGTGAGCTCACCATTTTGCAGTGCTGTCCGAATGTATAGTGATGATTATTATACCCTATATAGTCCACTCAATGTATCCCAGAATGCATTTTGAAAAGTAGTGTACAACCGATGGTCACTAACCTAAGCCCTACATACCATCATGCATTGCGCTGATTCGTAAAAATAAGTTTTAATCATGTGTGGAGTAGCGCATTATTACAGAAACGGTCAGAAATCACTTTTAGTTTTTAAATTTTGGAGAAATAAGCTCAATATAATGTAATGTATTTATTTTTAAAAATCTATTTAGCCCAGAGCCGGCTCGGCACCAGCTGACAGATGATGTAATCAACGGCGCCGAGAGACGATCGAGTAGTGTCCGAAAGTGGTGTTTCTATTGTGCTGGTGAGCTCACTATATAGTGCTCTGCTCTCTACCCCCAACATAGGGATTAGGGAGTAGTGCTTTGAGTGGAGATTTCGGACGCAGCATGTGTGTGTCACGCCCACCTGTGTGTGGGGCTGTCCGGGCATCGAGCTCGTTGTTGTGCTCGTGCAGCGTCAGTCCGGCGGTCACGGGCGCGGGGAACAGGCTGAGTGAACACATCTGCACAAAACACACACATTACACACACACGTCAGCTCAAACACACACATTACACACACATCTGCACAAAACACACACATTACACACACGTCTGCTCAAAACACACACATTACACACACATCTGCACAAAACACACACATTACACACACATCTGCACAAAACACACACATTACACTCACATCTGCACAAACACACACATTACACACACGTCTGCTTAAAACACACACATTACACACACATCTGCACAAAACACACACATTACACACACATCTGCACAAAACACACACATTACACTCACATCTGCACAAACACACACATTACACACACATCTGCACAAAACACACACATTACACACACATCTGCACAAAACACACACATTACACACACGTCTGCTCAAAACACACACATTACACACACATCTGCACAAAACACACACATTACACACACATCTGCACAAAACACACACATTACACTCACATCTGCACAAAACACACACATTACACACACGTCTGCTCAAAACACACACATTACACACACGTCAGCTCAAAACACACACATTACACACACATCTGCACAAAACACACACATTACACACACGTCTGCTCAAAACACACACATTACACACACATCTGCACAAAACACACACATTACACACACATCTGCACAAAACACACACATTACACTCACATCTGCACAAACACACACATTACACACACGTCTGCTTAAAACACACACATTACACACACATCTGCACAAACACACACATTACACACACGTCTGCTTAAAACACACACATTACACACACATCTGCACAAAACACACACATTACACACACATCTGCACAAAACACACACATTACACTCACATCTGCACAAAACACACACATTACACACACATCTGCACAAAACACACACATTACACACACATCTGCACAAAACACACACATTACACACACGTCTGCTCAAAACACACACATTACACACACATCTGCACAAAACACACACATTACACACACATCTGCACAAAACACACACATTACACTCACATCTGCACAAAACACACACATTACACACACGTCTGCTCAAAACACACACATTACACACACATCTGCACAAAACACACACATTACACACACATCTGCACAAAACACACACATTACACACACATCTGCACAAAACACACACATTACACTCACATCTGCACAAACACACACATTACACACACGTCTGCTCAAAACACACACATTACACACACGTCTGCTCAAAACACACACATTACACACACATCTGCACAAAACACACACATTACACACACATCTGCACAAAACACACACATTACACACATCTGCACAAAACACACACATTACACACACGTCTGCTCAAAACACACACATTACACACACATCTGCACAAAACACACACATTACACACACTCTGCACAAAACACACACATTACACACACATCTGCACAAAACACACACATTACACTCACATCTGCACAAACACACACATTACACACACGTCTGCTCAAAACACACACATTACACACACATCTGCACAAAACACACACATTACACACACATCTGCACAAAACACACACATTACACACACGTCTGCTCAAAACACACACATTACACACACATCTGCACAAAACACACACATTACACACACATCTGCACAAAACACACACATTACACTCACATCTGCACAAAACACACACATTACACTCACATCTGCACAAAACACACACATTACACACACATCTGCACAAAACACACACATTACACACACATCTGCACAAAACACACACATTACACACATCTGCACAAAACACACACATTACACACACATCTGCACAAAACACACACATTACACTCACATCTGCACAAACACACACATTACACACACGTCTGCTCAAAACACACACATTACACACACATCTGCACAAAACACACACATTACACACACATCTGCACAAAACACACACATTACACACACGTCTGCTCAAAACACACACATTACACACACATCTGCACAAAACACACACATTACACACACATCTGCACAAAACACACACATTACACTCACATCTGCACAAAACACACACATTACACTCACATCTGCACAAAACACACACATTACACACACATCTGCACAAAACACACACATTACACACACGTCTGCACAAAACACACACATTACACACACGTCTGCTCAAAACACACACATTACACACACATCTGCACAAAACACACACATTACACACACGTCTGCACAAAACACACACATTACACACACGTCTGCTCAAAACACACACATTACACACACATCTGCACAAAACACACACATTACACACACATCTGCACAAAACACACACATTACACACACGTCTGCTCAAAACACACACATAACACACGTCTGCTCAAAACACACATATTACACACAAGTCAGCTCAAAACACACACATTACACACACATCTGCACAAAACACACACATTACACACACATCTGCACAAAACACACACATTACACACACGTCTGCTCAAAACACACACATTACACACACATGATGTGTGTGTATGTGTGTTTGTGCAGATGTGTGACACATCTGCACAAAACACACACATTACACAGTACACACGTCTGCTCAAAACACACACATTACACACACGTCTGCTCAAAACACACACATAACACACACGTCTGCACAAAACACACATATTACACACAAGTCAGCTCAACACACACGTCTGCTCAAAACACACACATTACACACACATCTGCACAAAACACACACATTACACACACATCTGCACAAAACACACACATTACACTCACATCTGCACAAAACACACACATTACACACACGTCTGCTCAAAACACACACATTACACACACATCTGCACAAAACACACACATTACACACACATCTGCACAAAACACACACATTACACACACATCTGCACAAAACACACACATTACACTCACATCTGCACAAACACACACATTACACACACGTCTGCTCAAAACACACACATTACACACACGTCTGCTCAAAACACACACATTACACACACATCTGCACAAAACACACACATTACACACACGTCTGCACAAAACACACACATTACACACACGTCTGCTCAAAACACACACATTACACACACATCTGCACAAAACACACACATTACACACACATCTGCACAAAACACACACATTACACACACGTCTGCTCAAAACACACACATTACACACACATCTGCTCAAAACACACATATTACACACAAGTCAGCTCAAACACACACATTACACACACATCTGCACAAAACACACACATTACACACACATCTGCACAAAACACACACATTACACACACGTCTGCTCAAAACACACACATTACACACACATGATGTGTGTGTAATGTGTGTTTTGTGCAGATGTGTGACACATCTGCTCAAAACACACACATTACACACACGTCTGCTCAAAACACACACATAACACACACGTCTGCACAAAACACACATATTACACACAAGTCAGCTCAAAACACACACATTACACTCACTTCCGCAAGAGGATCATAGACACGTGCGCCTAGCAAAGCACAATCAGGGTTTAAACATAATCTTTTAGCTTCACTAGTGTGTTGTTGTGTTACTCACTTCCCGAAGAGGTAAATGTTTATGGTAAATATAAGGAGCTCTACCGTTGCTGAACTCGCGCCTTTAGTTTTACGGAAACCCAGAGGAAGTACAACACCACACTGACGAACAACGCGTTTTCATAACAAAAGTCCTGACACTGATGCCTAATTTAGAACGATCACTTTCGGTTTTGTTTGTTTGTTTGTTTTGTTTTTAGTAATATAATGGTTAAAGTCCACATGAAATCAAAATTTGTGTTAAATGTGAAATGGCTATTTACTAAAATTATCCGTTTGATTTTGGCCAAATTAAAGATACATTGAGTCTAGGAATCTGCATGTGGTGCATACAGAGGTCACTCAGACATTTTAAATACGTTTGTCCTCGGGTTAAAGAAAACTATTTTCTAAGGCAGACTATTTCTATTTTGGAAGGCAGATTCTCAGTTTGGTAAAATCAACAATTATTCAATATTTAAAGGTGAATAATCCAGTTAAGCAGATGTGCATTCTAAAAATGAAAATAATTTCTTAAACAATGGTTAAAATGTTTGAAATGTGATATTTATTTATAATTTTATAAAACTTTTGGTAACGCTTTAGATTACAGCCCGGAAAGTACTGTGTAATTAAGAGGAATTTACAGTGTAACGTTCTGTAATTATAGTGTACCTATAAAGTACTTACATGTAAGAACAATATGTAAAATTTGGGAAATAAGGGGTAACAACCAGAGAATATGTATATATATATATATATATATATATATATATATATATATATATATATATATATATATATACATATACTAAGTGTTATAAAACTAAGGGGTACTTAGGGTACTTATAATTCTACTATTGAAATACAACAATCTTACATTTGGGAGCAGTTTAGCGAGAACATACACTGCGTACCTTTTTGTAGCAATTTTGTATCAATAAGAATGGGTGTAGAGTTGTGTAGATATAAGATTGTGTATGCATTTTTATTGTACTTACCCTGTAACTACATGTAACGAGAGGGTAACAAACACCACTTTAATTTACAGCCCTCAATGTCACACTTACCCTTTAACTACAAGGAACAAGAGGGTAACAAGCACAACTACATGAAACAAGAGAATCTTTGCCCAATATTTAAGCAAAAGTTTTAGTTTTTAGTGAATTTTTGTTAAAAAGATTACTTTACAAATGCATAGATATGTACTACCCTGTAATTTTTAAAAAGTCTATACAGGATGTACTGGTTCACCATTATTTCAAAAATGAATGTTCTTGCAAAATTGCTCCCAAATGTAAGATTGTTATATAATAACAATGGATAAGACACATGCCTTTGGTGTGAGAGACCCGGGTTTGAATCCACTGTGAGACACTTAACCCCTAGTTGCTCCAGAGGCGTGCGACCTCTGACATATATAGTGATTGTAAGTCGCTTTGGATAAAAGCGTCAGCTAAATGAATAAATGTAAAGGTAGACAACAACAACAAAAAATAATAATAATAATTTACTAGAGGTTCTGGCATAATGTTTTTGCTGCAGTCTATTTACAAAAAAGATTTTAACTAATTTGAATGGCATTTTTGATGATGATTCAAGGACTCTAATAAATGTCACTTGTTTCGTTACTGGATGAATCAGCATTTTTGAACAAATCTTCTTAATGAATGATTCAATGACAAGTACATGTTTTATCAGTCACTTGTCTCCCTCTGCTGGTGTAACGATGTAATCAACACAATCTCTATGTGAATCGTCGAGTTCAGATCTGCTTTTCTCTATACTTTACTATATACTTTTGCAAAATGGCTCTTTAACTCAATCGTTCAGGTAATGTCAATGGGTACGACACATCTCAGCAGGAAATTAGTCTTAGCTATAGAAATGTTTCTTTGTATTAAAGCTTGATTTCACATGTATCACATATTAAGCTTCCCTGTTGCTCCAACAGTAGAGCGGTGCCGCTTGCATGTCATGAGTTTGATTCCCAGAGAAAGCAGGAACTGATAAGAATGTAAACGTGTCTCTTGATATGCAATGTAAGCCGCTAAAAGCGTCTGCCAAATGCAACTATTTTCTACGACCCCAAACTCTTGTTTTGACATCCTTCAGGGGATCTCGCCTGATAAACACCGCTATAATCTACTGAGTTCCTCTTCAGACTTACTCTCATTAATCCTCTAAACAACACAATGTTTTGTACATATTTTGTGAGCTTCTCTGGAAACATGTAGAAAATGTGAACCGACAACAGTGATGTTTTTCCGTCACATCGACACACCTGTTATCCTGCATTTCTCAGAGGTTTCCTGTAAAAGACACTTTGTGCTGAAATGAAAGTTAAACAGGTGCAGGAGAAATGTGGGTGTAGGAGAACTTGTTTACTGGAACACAAATGGAATGAATAAAAGATTATGTTCACATATTTTAGTCTTGAATGGTGTTATAAACAATGAAGATGGTTGGCTGAGAACAGTTAAACCACATAAACACTAATATCCTCAAGGAAGACCATCAGTCAGAGCTGAAGTTCAGTGATTGACAGAGTTTACTGAAGTAGAAATGAGAGGATCGAGCCTCAGACTATCGAAGGACACAGAAACACTATATAATCAGTGGACATCATGTTCTGAATAACAGTTCAGATCGTTCTCAGAGACGTCGGTGAGGATCGCAGTCAAACTTTGATTGGGGCCGCTGTTAAAAATCCTAGAGATTATTCCTTTAATAATAATAATATAAACAAGCTCTTAATTAGCTTAATTACATAAAACACAGGCGATATTTCCCCTTCGAGACCTGAGTCAGGACTAAAACTACAGTGACGGCACAGTAAAATTAATAAGAATAAAGTTCAATCTGACGATTCTCTTTCTACAAAATATAACTTGATTAATTTATGACAAATTTAGTTAGTTAAACTTTACAATAAGGTTTCATTAGTTAACTACATTAGTTAATATGAACTAATAATGCACTTCTACCGTACAGCACAACAACATAAATAACTCAACCCCTGGGTTGTTACGTCTGATCCAGGAGCTGGGTAACACAAAAACTGAGCCTAACACTGCAGAAACTCAACACACACATACAACTGAAATACCAGAGAGTACACACTGGTTTGCAAAACTATGATTTCCAATTGATTATAGAATACTGTTGTGACTCTGTCCCTTTTCTCACTTTTCATACCTTATAGCTTATTCCCATTTATGTAGCCTATACTGTATATAGTAGGCCTACTAGATATCTCACAATCCAAAGCAAACTCCACTCCACATTTACTCACATGTACTGCACTCCCCCTGGTGGAGGTCTAGAAGCGTCACTGCCGTCCTCTGTGGTGAGGTGTGCGTGCCTGAATGGCCTGAAGAGTCCTTTGCTTAGGATGCGCCAATTGTATTGTTTGAATAGTTTAATTGAATAGGATGTTTAATCATTATTTGGATTGAGTATGTAGTTGATATGTTTAGGTATGAATTAAATGAGGTTGATTTCTTTAATTGGATTGTTTGTAGTGACATAAGACCATCTTGTACATGCCGTGTGAAGCCATGAACTTATGTCATGTGAATGATTCAAAAATAATTCTTAAAATAAAAGAAAGCAAAGGACTGGTATTTGTCCCGTGTTTCAATCACACACACCATCAAGTCTCTGCAACTCCAACGAGCTTTAGATATGTTTAACATCTGATGTACTTCAAATGCAAATGCCAGTTCATTTTTAAAATGAATGAATAATTAAATCACAGTTACTAATGATAATGTAAATGATTACAAAGGGAGTTTGATCTGAATATTTTCTGTAGAAAGCTAGAAAATGTTGAATAGTATTGATTTGTGGCTTTGTCTGTTTCTGAAGCTCCTCCTGTTGTTTAAAGCGTTTAGTGATATAAGTATAAAGCGATCTTCAGACGGAGGAGTGATGCACACATGGACAATACAGTGATCACACTAATCATATCAATCATTGAAATTACTCTAATAACATACCTGAAATAGTGACACAAAGTTAATTGCATTAAATTGCAATTTGCTGATAAAATAAAATGTCCAATTGTAGAAGTTCTGTTATATTACAGGAGAAATGATTAGAGGAACGCACACGACAGGTCATAATCCCCATAAATAACGTAAAAGACTATTTGCCCTATTTGTTTGAGAAAGCAGTAGTTTTATCCAGTGTGTGTGTTAAATTTTTATACATTTAATATTCAACAATATTATTGATCTGTGTTGTATTATTTTCATGTTATCACTGTGAAGCTGCTTTGATACAATCTGTATTGTAAAAAGCGCTATATAAATAAATGTGACTTGACTTGACTTGAACTCATCTGTCCTTCAAATCCTTCAAAACAAATCCACTCCACACAAGTTCATCAGCGGCTCCTGACTGAAAATTATAGATGATAGATTGTATAGTTATGAAGATTATAGATGATGTATTGTATGATTATGTGTGAATCATAAGGAAAGAAAGAAAGCAAAGGGATCAGATGATCATCCGGCTCAACCTGATCAGAAACAATGTGGAGCATCAACAGTGAGTAATAAAGGATTGTAAAGAGCATATTTGTAACGTGGCATTAATGACACGACACACACACACACCTAGAACATCCTATATAACCTGTGTTGTGTTCAGATGTGTGTATACCGGAGACAGCGCTTCATCACAACACTGTGAACATCAAGGTATGTGTGTGTGTGTCTTTAATGACTTTGAGTTCATGATCTTCATACGGTCAGCTGTTATAAACTCTACAGTGATAAATAGAAACATATCGGTGAGTGTTTATTAATGTTATTAACTTGATTGTGCTGTTGTATCTTTAACTATCTTCATAATAGAATATGACTTGTTCTCTCTCTTCTCTCTCTCTCTCTCTCTCAAATTCAAATGAGCTTTATTGGCATGACTTATACAGTATTGCCAATGCATTGGCCATTACATAGGCAATGAACAAATAATCAGTAAATTAATTAGTAAAGAAATGCATGAATTTATACATCAAAATGAAAATAAACACAAAAACATTCTGACTTTAGTTTTGTCCACTGGCTGACTCTCGTAGTTTGCTGTTACGTAGTTTGCTGCTGTTGTGATTGAGCTGGAGTTTTCTCCCAAAAGATGAATTAATTTTTCTGAATTTGGCAATGCCATAAAATCTAGAGAATCTAGAGAGATAGTCTGATCTAATGCTGTGATAATGATCACAGTGTATGAGGAAGTGTTCTTCTGTCTCCACTCTCTCTGAGAGCACAGTGAACACACACACACACACACACCTCTCTCCACAGCCAGACTGTGCTCAGACACACACACACACACACACACACACACTAATGAACTTTATTGTAAAGTGCTACCAATATATTAAAATAATTGTGCATGTGTGTGTGTGCGCATTTACAGTAAACTTCACAAACAGCAGCAAAACATCTTCTTCATAATGACATCATCATCAGAAAGTGCTGAACTCTCGAGTTCTCACCTGGAATATTAACGGCCTGAAAGCAAAACTGAAGGACACCAGAAGAACTCCACTACTGGAGATCTTTGGCAACTATAATGTTCTGCTTCTGCAAGAGACTAAAATTGGTAAAATGGCCAATGGTAAAAATGATGATAAAGACTGGACACTCATCAATGATGAACTATCAGAGGATTATGACATAGTAAAACTGGGAGATGAGGAGGTGGAGAAAGAGAAGGAAGGATGCGACGATGTATATGACATACTTCAGCTCAAACAGTAAAGGAGTCGCCATTATTATCAATAAACCACACACACATCTGAAGTCTTTTAGTAAGGGTGGAGATTTTGCTTGGGTTCATGTTGAGATCGATGGGCAGAAGTACACGGTTTGAAAGTGTGTATTACCATTATAAATATCCTGATCTGTTCTGTAATCTCATGAGGGAGATTTTCCGCAGTTTCTCCAAAAAAGGGTTGGATGTTTTTAAAAGCAGGCTTGTGATTGGTGGAGACTTTAACACAACACTTAACCCTGACCTGGATTTAATCACAGAAAACAAAAACCACGTTCCACGGAGAATCAAACTGAACACGTTCTTGAGTTCACTGAATCTGTCAGATGTCTGGAGAGAAATTAAGAATTTAAATGGAATGAATGATAGGAAAGAGTGTATGTACACACATTTCTGGAATTACAAAAACAAAAAAACAAAGAAAACAACAAAAAGAGCGTCCAGTATTAGACTATATTTTCATGTTGGAAGATGATGTGAAATATGTGGTCAGTTGTGAATACTCAATAATATAGATCTGTCTGATCACCGTCCCGTGAGACTGATTCTGAAATCTACAGGCATTCACACAGCGTAGAGAAGTGATTAGAGAAGAGTGATTAGAAAAACAGACACGTATTTTACACAAAACTACAGTATGCAGTGAATGCTTTCTATTTATTTATTTAACCATCGTCTGGCATTATCTCATTGTAAGATTGGACTATTATCCAAAAATTCAAGGGTTTGTGTGGGTTTGTTTCATTCATTTAATAAGCAAAGGAATTTTAGTAAACAAGTAATGAAATTTCATATTTAAAAAGTAATAATTATGTGTGTAAAACTAGTGTACATAGTACTTTTAAAAGTGTCTGCTGATGAATCGATAGAAACAATCAAATGATTCTGTACTTTCAAAGATCAAAGAAATTTTTTGTTATATTTCAATTTATAATAGAGAAAATACTAGAAAATAGTGAAACACAGGGGAAATGAGCCCTTACTGGTGACATCTACTGGTATACTTATCTACTAATTACAAAAAATAAAAATAATCAATAACAATCTTCAGGGAGTCGTCTTCTTGACGTTTCTGAAACGTTTCTTGAGTTTGTGACCCAGTCTGAGGTAACCCAGCTCAAGTCCTTTATTCACTGTTCAGTGGACATGTTTTGTAAAGCAGGCATATGGATTATGATGTGGGCATCTTTCTGGGATATTGTGTAATCTGGATCAAAACAAAAAGTGAAATTATTAGTGCTTTACTTTTCTTTCCACTTTATATCGAAACAGAAGCACTAAGAGTAAACGACAGGAATTAAATGATCAAATGTAAAACAATAAATCACTACTTTAGTATATTCATTACAAATAAACTGATTATTATTAAAGACACAAAAGTCTTTTGTATTGATTGATTGATGATATATAAACCTTTTTAATATGATCTTTCAGTTTCCAGCATTCGACTGATAAATAAATGCTTTAAACTAATTTGTTTTTAATTTACAAAGCACTGGTAATATCATTTTATATAATCAATTTTTGTAAAAAAAATATGTGAAATAAACCATTAAAAGATATTTCCACAATAAACGTGTGTGTGTGTGTGTGTGTAAACATGGTTAATGCAGTTAATTTAAACCATTGTCTAGCTTAGTGGATAAAACTGTTAACAAAACCTTTTCAGTGATCCTCTGCGGTCATCTGCTGGTCATTATCATAATTACTCATTCTACTCATTGATATTGTTGTCGAATCAATCAGTTGATATACTTTTAACACATGCTTTTGCATTCATATTTAGACATTATAAATCGCTATTATAACTCATTCACATTTGACAGAGTTTATCACTTCATTTGGACTGTTCTCTCAGTTTTGATAATTCTGCCAGATTGTGATTAATGCAAACCTGAAAAAACCTGAGACTTGCAGTAAACATATTGATACCCTTCATTAATATTAAATATCAAATTAAAAATAATATATATATATACCTATATTACCTTATTTTATTTTATTCTCAGGTTAGGTAAAGTAAGTCATGTCTGTTCTAATTAATAAACATTTGATTATTTATACAGTAATGAGGTTACAGAAGTGTTGCGAATCTGCTCCGAGACGTGGAGATGAAGATCCAAATGCAGCTTTATTAAGAATAGTCATACAGGCAGGGTCGAGAATTGGCAGACAGGACAATGGAGAATAAACAAAGGGAATCCAAGAAACAGGCAGAGGTCAGGGCAGGCAGCAAACAGTCAAGGTCAAAGAACAAAGCAGAGGTAACGTAGGCAGGCAGCAGACAGGGTGATATCCAAAACAGGCAGGGTCACAAAACAATCAGGCGGTCACAGGAATAAATGCTCAGAAATTACAAGCCGTGGCAATGCAATACTTCGCAACAAGTCTCTGTTTGAGTGTGGCTTAAATAGCCAGTCTGATGAGGTTCAGGTGTGTGTGTAATCAGTCCTAGGGGTGGTGCATTATGGGAAATGTAGTTTTGAAAAGTGATCAGTTCTAATGTGGAGTGCCCTCTGGTGATTCTCAGGGGCACTCCAGCTGGTGATCGTTACATAGCCCCACCCCAAAGAGCGGCTTCCAGACGCTCAAAACAAACAAACAAACAAAACGGTCCAGGTGGGCAGTGGAGCGGAGGCGGATCTGGGGGCGGGATGGAGGACCAGGTCCGTGGAGCAGAAGAGGAGCAGGCGACCAGGGCGTATCAGGCTGTGCAGGCGACCAGGGCGGAGTAGGCGAAGGCCAGGGCGGTGCTGGATGAGTGGGCGGCCACGGCGGTGAAGACCCCTCGGGCGGCCACGGCGGTGAAGACCCCTCGGGCGGCCACGGCGGAGACCTACTGCCCCCCCCCAAAATTTTCTTGGGTGTAGCCACGGGGGCATAGGCTGGAGCAGGCGCTGGCTCTGAAACAGTCTCTGGCTGGACAGGGCTGACGTGAAGAGGCTCTAGAAGCTCTGCTGAGACGTGACGAACCTCTGGACGCTCTGCTGAGACGTGACGAGGCTCTGGATCGGCATAAATAATGTAAACAGTCTCTGAATCAGCCATCTTGTCCATAGACACTGGCTTGGAGGTGGCCATCTTGTCTTTAGACACTGGCTCAGAGGCAGCCATCTTGTCCTTAGACACTGGCTTGGAGGCGGTGACGTGAACAGTCTCTGAATCGGCCATCTTGTGCGTAGACACTGGCTCGGCAAAATTAACAGGAACACTCTCTGAAACGGCCATCTTGTCCGTAGACACTGGCTCGGCAGACAGTACGTGAACGGTCTCTGAAACGGCCATCTTGACCATAGACACTGGCTCGGAGGCGGCCATCTTGTCCGTAGACACTGGCTCGGGGAAATGACGTGAAGCGTCTCTGGCTCGGCAGAAGTGACGTGAAGCGTCTCTGGCTTGGCAGAAGTGACGTAGGGCTCAGGCTCTGGATCGGGAGACTTGACAGGAATGGTTTCCGGAGTCGCCCTCTCAGTAGTAGAGGGTTCGAGAAAATCTGCTAAGACGTAACGAGAGTCTGGAGAATCAGTTGAGGTGTAGCAGAACTCTGCTTCAACGGGTATTATACATTCATGGGAACCCTCATCCACAGGGCCCACAGAAAAGGATGAGCCGCTTATCCTTAGGGCAAATTCAATATATTGACATAATGTCCACTGAGGGGTGTTGTCAGGCATGAGATAATTTAACATGTCCTTAAAGAGGCTACATGCGTTTTCCTAAAAATTAAACTCGCGACTGACACCATGTGGCCCAAAAACAGAACTGCTCTTCCTTTCTGCTCGCCGCGCGCACTCGTACGTGCACAGTGCACACGTCATCCGCTGACATGGAGGTCAGCATTATGTTTACAGAGGTAAGAACAGTCAAATACTTATATTGTTTGAGATAAGTGTTCTGCTTGCGACTCGAGTGTAGGCTACTTGCTGACTAGCGGTGTTAGCAGAGTGATCGGAAACGTATAACATGAACGCGCTTCACGTCACATCCGCAGACAGACGCGGGAAAATTTGACCCGAAAAGAAAATATTAAAAATAGGATACAGGCGAATAGATGCACCCACTGTGTGCGGACAAGGTGTCAGTATGCTCATCAGGAGATGTTTGATTCATAAATGGTAAAATAAAACGGATTTTGTTAAGTTTATTTTGGAGGAAAAGTTCCATATAGCCTCTTTAAGTCCATATCGGAAAGCATCCTTTAAGACTGCATCGTCCAAGTCTACCCCATGGCAGAGCTCACAAAATTCCTCAACATATTCCTCTATAGAATGATTACCTTGGCTGAGGCGGAAGAGACTGAGAAGTGGGTCCATGGTGGATCTCGGTCTCTCTCGGCTGCTGGATCTGAAGTGGCGAAGTATTCTGTTGCGAATCTGCTCCGAGACGTGGAGATGAAGATCCAAATGCAGCTTTATTAAGAATAGTCATACAGGCAGGGTCGAGAATTGGCAGACAGGACAATGGAGAATAAACAAAGGGAATCCAAGAAACAGGCAGAGGTCAGGGGCAGGCAGCAAACAGTCAAGGTCAAAGAACAAAGCAGAGGTAACGTAGGCAGGCAGCAGACAGGGTGATATCCAAAACAGGCAGGGTCACAAAACAATCAGGCGGTCACAGGAATAAATGCTCAGAAATTACAAGCCGTGGCAATGCAATACTTCGCAACAAGTCTCTGTTTGAGTGTGGCTTAAATAGCCAGTCTGATGAGGTTCAGGTGTGTGTGTAATCAGTCCTAGGGGTGGTGCATTATGGGAAATGTAGTTTTGAAAAGTGATCAGTTCTAATGTGGAGTGCCCTCTGGTGATTCTCAGGGGCACTCCAGCTGGTGATCGTTACAAGAAGACTTCTTCATGGTCAGTTCAGCTCAATCTTTTGTAAAGCAGAGACTTGTTGCAGACAAGCTTCTTTTAATTTTAATTAAATATATATTTTTTATTAAATACAGGTTTACTACTTTACATACAATGTACTAATATATAAAACAAAAATAAAAGTAAATCAAAACCAAATCATTTACAAGATTGAGGTGCAATGGGAAGACACAGTGGAGACGTCCTGGTGAATCACACCTTCATCTTCTGCTTTCAGTTCTTTTAAAGTCCATCAACTCTTAGACATCTTCAGAGATCTCCTCCTGGAAACTTCATTCGGCAATCCTCTCATAACTCATTTCAGTTCTGGACTCCTCTCGGACATGTTTACGACCTCCTTCTTCAGACACTTTCCGCTAATGCTGGCATTTTACCTCTGACTTTAGCAAAGCTCTTTCTAATGCATTTTCAATTTCTCTCTACTCTGCCATTTGCTTAATAAATGCTTACAACATTCAGTGTGGTGTCTTCTTACTTTATAAACCATGATTTTACACAACCTCTGGTGTCCTGCAAAACCTCCTGGTGTCCCTATAAAAACACTTTCATTATATAAAGTTACCATTACCATATTCCATAACAATACACACACATACACACACACACACACACAACCCCACACATACATATATATATATATACATATACATATATATATATATATATATATATATATATATATATATATATATATATATATATATATATATATATATATACATTTTATGATGGGTAAAATGGCATGGACATATTTTGGCATAAACAAAATATGACATGGAGTCATATTTTATATTAAATATTCTCATGTTATGTCCATTAATGCTGGTGGTCTGAAAGGAAACCCAATATTACAGTAACAAAGCTTTATTTTGAAACATTGCACTCTTAGAAGAAAAGGTTCTATATAGAACCTTAAAAGGTTCTAAAGCGCCCCTAAAATGCAATGCATGAATGATCACAAAATTCAAGATATGGGGGTTAAAAACTGTAATTAATCAATATCACACGAAGAGTGCCATTTCAGTTTTTATCCTTCAAAAATCAGCATGATTAAAATGGAATAATAAGTTACTATAACAGTTTAATAAACAATAATTTAATTACAACTACAAAATGTTGCAGAATAATGTAATATATGAATGAATAATATATAAAGAACCTTTGTGCCAAAGGGGTTCTTCTTGTCATTATCATCATTTTTTTTCATAAAAGCTCCTTTTTGAGTAAAGAACCCTATGCTACATATATAGAACCCTTTTTCTAAGAGTGACAGACTTCTACCACTCCTTTACATGTAAATATACATGACCTCTTCTTTATTTGTGAAGTATTAGTGATTATTTCATGACTGATCATATTTTATGCTACACTATCTTAATGAGGAAAAGTGATGGTGTGAGACTTTATTAAGGAATAAGCTCATGTTGAGCTTTTTACTTACATACATAAAGTGTTGAAAGAAAGTCCTGTTGCGACATGTGAACTTCTGAAACATCAGTTTTTTTGGCAAACCCATCTATAACCAACATCACAGAGAGGAGCCGGAGGAAGAGTCGCTGCGGGACGCAGAAGTGTTCAAACTTCAACTCATTCAAACATTAAAGATCTAAGAAAGCAGAGAGAAATTAATACTTTTATTCATCAAGGACGCATTAAATGCATCATAAATGACAGTGAAGACATTTATAATGTTACAAAAGATTTATATTTAATGCTTTAATGACTTTAATAAATAAATGTAATGAATGCTAATAAAGACTAATAAAGAATCCTGAAAAATAAAAGGAATGATGGTTTCCACAAAAATATCAACTGTGTTCAACACTGATAATTATCATAACTGTGTCTTGATCATCAGATCCTCATATCAGAGTGATTTCTGAAGGATCATGTGACACTGCAGACTGGAGTAATGATGATGAACATTCACAGGAATAAATTACATTTTACTATATATTCATAGAGAACAGATGAAAATAGCTTATTTCTGAAACTATGGCGGATTTTCTCAAAACTAAAGCCACAAAACACAAGATGCAAAACATCTCTAAAGCAAACACTCATTCAAACTCTTCTAAAAAAATGTGTTTTTACACACACAAAAAAATCAGGAATTCACATATAGAGTCGGAAATATATATAAAGCAACAGAAAGGTTTGTTCAGAACCAGAATATTCATGTTATAAACACTAGAACGTGTGTTTTACTCATTTTGACACCCAGATACTTCACTGGTGTAGGCCTACAAACAAATGAAAATGACTGAAGATACAGCCGTTGTGTTTTAGACTTCTACACTAGTTTTGCTTTAACAAAAGATGTAATTTTGACAAACATATTTTTTATTATTTCTTAGTAAATACAGCTCAATGACCTTTCATCATCATTTATGTATTTCTTTCTCTAGTAAAACACACAGAGGAGATCTGGCATGAGATGACCCAGAATCACTTTTATTAAACACATTGTTCAATATCAGAGTTATAGACTTATTATAACACTGTGCCATAAAGCATGAAACACAGGTTATTGACAATATTCTGTTTTTAATGATCAGAAATCTCTTTGAATAATAAAGCTGTGTTTGGATGAAAAATCCAATATTCTCAGGCGTTCTCGGCGTCACGCGTGGCGTGCGTCACATTTACCGGCGGTCATCGACAGTAACAACAGGAGCTTTTCCTTTAAACGCTTTAAAATATAAACTGAAGGTCAGGCCGTATTTACACACACACACACACACACACACACACACACACACACACACACACACACACACACACACACACACACACACACACACACACACACACACACACACACACACACACACACACTTCAGCGCTTGTGGCTTTGACGTCATGCTCGCTCTCACGGTAACGCGCGCGCGCGCGCCCTCTAGCGGGCGTCATCGCGCCCCGTGACGTCACTTCAGCACCGTAGAGGAGAACAGCTCCTTCCGCTCGACTAATGGACCCGAATCCGTAATCGCGCAATCCAGCCGATGGAGCTCGAACCGGACCGGGCCAGAACACCACACACACCACGCCGAGCCTCAGAGAACAGCACGCGCGCGCGGGGATCGAGGAGCGAGACGCGTTTACCGAGGAACATCAGATCAGATCCAACAACAGCATCCATCCTCCAGGGACACGGTACTGCTCACCATCATCTACACACACGCACACACACACATACGGGACGCGACGCGACGCGACCCTCTCAATCACAGCCTGTACAAGCCAGCGGGAGAGATGAGATCAGTGTGTGTTCGTGCAGTGTGTGTGTGTGCGTGTGTGTGTGTACATCCTCTCCTCACTCATTGCGGTACATCGCGCGGCTGGACGCGTTCACGCGCGCCATTGACGCCAATGACATCACATCTCAACAAACGCGTCCATTTACTGCCTTTCATCGGCGCGTTCGCGTCGCGTGCGTTTGTGCGCTGTTTTTGCCTGTACACGCGCAATGGTGTAATTACACGACACGCGCGAGGAATCGCGTCGTTCAGGAGCGCACGCGTGCGTTTGTTATGCAATTTTGCCATATTGTGCAGAGAGCAGCGTGACGCGCGCGCGAGCGTCGAGCAGAAGCGCCGTGATTTCTGGCATTGTATATTCATCATATATTTCATGCAGATGCGTGTATTCGAGGATGTTTTTGCTGCACTATTGTAATCTGAGAAATAACATGATTGTGTATTCATATTTAAGGAATAAGTGTATATTTAGGTGCTATGACTGGAACATTCATTTGAAATGTTCAGCAGTCCCTATTATTAGTAGTGGGAGATAATTAGGAATTGATTAATATGAATCTATGACAGTCTTATTGTACAATTTGAGAAATTCATGGGGTTTAAAATCATTTTCGCTTAATATTTGAAACTTGCATGTCAACTACCAACTTAAATATGTAAAAACATTTATCTAGTCCATGTTAACACAAAGCTGGGGAACAATAAAATATTGTAAATGTAATAAAATCTGCGACTAATAACACAAGACCTCAACAATATATGAAGCAAACAAATGTAAGTCTTGAATATATACACACCTCTTATCAAGGTTGTTATTGTTAACTAACACTAAAACCTTTATCATGCAATATTTGAAATTAAGACATTGCCAAAAGAAGCAATGATTTTTTTTTAAACCCTCTTGTTTTCCTGACTCCATATGGACAAACCCAAAAGTTGGGTTAAAAATGTAATTTCAAATTTTAACCCAACTTCAACTTTCACTTTCAACTATAAACTTTTTAATTGCATTTTTAACCCAACGTTTGTCCATATTTGACCCAAATTTGTGTTGAAACAACCCAGCTTATGCGATAGTCACTTATCTGTTAGTTTCAATTTGGAGATTATGCATTAAATAGGAACAGAGAAAAATGCATAAAAAAAACATTTAAATATTGAGGCATTTATAAGTCTTGTGGCCCTTGTTTAGTCTTATGGGTTGGGTGTTACAACCTCAGCTGATGTTGTATTTTGTTTTTTTTTAGATAGTATTTTGGTTGCATATTTGTACATACTTTGTAAATTTTTTAAACATTGGTTTAATGGGTTGTAGGGTTCTGATGCCATTCATTTTCGTTGTTATTTTCTTTGTCTCTAAAGCACTAGGTAGGGAAGATCATCTTGTATATTCTTTTTCTGTTAATTTGATGAGGTTAAGTGGATGGAGGTTTGAGTTGGGGTTTTGTTTATTGGTTTGGTCTTGTCTGGAACCTGAAGTTTTCCCAATTGATTTTCTGCTTTTCTTCATTGTTAACAAATCACTGCAAGCTAAGTCTGTCTAAAGGTCCTTGCACACTGAGGCCGAAATTTTCGTATGTGTTTTTTTGCATTCGTCATCCTAAAAATTCTTCTCGCAAAGAAATCTTGAAAAAAAAAAAAATTAGTTGTCCTCTCTCTTCTTAAAAAGAGAAAAGGAAAGAGGAAATAGTGGGTCCGTCATCCAGATCCTGAGATTGCGTGGAGGCAGGAGAGTTTGCTGCGGGATTTTCCGCGCGATTTAAAGTGTACTTCAGGGTGTCAGTGGCTCAGTTTGATGTTTTGCTAGCTATACTGAAGCCAGATATTAAAAAGAAGACGCCCAATTTCCCCGAACCAATTGATCTTTAACAAGTCTGGATTTTGGCGTTCGTATGTATGGTGGCTCTGAATTGTCCACCTCTTAATAGACTTACTACAATGCAAAAACACAGAAATTTGAACCAGATACCAACTTTTTCTTTATGATGGATGAAAGTTTGGAGGCAGTGTGTAAAAGTGATTGACACAACGTGTGTTAGTGTAAGCAGAGAGGAAGAGAGGTGTGAATCCAGTTGCAAAAAACAAAAACAAAGATAATCTAAATAGAGGGTCAAAAGCAGGAACAGGAGCACAACAGCTTCACACAACATGCAAAGACAACAACGACAGTCAGGACTGAAACACTGGGGAATATATTCACAGGATAACAAGAGGTTAACAAACTGATTTATCACTATGCTAATAAACAAGACAAAGGCAAACAGGAACCAAATAGGAAAGGGGAAGTAATGATATAAGGAGAACAGAAAATAAATTTCAAAATAAGAGTCCACAACAAGGAACCATGATACACGGATCGGGACAACGTAGTTATGGTTGGTGGTGGTAAGAAGCACGAAGGAGATGAGGGAAACCAGGAAGCGGGAATTTGAATAAACAAAATCTCAGGAGACACAAACACCACACTAAACATAGACAAGAACGGACAAGGAATGAGGGAGAACACAGGGTTTAAATACACAGAGGAGACAGATTAGGGAAACGAGCCACAGCTAGGGCAAATGAACTCAACACAGGTGATTGAACTGAACACTGAGGAGCAGGAAAACTGGGACACAGGACTGAACCAAAAACACTAAACAGGGGGAAACACGGACATAACATGTAACCAACGTGAGATCGTATTTATTTTTTAACTAACAAAAATTTCGGATGAGAATTTCGGACTTCAGGTGCAGGGACCATAGGAATCTAAGAAAAAGTGGGGGCTCGTCCGGGATCGCACCTAAAGCTGGACTCATAGCCCTAGATCAGGGGTGCTCAACCCTGCTCCTGCCGATCGACTGTCCTGCACAGTTCATCTCCAACCCTAATTAAACACACCTGCCTTTCATTTTCAAGTGATCCTGAAGACCTTAATTAGTTGCTTCAGGTGTGTTTGATTAAGGTTGAAGATAAACTGTGCACCCCTGCGCTTGACTAACACAAACTCATCTTTTCAGAATCTTACTCTGCATTTCTGATCAATGCAGATTACTATGGAACAATATGTTGTTAAGTGTGGCTGAGTGAAAATGAAAAAGGTAAAGCACCAGTAGATCCCAAGCTCAAGCGTTGTGTTCAGCTTCACACACACAGCCTTGCTGATAATGACCTGCTGTTGTTTACTGCTTTTCTTACAAAAGAAAAGAATACTTATCTGGACAGGCCGATTCACTGTCCAGTGTTTGGACATCAGCAGCATCAGCTGAGCCCTGTTGGGACATTGGCTCAGTCCCATAATCCAGTGCTTCTCAGTTTTTGGTTTTCCTTCGTCTCCTGATTTACATCATGAGCTCGTCAAGACATGGTGCCCAATCTCAACAGTGTTTCTGCACCCTTTAAGGGCACCATGGGTTAAAGGTCATTTCACACCTGGTCACTTCAAGTGATGGCGAGTTTTCATTTAAAGGAGTAGTTCACTTCCGAATTAAAATTTCTTGATAATTTACTCTCCCCACGTCATTGAAGATCTTCATGTATTTCTTTCTTCAGTGGAAAAGAAATGAAGGTTTTTGAGGAAAACGTTCCAGGATTTCTCCATATAGTGACTTCAATGGGGTCCAACGGGTAGAAGGTCCAGATGTTTCAGTGCAGCTTCAAAGTCTCGACACGATCCAGCCGAGGAATAATAGTCTTATCTATGGCGTTATTTTCCTGTATAATATCAAGAGCGCATTATTGTAGTGCGAAAGTACATTAATGTAATGCTGAGGGCGAATCCCTCTGCTCGCGCACGAGAGACTGGGTGCGCGCTCTCAGATACACACTGCTCTTGTAAGAATTTTCTCTGTGCTCACTCAGAGAATATGCCTGCACTTCAAAAGTGTTCATTGCAATCGCAAATCTCTTCTCTATGTGCTTAAACTGTGTCCCGTGCGTTCGCGAATGCCTAAGTACTCTTGTCTTCGATTTCTTTATCTTTGCTCTTGGCATAAACGCTGTCAAAACACTGTCAAAACGGCAACAACCAATCAGAAAAGGCTCGAAAAGCTTTATGATTGGTGATTAACTCAGCCAATCAGCCTGTATCTATGACGACAAAGAGATGTTGCATGTATCAAAATGTGTATCAAAAACTTTCCATGTGAACATTTTTTTCACACATGTTTTTTGTGTGCTCAAAAGGAACACTATATTGGACATACAGTCTACTAGGACTGTCAAATAAAAAATGAGAATTTCAAATATTCGTAGAATTTAAACAAAGAACTGCACATTCAAATTTTTGGTGTGTCAAGAGGCATGGGAGACATAATAATGACGGAACTGATGCGGTTTGTGTTTGTTAGCTTAGCAGGTGCAGCTGCGTTGTTCATTAAAAAGTGGCGGAAAAAGGCTCTTCCTGCTGACAAAACCCCACTCAGTTGGAGGCAAAAATCGTGCAATGACATATGACCAAACCTGCACGTCGGTCAGACCTGTGCATGTGTTTTCATCAGCTGGAAACACTGTCAACAGAAAGTGCTCAGCACTTGCTCAGATTCAAGTTGAGTGTTTCTGAATGAGTTTGCTATTTAGTGTTCATGTAGTTCATTACGCTGTCTGTTGAAATGTGTTTTCTCAGGTTACTGATGCATGAACACAGTTTTATGCACTACTGAAACCTAATTTTCCTTGCATTTATTTAAGAACAATTGTTTGAAAAGTTAATGCACTTCAAAAAGTGAATCTCATTTCATTTCAATAAAAGATGTGATGCTTGATTTGGTTTATATTTGCTTATTGCGCCCTCTTGTGGGGATAGGAGACAATACAGTACTTTTTCCCTCTAACATTAAGTATCGCGTTCAGAATTCAAATATAAAGCAAATTTTGCTAATAATTAAGAAAGAAATTTAAATGTAATTTTACAACCATTTTGACAGCTCCAGTTCCTACATACACGAACGGGTCCTCGTGTTGTTGATTTAATCCACTGTAATCCACATCTCTAATACGCGATTGCATTTGATTTTCCTCAGTAGGCAGTAAGTAAGCTCTTTCTCGAATCTTACGGCTTGCTGTTTGTTTCCCTTTCCAGGTGTGTTGACGAGCAGCGGTGCTCCGGAGAGAGTGGTGAGGGCCACTTTCCTGAAGGGTGGGTAACTCGCGGGCCACCCTCGCCCCTTCTGCCCCCTCTGCCCCCATGGCTTGTGTCCATGAGCAACATGCCCCTTCCCCCTCCCTCTCCGGGTTCAGCACCCCGCTCTCTGATCCGCCCTTCTGCCGGCCGGATTCGGAGGTGCCGGCGAGCACCCCAGACACTGAACTCACCCCGACCCAATGCGTCCTCCGTAACGTGCTCTCCATTGACCCCGTCGGGGCGGCAGCGGCACCCACAGCAACAGCCCCACCCTGAGCGACGAGCCCACCAACTTCTCCAACAGCGTGCTGAAGCTGCAGGAGGGCGGAGCCGAGGGCGGAGCCGTGCGCAACCAGTCCGAACAGCTTCCGGTTGCAGGCGGGCGGAGGGGGCTTTCTGGAAGGCTTGTTCGGATGCCTGAAGCCAGTGTGGACGATGATCGGGAAAGCCTACTCCACAGAGCACAAGCAGAGCCACGAGGGTGAGTACACAATCGGAGACCGCATCAAAAGTTCGGGGCCCTATTTTAATGATCTAAATAACGCACCTTAAATAACAAAAAGAATAGTGTGTCATTGCCTTTAGACCAGGTTTCAGTTGGTCAATGTCTCAGTCTATTTCAGCTCCTCAAAATAGAAACGCACCAACAATGCGCCTGAACACACCTCGTTCTCAGACCAGCAGCCCATGGGGTGCACAGATGACGCAAATGCTTTCGCTATTTAAACAATGTGGCGTAGGACTGAAAATGTGAAACTAGCAAAACACACTTGCGTCGCTCTGGCTCTGCACTGCACCGGGTGTATGATAGGGCCCAGAGTCGTTTCAGGCGGGGATAATGCAATGTCTCTTCCAGATTCCTGGGAGGTGCCGTTCGAGGAGATCTCCGAGCTGCAGTGGGTTGGCAGCGGGGCGCAGGGGGCGGTTTTCCTGGGCAAGTTTCATGGTGAGGACGTGGCTGTGAAGAAAGTAAGGGACATCAAGGAGACTGAGATCAAACATCTGCGCAAGCTCAAACACCCCAACATCATTACCTTCAAGTGAGTGAAACATGCACAGCACCATCAACCTCAATTAGAATCAATCAATTAAAGCGTTTTTGCAAATTAAAAATAACACGGCTTGGCAAGCGATATCTGTCGTGCTCTGGCATACACGAGCGTGAGTGGAGAAGATTCCTCCTCCTACAGCAACTATTGCTGAATCTTTATGGCAAAATGGGTCTAGACATGCTTTTCTAACGGTGCAAATACCAGTATATTGACTAGCGCAAACCTTAGTAAATTAGTTTATTTCATGATAAAGGCTACAATGATAATAAATTTAGTGGTCTGACAGGAAAACTACAAAATCATACAATTATTAAATAGAAGGAATAGATGATTGGTTCAACTGACCACAGACCGCAACATAGAGTTGGCCACATCTGGGCCGTGTGGAGTCCATGTGTACCAGATCCAGGCCACATCTGGGCCGTGTGGAGTCCATGTGTACCAGATCCAGGCCACATCTGGGCCGTGTGGAGTCCATGTGTACCAGATCCGGGCCACATCTGGGCTGTGTGGGAGTCCATGTGTACCAGATCCGGGCCACATCTGGGCCGTGTGGAGTCCATGTGTACCAGATCCGGGCCACATCTGGCAGTGTAGAGTCCATGTGTACCAGATCCGGGCCACATCTGGGCCGTGTGGAGTCCATGTGTACCAGATCCGGGCCACATCTGGCTGTGTGGAGTCCATGTGTACCAGATGTGGGCCACATCTGGGCCGTGTGGAGTCCATGTGTACCAGATCCGGGCCAAATCTGGGCCGTGTGGAGTCCATGTGTACCAGATCCGGGCCACATCTGGGCCGTGTGGAGTCCATGTGTACCAGATCCAGGCCACATCTGGGCCGTGTGGAGTCCATGTGTACCAGATCCGGGCCACATCTGGGCCATGTGGAGTCCATGTGTACCAGATGTGGGCCATGTGGCCACATCTGGGCCGTGTGGAGTCCATGTGTACCAGATCCGGGCCACATCTGGGCCGTGTGGAGTCCATGTGTACCAGATCCGGGCCACATCTGGGCCGTGTGGAGTCCATGTGTACCAGATCCAGGCCACATCTGGGCCGTGTGGAGTCCATGTGTACCAGATCCGGGCCACATCTGGGCCATGTGGAGTCCATGTGTACCAGATCCATGCCACATCTGGGCCGTGTGGAGTCCATGTGTACCAGATCCATGCCACATCTGGGCCGTGTGGAGTCCCATGTGTACCAGATCCGGGCCACATCTGGGCCGTGTGGAGTCCATGTGTACCAGATCCGGGCCACATCTGGGCCGTGTGGAGTCCATGTGTAGCAGATGTGGAGTCCATGTGTACCAGATCCATGCCACATCTGGGCCGTGTGGAGTCCATGTGTACCAGATCCATGCCACATCTGGGCCGTGTGGAGTCCATGTGTACCAGATCCGGGCCGGATCTGGGCCGACACTATGTTGATGTACAGTGATCTGTCACCACACATTAAAAGAGACTCAAAATGATATTTATTTTTTGAATGTATTAAAAAAATGACCTAAAAAAATTATAAGTGCCTTTAGTCAGTCTGATGGCTGCAACTAAACAGTGGAATCTGCAACTGCAACTGAAACAGTGGAATCTATTGCCAAGTCTGATAAGAGAAGCAAAGACTTATCGTTCGTTTACTGGTCAGCTTAAGAACTGGCTAATTGATAATCAGATATGTGCACATTAAACTATCGACTGCCTCCTGAAAATTGTGGCTTGCTATTAGAATTGTCTTGTGCTAGAGCTTGGTTATTATTGTTTTTTTTTGTTTTGTTTTTTGTTTTTTTTATTATTATTATTATTTTTTTTAGCTTATATTGTGTGCTGATGTTGTCTCGTTACTTATTGTTGTGTTGTATTTGTCTTATTATTACTTTTCTATGTATTTTGTGGACTGTAAAAGTCTATTTCTTGTTTTATATCTTGATTTTAGGTTGCCATCATAACAACTGGCCTGGGACAACAGATGAAAATTAGCCTGTTGAGCTAACTCTGGCTCATTTACAGTTATTTTACTGTTAATTAATGAGCACGGTCCCTGTAAAATAAACAAATGAATGAAAAAAAATTAATGAAATGAAATTAGTTTCATACCTGAATTAACCTGCTTTGTCTTGTTTGACACGGCGTGTCGGTATCCTCTTTGCTCCATGATGTGTTTTTCACTCTCTGTGACTAAGTTACATGTGCACTATCTCGCGACTATTTCCAGTTCAGGACATAAGGGTCGGGGCTTAGCACGGCACAGTCCGTTTCTGCAGACGCATGTTGAAAGTGTGAGTGTGTGTGTTTCAGGGGCGTGTGCACGCAGGCCCCGTGCTACTGCATCCTCATGGAGTACTGTGCGCAGGGCCAGCTCTACGAGGTGCTGCGGGCTGGCAGGAAGATCACTCCCTCCCTGCTGGTGGACTGGGCCATGGGCATCGCCCGGCGGCATGAACTACCTCCACCTGCACAAGATCATCCACAGAGATCTCAAGTCTCCCAAGTATGACCGCCTGACTAGCTTTAGCCTTGTGTGTCCCCTCCTCCCGCACTGATACACACACGTCTCTCCCGCCAGCATGCTGATCACACACGACGACCTGGTGAAGATCTCAGACTTCGGCACGTCTCAGGAGCTCAGGGACAAGAGCACCAAGATGTCGTTCGCGGTACCGTGGCCTGGATGGCGCCGGAGGTCATACGCAACGAACCCGTGTCTGAGAAAGTGGACATCTGGTACGATCATTAGGAGGGATTGGGTCTGAGAGGATTAATGCATTCAATAAAAGTAGTAATAGTATTAATGTTTATTAATCCCCGTAGTGGAAGTAGTTTGCAGTAAGCTGACAGACATTTAAAAAGTTATAAATGGCACATACAAACAATAATTTAAAGCAAATAAATCTAATTTAGAATAAACCAGACCAGCTGACCATCAATCAACACTAGCACAAACATTTGAAATTCGAATTTTAGTAGCATCCTAAAGGGTTAATTCACTCAAAAAATGTAATTCCGTCATCATTTATTCGCCCTCATGTCGTTCCAAACCGTTTAGCCGTAAAAAACACAATATAACACAAGATATTTCAAGTCCCACCATAGTCAGCCTATTCAACCAAAACTCTGACACTTCAAAAACTTGAATTTAGGCTTTTATCCACACATAAACATTGAACAGTGAACGCACAACTGATTTGGTAAATGAACGCTCGAGTTGATGATGACAGAATGGTTCATATTCCTCCTCCAGCACATTTCTATGCACTGTCTAACCAATAGAGTTGGCCAAATGCCCATCCCAACGCGTCTCTTTCATTATGGATATTAAAGTAGATAAGGTCCAGTGTTTGAGGCTCTGCCCAGTGACGAGCTGTTGGACCCCTGAAGGAAACACTGAAGGAGTGTGTTGTCCACAGGTGCTCATCTCATCATCATCTCATAAGATCACAGATGTTCAGCGTTTCTCCTTCGGCTGCTCTGTTTATCGCACAAGCCTTCCTTAGAGGTCCAGTTTTGTGAATGGAGTGCTCTCTTCACAGGAACTGGGAGCGATTCCTGAGGAACTCCTTTTGAAGGAACTCATTTACTCCTCCTCCAGAGTTCGGTCTGAACCAGCGCTATAGGAACTACAGTGATGTTAATGTTCGCTAATTGGCCGAACGCACGCCAAATGCCAGCACACGCCACTTTTTATAAAGCCGTGTTTACTCCAGAAACTAACTCTGTGTAAAACAGTGATACATGGAGCTTCTTAGGCTGAATCCCAATTCACCCCTTGGCCCTACCCCTTGTTTTCGAGTGTACCCCTTGGCCCTTAAAACGCAGTTATAAGGGCCAAGGGGTTGAAATATACCCCTACGAAATGGAACAACCCTTCATGAACCCGATACGTCATCAGTCGTCGGCGATGGCTCTGCCGTTACAGAGTTTTTACAGGATTTCTCCATGACAACGACTGACAATCAGCACAGCTGCTCTTAACTTTGAATAAACATGATGATTATAACATCCCTTCCTCGAAATGTATGTCTTTTCTGATCAGAAAGGTAATTTATTATACCATTTCTTAATTTAAACGGCTATAGTGTTATTATAAGAGTAAATAAAGTGCGTGGTGGAATCATCTGGCGCTAAATTTAAATGTTTAACCGTTTGCGATCCATCTCGCCGGTGATTTCCGATGCATTCCGTGAACTTTCTCGTAGCCCTCCGTTTGGAGTGTGCCTCTGAAAATCTCCGTTTCGAGGGCTATGTAGCCCTACCCCTTCGCCCTACCCCTCGATCTCAACAAGAATCGGGACACCCTACCCCTAGACATGAACGCGCAAAACGGAGGGGTAGGGCTAAGGGGTAGAGCCAAGGGGTGAATTGGGATTGAGCCCAAGTCTTTACGCTGAGGAGAAAATCCAACGCAACTTTGAGGGGATCAAGAGAAACTGATGATGTATTTCTGCTCAGCAACACTGGACATCAACACACGCCATACGCTGAATAACTGTTCAGTACTGTCTACTATCTATCTAATAGCGTATTAGACATGAGTGTTAGACAGATCATTAACTAATGAACAGGAGGATGTGAACACTGTGAGCTCAGGCTCTGGCGTTCTCAGCGCCGTCAAAATAAAAGTCCCCAAAACAAGCGTCTCACGTCACCTAGAGTTTCTACTGGCTCTGCGAAAGCAACCAGGAAAACGTTCCTAAGGGAACCAGTAGTTCTCGGAGACCCACCCTGGTTCCTAGAACTATGAAAGCCCCTTATAATGAGCCTAATTTACAAAGAAAAAATGTAATACCATGCATAAAAGTGTTGAATCCAGCAGAGAACGAGGTGATGAATCCATCATGTCTGGTGTGGGCAGGTCGTTCGGTGTGGTCTTGTGGGAGATGCTGACCGGAGAATCCCGTATAAAGACGTGGACTCCTCCGCCATCATATGGGGCGTGGGGAACAACAGTCTCCAGCTCCCGCTTCCTGACAGCTGCCCAGACGGCTTCAAGATCCTGCTCCGACAGTGCTGGTGAGAGAGAGGTTATTACTCTTTGTAAAGGTGCGATGTTTAATATTTAGGAGGATCATATACATAACTATGTTTTCAGTGGTGTATAAAGAGCTTACTTAATGAACCAATGACATCACTTCCTGTCGGCCACCTTACCTTCTGTTGGGTGCAGTTCACATCCTCACCACTAAATGCCACTAAAATCACACACTGCACCTATACGTTTGCTAAAGTGTACTTTTTGTCACAAGTAAAGAAAGAAAGAAGACAGGAGAGAATTATGTGGAAGGATAAAATGGCTGACGAGCATAATATGATTAACAGACTCATGTGATAAACTAATGCATGTGTGTGTGTGTGTGTAGGAACTGCAAACCCAGGAACCGGCCGTCGTTCAGGCAGATTCTGCTGCATTTGGACATCGCCTCAGCAGACGTGCTGTCCACGCCACAGGAGACGTACTTCAAATCACAGGTGAGACGTGGCCGACACTACAGCACTACCAACCCAAATATGAAAAACTATACTCATGCTCATCATAGAAGTCACTGCATTATTAGAAGGACAGTTATGTGTCATTGGTCCTTGTAACGGTGCAGCTAAGATGATCAGTGATTTAATGATGATCATTCTCCGTGTGTGTGTGTGTTTAGGCGGAGTGGCGTGAGGAGGTGAAGCAGCACTTTGAGAAGATTAAGTCTGGAGGGTACGTGTACTGCACCGTCTGGATGAAGAGCTGATTAACCGCGACGGGAGGAACTCAGGTCAGCGACGATCACATGACCCAAAACAGCCTCAATAGAGCCGATCAGGAGGGAAAATTAACAGAGCAGAATAGATGAATGCTTGCTTTTTCATTCTACAGTAATTCGGGATTCAGTGTGTAAATACTTTAGGATTCAACATTTTAATACTTTGTAAATAATGTATTATGTATTGTTTTTTTCCAACGGTCATGCTTGTTTCAATATGTTAGTCTTAGAAAAAAGGTTTAGAACTGTAGGGTTCTTGACTCAGTTTTAAAGAACTCTTTACTACAGAAAAAGCATGCATGATATATCGGCAATCATATCGATATCGGCCGATATATGTAAATTTTTGTTGTTGTCGTTATCGGCCTGATGAGAAAATTGGAACGATATATTAAAGCCGATAAATAATGTATTACTTCCTTCAGCTGAGATATTGCTGGAAATATCATTGAAGGAAAATACAGGCTCTCAATAATTATATAAAAATTTGGATTTAGATTTATCGGCCAATATATCGGTTATCGGCTTTCAAATATATAGAATTATCGGAATCGGCCTAAATGTTAATATCGGCGTATCCCCTTATCCCTTAAGGTTTTATATGAGAAGAAACATCTTAAATGATTGCATAATACTCTAATATTTTACAAGTTTTTACATTTTCTAGCGATAAGGCATGTTCGCAGGCTGTTTAATTCATAAAATGTAATTGTAATGAAAAATTCAGTAAAAACAAAAGATGCATAGACTGGATGTTAGCACAGGTTTAGAGGGCTGAACTGGAGGAGCACACGTCGCTGAGCACGCCTCATGTTCACAGGCACGCGCTGGACATCAGAGAACACTACGAAGAGGAAGCTGGAGAGAGCCAATAACCTCTACATGGAGCTGAACGCCGTCATGCTGCAGCTGGAGCTCAAAGAGAAGGAGCTGCTCAGGTGACATCCTCTGTCCACATATCTCCAGATATATCCTGAGCTCTACATGCACAGGGAAGATTCATAGCAGATCAGAATAATAAAAGAGGGGATAACCTCTTAAAGGCCACATTCTCCTTCTTTTCCGGTGTTCTTGACCGGTCCCATCATCCCCCATGTTACTTTCAGATAACTGACATGCATCCAAATTAGATACATGTATCTTTATATAAGTGCTAATGCTATGGTGTTATTTATTAAGGAGGGAACAGTGTCTGGATAAGAAATGTCCCGGTCTGTTCAAACATCACCCCTCGACCACCGTGGACAAACTCATCAAGAGAGAAGCGTCCCTCAGAAGCTGCCGTCTCACGGCAAGAGGTAACAACATATAACAGGGACATATGTCAAGGTCAGGGGATAGTCTGTCTTACACACACTGTTCTGTAGGGTAGACAGGCTTTGTCTTCTGTGTGACTGTATGAACGTGTATGTGTATAAAACAGCGCAGCAACAGTCGGCCTTACTGTAAGTTGTTGAAGTCATGAAACGCCAAGTTTAAAAAATGATCTTCAACATTTTTTACAAAGACTTATGAAAGACACACTTATCTGAAAAAAGGGACATTACTGATGCATTTGGCACATAAAGTTGTAATCGAAACTATTCTACACTGTATTATTCTACTAACTGTATTTGCAACTTGTCGGCCAGCTCTGTTTTAAACACACGGGTAGCCTACACTCTCAGATTTACACCTTATTTTTGATAAAGAGGGAATTGAAACATTTCAATGTTTGTCAGCAGTACTAGTCTGAGTTATTTTGAACTATTTCATTGGAATGTCTGAGAAGTGACGTATTGTAATTTGGTGACTGTTGGTCAGTGTCTGTACATGGACTCTGTAATATGTAAAGAATCTTGACTATCTCTTTAACGGCCATATCCAGACCTGACCTCCTGAGGTCCGAGATCATTCTCCCAAGATGGACGCCGGTGTGATGCAGGTGACCGTCCCGCCGTGTGCAAACCGAGGACCTACCTCTCCTAGTCGGAACCGCCGGGTGAAAACACGTCATCGGAGGGGTGGCAGAGGAAGCAGTGGGGATCTGTCCGGGCCTAAGCACCCCTCTGCCCCTGCTAGCCAAGAGAGAAGCCCCCGCTGTCCAGCACGACGGTGCCCGCCGCGCCGCTAGCCGAAACGGCCTCAGTGGGCGCCATGAGGGAGGGCCAGCTGGAGCCACCCCCGCTGAAGCTGTCCTCGTCCAGCCCGGATCTGCTGTGCTCCACCCGCCACGCTGAAGATGGAGTCAGCGGTGCCGCCACGACTGAAGCGCTGGCCAGAGACACCAGCGGAGGGGCTGAAGCGGGCGCCGGTCTCGACGAGACTCCGCCCAGAAGTGACACGGCCAGCGAGGACGCCGCTTCCCTGCCGTTCTCCAGCAGCCCTGACTCCCCTGCTGCGGCCGGAGCGGGCGGTGGGCCGAACCCATGCCGAGGAGAGAGAGAGGGCACCGGCGCCGTGCGATTGCCCAGAGGATCCAGCGGAAGTCACCTGACTCCATCAGCCATCCTGTATCGAGCGGCTATCACACGCAAACAGGTACGCATCTCTCCATTCCTGCGACCAAAAGATTTCATATTCATACAGTCAGTTCAGATTGCAATAGATCTACAAGGGAAGGGACATATTTTAGGTCCTATGATGGGTCACCATTTTTCATCATCTTTTCTATTTTCCCTTGTGAAGAAAAAACTGCAGGATTCAGGGGTTGATCAACCATTTTAAGAGTGTAATGCCAGCATTTATCTCAGAGTTGCACAAGTTAAAGGAGTCGTATGTAAGATCGTGGCCAAAACTGGTACTGCAATCACTTTCAAATGACTGTAGAGCGGTGTATCCCTCCCCTCCACCCTGACTCGAGGTTGCCAGATAGGCTGCAGGATCCAGAAGGAACGTTTGTATCTGCAGCTGTGGTAACTAGAGCAGACCTGGCAACCCGGCTGCTGCAACACTACTGAGTCCGTGATTGGTAGATCGGTGGAGGGCGGAGCATCAAACCAAAACACAACATGACAACATCAGCTGAGGGAACTTCACTTTTTAAATGACAATATCCAGGCCGGACTACTGTTGTCAGTGATATAAGTATTTAAAATGAACATGATTTCTTAATATCTAGTGACATATTAGGGCCATTTCCTGATTAATTGAAATACATTTCTTACATACAGCTCCTTTAACTAGAGCCGCTGTAAACTGTTACAGCATTTTCAGAAAAAAACCAATCAATTTAGATGTTACCACACAAAGTTACTGTACAACTGCAAGTTTAAGCTTAGTACTAATAAAAAAACATAGTAAAACTTAGCAAAAATGCTAAATATTGTTAAAACTCCAAACATGTCATCACGTTTTGTCCATTTTCCTATAAACACATGTTATGGATATTTATTCAATCATGTGACAAATTTTGAACGAAGTGTATTGAATTCCACCAGCGGCGTGGTGTTTCCTCTGAAGAAGAAGAGGGGGAAGTGGACAGTGAGGTGGAGTTACCAAGAAGACGGTATTTACTCTATTTTCTTGTGAATTATGATAGTTGGAAGTTGCTTTATTTGTAAAGCTGCCTTTCCAAATCCATAATTAAATAATGTCTTCTTGTTTTGGCAAATTCTCATGCGAATAGGCTGATTGAGTGTTATGTATGACATTATGTCAAAATGGTTATATTTATAATATGAGTGCAGACACTACAGTGTTATACTGGTGTAGGGCCCATACTGGAGCTAATTCAGACAGGGCCGATATTACCAGGTGACCAGGGTCGATAACTGTGTAAAGTACATCAATTATGAAATGACTTAAATTCCTTGATAAGACACATGCCTTTGGTGTGAGAGACCCGGGTTCGAATCCACTGTGAGACACCAATGTGTCCCTGAGCAAGACACTTAACCCCTAGTTGCTCCAGAGGCGTGGGACCTCTGACATATATAGCAATTGTAAGTCGCTTTGGATAAAAGCGTCAGCTAAATGAATAAATGTAAAACAGTGATTTCATCGTCCAGCTCAGTTGATTTCTCATCCAGTAGTGTCAGTGTAGTCAAATCAGCGATATTGCTGAATATTAAGTGTCCCCAACTAAGCCAGCCAGAGGCGACAATGGCAGGAACCCAAAATCCAGTGGGCAGAAATGGAGAAAAACCTTGGAGAATCCAGACTCAGTCTGGGCCAGTTCTCCTCTGTGATTATGATTTGAGCTGCACAAGTCAGAAGTCAGATTGTGGACATTAGCATTCAAGATATTTTGGAAACGCTTCCTTTTACAGTCCAGTTACCCATGTAAATACTATGTACTTATTTTAGTAACTACAATTACTAAGTAATAACTAGTACTAACCCTGAACCCACCCTTGTTCCATGTACTTACCTTATATTAGCCAGTACTTTCTAGGTAAGTACACTGCAAGTACTGTACTGTAAAAGGAAGCGTTACCGATATTTTATTGAGTTCCTTCTGCTTGAAGACCAGATTCATCACGCTGGTGTGGAGATCAAGCTGACTATAGGTCTGTGCAGAAGACCCTTCTGGTTCTTGTGGTCTGTGCTGAGGATCTGTGCCGTGTGAACGAGGTCTAGTAGACGCAGTCTCTGCTGGCATTCAGAGCTGCAAAGAGGTCGTGTCTCAGGTGCAGGTCCACCTTCTGATCTGGATACGGCCCGGATTACGGCTGACTACGGTAACCCCAGGATAAGAATGAGACAGACAGACTAATATTAGCTTAGATGCCATTCCTCGTAAGATGTAACAAGTACATCTGGTGTTATGGGAAGTGTCCCGGTCTTCGGTTAACCTAACTTAAGCAGCCTTACAATCCTTTAACGGATTTGAATAATAGAAATGTGATAATGTGTTTTGTGTATGCTAGGTTGAAGAGATGTGTCTTTAGTTTAGATTTGAGTGTTTCAGAGAGAGTGCTTACTGAACAATGCTAGGAAGACAACTCCAGAGTTCAGGTGCTAAATAGTAGGGGTGTGCAAAAACAAATTTAACCATTACTGATTCATAGAATTCCAAAAATCTATTCATATTTTTTCATTTTGTAAAGGCATGTATACTATTGTCCTGAAATGAGTTTAGCTCGCCATTCCTCTAGATGGCACTGCGTCGAATTCACACTGACGCCTGCACACTTGTCATAACCAAAAGAAGTGCAGCAGAAGAAACTCGACGCAAACAATGGCAAACCTCACAGAAAGAATTATTCAGCCTGCTCCATCCACGTTGAAGGCCAGAGTTTGGGCACATTTTGGATTTTGTAACCTCATGGGAAAGACAGAACTTGATAGGAGTCATGCTATATGCAGGCTTTGCAAAGCGAAAGTTAAATATTCTGGAAACACCAAACGTGAGAAATCACATGGTATGCCATCACCCAGAGATTAACATTAACGATGCGGACGAACAACAAAGTAACTAACTTGCCAGTCAACCGACTCTTTCAATTCTGCAAACCCCCACCAAAATCTGAACGGGCAAAGAAAATAACTTAATCCATAGCCTACTGCATTTCAAAAGAGTTTTATTTCAAACTTGAATTAAATGAATTTGAAAGCTTGCCAAAGCTCTGCACTTAGCCATTTTTAGTTGCAAAAGTGTTTATTTTTGTATGAAGACATAAATGAATATCAAACTATATTTAATTTGTTGCTATTCTTTACTTTTAATTTGTGAGTCTAGTGTAATCAACTACATGCTTACATACTGTGAATCTTTTTTTGAATTGAGAATCGTTTTTGAATTGAAAATTGATTTTGAATCGAATCTTGAGCCTAAACATTTATTTCGAAATCGAATCATGACATTTTCTGGATTGTGCTCCCCTACTAAATTGGAAAAGGATCTACCACTAGCAGACAATTTTGATATTCTAGGTATTATCAACTGGCCGGAGTTTTGAGATCGCAATAGACGTGAAGGACTATAATGTGTTAAGAGCTCGCTCAATTACTGCAGAGCTTAAACCATTTAGTGCTTTGTAAGTAATAAGCAAGATTTTGAAATGTATCCGATGTTTAATAGGCAGCCAATGCAGGGTTGACAGAACCGGGCTAATATGGTCAGACTTCCTGGTTCTGGTAAGAACTGGAGCGGCTGCGTTTTGAACTATCTAGAGTTTGTTTATTAAGCGTGCAGGGCAACTACCCAGTAGAGCATTACAATAATCCATGATGTCATGAACGCATTAGCTAACTGTTCTGAATTTGTTATTGAGAGCATATGTCATAAATAAGATATATTATGGTGGAAGAATGTGGTTTTACAGATGCTAGAAACATGACTTACAATGGTAAGTCGTTGGTTCTAATGACAAAGACTTTACAGAGCAGCCATCAAGTGATCAAGTGACAGTATTCCAGGTTATTATGTTTTGAGTTTTTTTTACCCAATAATTAGAATCTCTGGGGTTTTTTTCAGAATTAAGTTGTAGAAAATTACTAGTCATCCAATTTTTCATTTCAGCTATGCATTCTGTTAATTTTATGAATTTGTAAGTTTCATCAGGGCACAAAGAAATATAGAGCTGAGTATCAACAGTGAAAATGAATGCCATGCTTCCTAATGATATCTCCCAAGGGTAGCATTTACAAGGTAAAAGACAATGGTCCTAGTACTGAGCCTTGTGGCACGCCATACTGAACTTGTGATCGATAAGACATCTTTTCATTTACTGCTACAAACTGATAACGGCCAGATAAGTATGATTTGAACCATACCAGTGCAATTCCACTAATGCCAACATAATTTGAGTCGATTCAAAAGAATGTTGTGGTCAAAAGAATTTGTGATAGTGTGAAACACAGCACTAAGATCCAGTAACACTAATAGAGAGATACAACCACGATCGGATAAGAGCAAATCCTTTGTAACTCTGATGAGAGCTGTCACAGTACTATGGTACGGTCTTAATCCTGACTTTAAATCCTCGCAGATTCCATTGAAGTTGAAGAGTTTTTCCTCAGGGGGTCTATAGCATGAAGTCCGACTGAATCCTATAGTAGACTGTTTCATAGTTATAGTTCTTTCTGTAATAGTACCATTCTTAAATAAGTTCATAAAGTTATTACTACTGTGTTGTTTGGAAAAGTCTGAAGTTGAAGCTTTATTTATCGTTAAGTTCGTTTCTTAAGCGGCGTAGGACTATTTTCTTTAATCTTTTTGAAGTGCAAAGGAGCAACTGTGTCTAAAATGCTGAAAAAGAGAGAGCCAATAGTTTCTGTTGCAACATTGAGTTGATCAGGAAGATTATTTCTATAGCAATCTTTAGTAGTAGATGTGATAGTTCTACTATATTTGATACACAAGATGTCATCGCTCTGCTGCAGAATTTCAACCCCTTTAACATCGATTCCATGTGACAAACCAATGTAGGGCCCATAATTCAGATACGACCAATAGGGCCAACATGGAACCCATTATAAGTTACTTATAGTTAGTAGAATGACTAAAGTGGACCACAAAATAAAGTGTTACCAAATTTTTATTTTAATACAGTAGATCCTTGTTTAATTGTTTTTATGTTCTCTAATGTCCCATTTACAGACGGCCAACCAGTATAACCAAGTGCCAATCAGTATCCACTTTCAGCTCAGAGAACCTGTCGGTCTCAGAGGGAGAGGAGGGCCACACCACTGACCACTCCCACAGCGGCACACCAGATGTTGTCAGTACCAACACCGACGAGCGTCTGGACGACCGCAGCGATGACCTCATCTCCCAAGGGTCTGAGATCCCTGTGGATATTACAGACCCCGCTCTGTCTGAAAGAGAGGCAGCCGCCCTCGAACAGGAGAGAGCCAATTTTGACCTGGAACAAAATATCCTGGAGGTACTAGTATTGCTTTTTGCATATCCTATCCAAGGGGTTAGAAAAAGGATTAGGCCAATTCATTCCAATTAATATGGTTACATGTGACTTTTTATTCGGACTGGGCTACTAGTTCAATTGCTAATATTAGGGTACATGCTAATAACATCGCCATGAGAAAATGAGGGTTTTTCACATCTGGCTCTGGACGTCCACTGTCCTGCAGAGTAGAGTTCTCAACGGGCCTGAAAATTATTCACCCGACCCGGCCCGTGGCTTTTAAAGCCCGGACCCGATGTAACCCGACACATCAACATGAATTATCTGCCTGAACCCGGCTCGCGGCCCGACTCGGACGCGCTCTACAATCTATTGCCGTTGCGGCGTCTATTCATTCCGGTGAAATCACAAAATAAAATGCATACAAACTTAGAAAGATTGACTTACTAGTCCATCAACGAGATCGCCAGGTCAGTATCACCGTTGCATCCAGTGCTGCTTTTTAGCTCGCGCCCACGAGTGAAAAGCCCGACCGAGCGGGACTCCTGTCAGGTTTCTCATGCGGTCAGATTCTCTTTTCCTTTTCCTAGTCTTCCGACCGCGTTTTGCCAACCAGTGGGCGGGCTGCGAGTTTTGAGACAAAATAGGCCTAGCCTACAAACATAATCATATGCTTATAATAGGCATCGTGGAGGAAGATCAGTGCGTCCACTGTGGATGGACTGAGGCGTGTTCTCCTCTCGACCAGCCACCTGCGATGCACTTTGCACGCAGCAGCCAGACTTTCGTTACGGTGAACAGCAGCGATGATTAATATATATATATATATATATTTACTGGGTGGAGAAGATTAAGCCCGAGGTCCAACCCGACCCGAGTCATTTGCTTATATTTTTGACCCGAACCCGGCCCGAACCGCGGGTCCCGTCTGGTTTGTTGGGCCGAACCCGAACCCGATTGAGAACTCTACTGCAGAGATTAGCTGATTAAACACACCTTTAGGATGACTGGGAAACTACAGTAGGTGAGTTTGATCAGGGGTGTGTTTCCCAAAAACATTACGTTATCAGCATAGTTCAACGAGTCGGTGTTTCCCGAAACCGAACATTCGCAAACAACATCGCAGAGTTGTGTGTTTGGAACGATAGATCTCCACCACCTGTGTGACTTTGTTAACACACGTGGTTCAACCACCAATTTGCGAAAATGATTCGTGATTAGCTAGTTAGTTTTTTCAACGATGCATCGTACTATTTTAGTTATGCAGCGAATTACGGGAAGCGCAGCCATGGACGGTGAACCTCCAGGAACAGACGTGAAAAACTCTTTTTTGTGAATAGTCAATGTTACGAGCATCATATATAATGTGTTGAAGTCTTTATTCTTGCTCTCTATCCTGTTCCCAGACTCGCGCATTATGTGAGGACTCGGACTGTGACAGCGCTGAGCTTGACCAATCAGGCAGCGGAGAGCCGAGCCGTCCCCGAGTGCTGGAGGCTGGGGCCAGGGGCCACAAAACTGAAAACACACACACACACACACACACACGAACCCATGCAATCAAGCACACACATGCATCACACCAGCACACACTTTCACTTTAGGTTGCACCAAAGTAAAACTGATTTTCGTGAAACACGTGTGTATACACATCATCTAAGAACACGTCTAGCCACACAAAGAACAAATACTCTGACACTGGTCATAACAAATTCGGGATATCAAACTGCCTCGTGTCCAGGACGTAGCCACGGAAAATATAGGAAGACAAGCAGTGCAGCAAACGAGACGAATCATGTGAAAAGACCAATGCAATTCAAAACTTCAGGGCATTCCCAATAAGCAGCAGTGATGCTTTCGTTAGGTTTGTGCTATTCACCACATGTCCGTTAGTGTGTGGAAGACTTATGGTCAGCAGGACGATTCAAAGAAAAAGAGTGTAGATCGATTCTGAATGTGTAGAGCCGAACGAAACTCCTGATCACAGGAATCTTCCTCCTTCGGCTGGATAAAGTAGTGACGTAATGGAGATTGGGACTGACGTCACTACTATGTACAGATGCTTCCTTTCCAAAGCATTTACAAGGTGCATATACAAATGTGATCTATTACGACTATAACGCCCGGAGTGTATGTAAATATATATTTAGTAATCTAAGTCTAAGAATACGAAAAGAAAACTATTTGTTAACGTAATTTAACCAGAAGACGGTCCGTTTCGACTATTCTCTCCTGTGCTTGTGCCACTCGACCACGGCAGCTCAAACTGGTCTGAGATCAGCAGATCGCTGTGTAAATGTACAGTTCTATAGTCAGGTGCAGGACCTTTGATGCAAGTATACATGAACACAGACTGAACGGCACATGTAAACGAACACGATCTACGACACGGAGATGTCCGTTCAACTGTCCGCTCTCCTCTGACCTCTCGGATTATCTTTCAATACTGTTTTCTTTGGTAGGGACATGCAATATGTACATTTCAACTAATCTGAAGAAAGCACTTTTATTTTCTGCACTGTAAAAATAAAGTAAAACAAATAAATGACAATAAAAAAATGTATATGAATTTTAGCTTGCCAGATGTAGGTCTGAGAAGGGTAATGTCCTGAAGAACAAAATGCATGATATACATTTTTATGTATTTTAATTTTTAAATTGATTGTTTTTATACATCTAAAGAAATGTTTGCACCTTTTTTACCTTGAATGTGTAACGTTGTGTTGCTTGTAGGCACTTTACAGTAGGATGTTTATATACAGTACATGATCACTTTCTCATGTTGCACTGAAAATGTATTTAACGATGGATCATAGATGCAATCCTCCAGTAACGAGAGTGTGTGTGTGTGTAAAGACAGCCTTTTTAAAGGTTTATGACACCTCAAACCACATCTTTTTCTGATGAGGAATTGAAATTGGACAATTGAACGTTGGCAGCTGTATTCTAAAACTCATCCAATTGGTTACATTTACATAGACAGCAATAATCTGACTATGACTAAGAAATTGCTATGTAAAGAAAAAATGCATTTTTCTGGCATATTTGCTAAAAGCATGAATGAACTGAGATTACTGAAGTCATGTAAACACCTCAATCCATCATCCTACAGCAAACCATCTGATGACACATTTTATGTTTGTGAACTTGTAAAAAATAAAAATATATAATTATTAAATAACTGCTAAGCTACAAAATAGCCTCAGATATGCTCTTTTTCACTATTGTGCAAACTTCGGTCAGTAACCAGGCTCCAGAAACTGAACCAAAACAGCGGTATTATTGTCAATGGTATTATTGTCTTGTGAGGAGGAGTAAAACTGAACCAGACTATTGCCTTTCATATAAATGTGTCTAATGCCAGACATTAAGCTCCTAGTGAACACACTAAAGAATAAGCGCTGATGAAGGCCGACTGTGTTGTTGCCTGTGTCAGGGTCAGACGCCACTTCTACACGCTGAATCGTCCCAAAAAAACAGAACACACAGTTTCCCAGGCTTAAATGCAGACTGAAGATTCATATCCAAACTTGTGAAGTTTCTTGTGAAGTTCTTGTTCTGGTGAAGTTTGGTTTGGTCCTGGTCAGTGGTTCTCAGACGGTTAGAGTTTAGGGTTCTTGTGAAGTTTGGTTTGGTCTTGGTCAGTGGTTCTCAGACAGTTAGGGTTTAGGGTTCTTGTGAAGGTTGGTTTAGTCTTGGTCAGTGGTTCTCAGACAGTTAGGGTTTAGGGTTCTTGTGAAGGTTGGTTTAGTCTTGGTCAGTGGTTCTCAGACGGTTAGTGTTTAGGGTTCTTGTGAAGTTTGGTTTAGTCTTGGTCAGTGGTTCTCAGACGGTTAGGGTTTAGGGTTCTTGTGAAGGTTGGTTTAGTCTTGGTCAGTGGTTCTCAGACGGTTAGGGTTTAGGGTTCTTGTGAAGGTTGGTTTAGTCTTGGTCAGTGGTTCTCAGACGGTTAGGGTTTAGGGTTCTTGTGAAGGTTGGTTTAGTCTTGGTCAGTGGTTCTCAGACAGTTAGGGTTTAGGGTTCTTGTGAAGGTTGGTTTAGTCTTGGTCAGTGGTTCTCAGACGGTTAGGGTTTAGGGTTCTTGTGAAGTTTGGTCTTGGTCAGTGGTTCTCAGACGGTTAGGGTTTAGGGTTCTTGTGAAGGTTGGTTTAGTCTTGGTCAGTGGTTCTCAGACGGTTAGGGTTTAGGGTTCTTGTGAAGTTTGGTCTTGGTCAGTGGTTCTCAGACGGTTAGGGTTTAGGGTCATGTGAAGGTTGGTTTAGTCTTGGTCAGTGGTTCTCAGACGGTTAGGGTTTAGGGTTCTTGTGAAGGTTGGTTTAGTCTTGGTCAGTGGTTCTCAGACAGTTAGGGTTCAGGGTTCTTGTGAAGGTTGGTTTAGTCTTGGTCAGTGGTTCTCAGACGGTTAGGGTTAGGGTTTAGGGTTCTTGTGAAGGTTGGTTTAGTCTTGGTCAGTGGTTCTCAGACGGTTAGGGTTTCGGGTTCTTGTGAAGTTTGGTCTTGGTCAGTGGTTCTCAGACGGTTAGGGTTTAGGGTTCTTGTGAAGGTCGGTTTAGTCTTGGTCAGTGGTTCTCAGACGGTTAGGGTTTAGGGTTCTTGTGAAATTTGGTCTTGGTCAGTGGTTCTCAGATGGTTAGGGTTTAGGGTTCTTGTGAAGGTTGGTTTAGTCTTGGTCAGTGGTTCTCAGACGGTTAGGGTTTAGGGTTCTTGTGAAGGTTGGTTTAGTCTTGGTCAGTGGTTCTCAGACGGTTAGGGTTTAGGGTTCTTGTGAAGGTTGGTTTAGTCTTGGTCAGTGGTTCTCAGACAGTTAGGGTTTAGGGTTCTTGTGAAGGTTGGTTTAGTCTTGGTCAGTGGTTCTCAGACGGTTAGGGTTTAGGGTTCTTGTGAAGTTTGGTCTTGGTCAGTGGTTCTCAGACGGTTAGGGTTCTTGTGAAGGTTGGTTTAGTCTTGGTCAGTGGTTCTCAGACGGTTAGGGTTTAGGGTTCTTGTGAAGTTTGGTCTTGGTCAGTGGTTCTCAGACGGTTAGGGTTTAGGGTTCTTGTGAAGGTTGGTTTAGTCTTGGTCAGTGGTTCTCAGACGGTTAGGGTTTAGGGTTCTTGTGAAGGTTGGTTTAGTCTTGGTCAGTGGTTCTCAGACAGTTAGGGTTTAGGGTTCTTGTGAAGGTTGGTTTAGTCTTGGTCAGTGGTTCTCAGACGGTTAGGGTTAGGGTTCTTGTGAAGGTTGGTTTAGTCTTGGTCAGTGGTTCTCAGACGGTTAGGGTTTAGGGTTCTTGTGAAGTTTGGTCTTGGTCAGTGGTTCTCAGACGGCTAGGGTTTAGGGTTCTTGTGAAGGTTGGTTTAGTCTTGGTCAGTGGTTCTCAGACGGTTAGGGTTTAGGGTTCTTGTGAAGTTTGGTCTTGGTCAGTGGTTCTCAGACGGTTAGGGTTCTTGTGAAGGTTGGTTTAGTCTTGGTCAGTGGTTCTCAGACGGTTAGGGTTTAGGGTTCTTGTGAAGGTTGGTTTAGTCTTGGTCAGTGGTTCTCAGACAGTTAGGGTTTAGGGTTCTTCTGAAGGTTGGTTTAGTCTTGGTCAGTGGTTCTCAGACGGTTAGGGTTTAGGGTTCTTGTGAAGGTTGGTTTAGTCTTGGTCAGTGGTTCTCAGACGGTTAGGGTTTAGGGTTCTTGTGAAGTTTGGTCTTGGTCAGTGGTTCTCAGACGGTTAGGGTTTAGGGTTCTTGTGAAGGTTGGTTTAGTCTTGGTCAGTGGTTCTCAGACGGTTAGGGTTCTTGTGAAGGTGCATCACTTTTGGCCCCTAAAGAAAATTCATGATACAAAACAGCCTCAAACTTACAATTTTAATTAAAGATATTCAATTTTACAATGCTAGAACATCAATTCCGTTGGTTGGTAGCCTTAAGTTTGATTAGGTAGTCATGAATGGCAGGTTTTACACTCATAACAGTGACCAAACAGCAGCTAATGACTCACCTGAGAAGACATTCCTAGTTGAAGTTTGCACTTGAAGCAACGTTTCAGCCAGGGACACACCAAACCGACTGGGTTTTTGGACTGCTTGCTAGTTATCATTGCAGCACACAACTGTTCGTGGAAACTGCGACTGCAAAAAAGGATGCATTAGTACATTCACAAGTCTAAAATTGTTGAGGATATTGTGAACAGTTTACAGGAGTCGCCTGAACTGTGTACTTCTCCTAAACATAAGGACCACACCCTGTTGACCACTGTAGGAAGCATGGAAATATCAAGAAGAACTAAATAAATGGATTCACCTGCTGTACTGTCGGCGACGTCAAAGTCCTTTTAGGCAAGTCCTGCCACTCGACCGCCATCTTGGCAACGCCTCCGGGAAACTATTCGGACTAACAAGACCAGGCTCTATCTAAATGAATGGGCAGAGAGTCAGAACTGCACTTTTACTGGTCACCGGGACATAAAAACTGCTTGTATAGAAACAGCAGTAAAATATGATATCTGATATTTACATAACTCACACAAATCAAATCTGCTTCCTTTTCAAACGGTAACGTATTTTCCGCTGTCGCAAACCTCAACTGAGCGAATGCGTCGGTGGAACCAGACTAAGGCTGCAACTATCGATAATTTCAATAATCGATTAATCAAACAAAATTTGTTTCGATTAATCGGATAAGACATTTTGTTTGTTTATTATAACTAAATAAAACCCTTAATCAGGGTTGTGGCGAGCAGGACAAGGCCAAGGAACGCGAGAGATGCGAGGTGCGTCTCACAGGTGTCGTTCATTCTCACTCACGCCACCGGCCTGACAACCATGATTAATGTAAAAACAAAATATATATCCAACATATTATATTTAAACACATTTTTTATTAAAACAAATTTACACACACATGTTGTTCAGATGTGAAGACAAACTAAAAACATCTCAAATATAATTCATTTAATTTTTATTTAAAATTAATTTAATTATAAGGATAAATTGATCAAATTTGAGAAACAAAGGAAAGACTTCACCAGGGTTTGTAGCTGGTAACAGAAACAACTTGGCCTGTCCATCAAGCTTTAAGGACTATCCAAGACCACACACAAGTTTGACAAAAGGATTATCATGAGGTTTTACTCTCAGACACATCCATGCTTTAATCCACATGCACAATTTCCCTATTTGAGGCGTGGTTTATGAATGCCCGGTGCCGTTTATTGGGTGCTAAAAATGTCTATTAAATTCTCCTGTACGTACGTAGCTCATAGCCAATCGTTTCAATTAGAAAAACACAAGTATTAAGTAGAGTTTAACATAGATGTTGATGTTATTTGCATTGGAAATTGTTTGCGTTTGTACTTCACAAGTTAAAAATGAATATATTTAATTTAATGACTAGTGTCAGCAACTTTAATCGGGTTAGTTACGTGTGCACAGCTTAAGTTATCCTACTAGAGCGGTAGCTGTATATTGATATTGAAAAGCAACACAACTTAGTGCTAAAAATGTCTATTAAATTCTCCTGTACGTACGTAGCTCATAGCCAATCGTTTCAATTAGAAAAACACCAAGTATTAAGTAGAGTTTAACATAGATGTTGATGTTATTTGCATTGGAAATTGTTTGCGTTTGTACTTCACAAGTTAAAAATGAATATATTTAATTTAATGACTAGTGTCAGCAACTTTAATCGGGTTAGTTACGTGTGCACAGCTTAAGTTATCCTACTAGAGCGGTAGCTGTATATTGATATTGAAAAGCAACACAACTTAGTGGCACTGTGACAACCACAGTAGGTAATCTACTGGCATAATGACAATACGATATTAATAAATACCACGTAACATTTATAAGTTAAATGGACTTCGTCGACGACGACGCCCAGCAGGTTGGTACTAACTCCGTGGCTAACATGTCTTGCCACTTTGTGCTCATCCTGGCCTCGGGACTGCCGAACAGAAGTTGGTATCGACAATTCTTTATCGCATTTTCTTTCTCAGGACACAGCTGAGCGGCAGATGTTCCAAGGTTGACCGCCTCCTGTACCTGGTCCTCCATTAGGGCGATTAATGGCCAGACAACAATAACGACTGGGGTCTCGCGAAGTTTAATGCCAAAAGCAGCTCTTTTTTCAAAATAAACTTGCATTCTAAACCACTTTGAACAGTATCTAATGCTGCATCAAAAGGTAGCTTCGCGTCTGCTGCCATGTTGAAGATATAAACAAACTGCTTCGGTGTGCGTCATCGTCTTGCTGCTCCCTCCGTTCTGTGATTGGTTCCCTAAATGAGGCCAAAATCTGGCCATGGTATCCAGACTGCCTTTCAGCATGAATAAAATCGTGCTGCGGTAAGGCAGAATGGGGAAACCCAGACTAAGAAACTGCATCAAGAACAAAGAAAACGCATTCTGCGTTAGATGGCGATGAAACACTGTAGACTGAACACGTAATACGCATGTGCATGACCTCTGTTGATGTTCACACTGAAGCCGTTTTCAAAAAGCTGCACTTTGAAATCAGTTTTCAATAGTTTGTGTTCTCAGGCGTCCAAAACAGCTGTCGTGTAAACGAACGGCCAAAACGCATAAACAGTTTCACGGTAGTAGCTTTAAACGGTTTCCTCATTCTCCATTGTTGCGGCTCCTCTCTTCCCAGTCTGTCAGTAACGCTCTGTTCACTTCCTGTCACTATGAAGCTCCTCCTTCTGAAAAGCACACTGTGATCTGATTGGTCGGCTAGAGCAATGTGTTGTGATTGGTCGAGCGCTTCGAGTGTGTTTGGGCAATGTCCCGCCCCTTTCCATAAGCGGCAGTTTAACACAATACTAACTAACTCAACCAGGCCCCGCCCCTTTATTCTGCACATTAATTATTATAATGAGGAATATTGAGACGTGTTCGTTCCCGGAAGAAACTCAAGACTACAATGGAGGCGTTTCAGGTGTTCAGAAACAGTGACCTAACATTTTCTGCTTTATCAATAATTCATTACACTCAGATGAACATCACAATACAGGAGATAAAAACCACAGGACGCCACGCCATAGTTTCAGCATTTCATGTTTTAATTTTGCATGTTTAATTCTTCATTCCAGCTGCACTCCAAAATCTACAATATTCAGAAAACGTGCACAAAAAGGTTTTAGGATTTCCTTCCTCCTGCGAGAAAAAATAAAATAGAAAAAAATAAAATAAAATAGAAAACATAACTATTACTCAAGCAGAGTCGAGAGGAAACTAGTGTTAAATCTAGAAAGTTCCTTCTAGTCATGTAATTGATCAGTAACTCAGTTCGCATCATCATATAAAGGTCAATTGGGAATCCTCCAGTCTGGGCTCGAAAACACAGGGTTAAAAAAATATTCTCTCTAAAAGAAATATTTTCAACTCATTATTATAGCAGTAAATGTCATGTGTGCAGAAACTGCAGCATCTCCCAACCCTCCCTCGAACAAAACCTCCAACTTCAGGATAAAGAAGAAAAAAAAAAACACAAAAATTGAGGAATGACAAATATTCAATGTCAAAAAAACCAAAAACGAAGTCACCTGAAACCTGATGCAGAAAACAGAGCGCATCCTCTGACACTCACGTCTAGGATCTTAAAATCCGTAACTTCCTAGAGTTAAATTAAAATAAATAAATGTCCGATACAGGGAAAAACGGTCAATCTATCATTTAGTAGTTGCTCTCTTTTTTATTTTTTCTGTTTTTTATAAGAAAAATCTGAGATAACAAAAACATATTAATGCGTTTTTCAGATTTTTCCTACTTTCTCCACTGTCGCTTCCGTATGATAATGTTTAACTGACAAAAATACGCAAAGAAAAGAGACATTAAAAACTGTACGCAAAGGGATTTTAAAAACATTTTCATGAAATAAATAAATAAAACACTTGTGTGTGTGTATATATCCATGAAGCATAGCTGGGGTGGGTGAAAGGAAAGGATGGGTCGAAAATACTTGGTTTCCTTTTGCACTTAGAGAGCGTAAATGTGATGGAGGAGAAGAAAAGGGTCAGAGCGAGAGAGGGGGGGGTGGAGCGAGAGAGGGGTCAGAGAGAGAGAGAGGGCATCAGTTCGCAGCCATCCCTGTCGCCTCAGACGAGAGTCTGCAAGAGCGAGAGAACAGAAGTCAGTCACATGTCAGATGACCCTCACGAGCCAAGTCTACATTACACATTCGCACTACACTTCTGCCATGTTTTCTAAATGTCGATAAACACCATTGTGAAATGACGGCGTTTCCATTAACCGATGTTATGCGACTGAAACAATGTTTCTCATGCGATTAGTCAATCCAAACATGGCGGCGGACATCAACATCTCAGCCGTATTCAACATGACATCAGAACTTTTGCATAAACATACACACCACTTTCGAGTCAAGTGGCGTTTTCTCTAAGCATTTTGAGCTATCCGCGTGTATGTGTGTATGTCTACGCCATTAACGTCCGCGTCATTCCGGCGTCAAATGTCCGAGCGAAACGAAGCAAAATGTAGATCTACATCTGGGGAGCTATGTTTTTCTTTCCTAGGATGGTAAGGGAACAGTCATAAATGCCATTAACCCCAGTGACGGGTAGGTTTAGGGACGGGGTTGGGGTAAGTCATAGATTTATATATACAGTAATAACGTTACGTCAACGGTGTTCATAAACACGCTGAAAAGCGATTATGTGTGTTGATAGCACGCCAAAAATGAAAATACGAATTGGCGTGTCATACACGCGCTACTTCAAGAGATCAGTCTGCATTATTAATGGAAGGAGTCGTGTTATCCAACATTAATGTCAAAGAAACACTCTTGGGGTGAGGATACAATTTTAGGCAATTTGAGCAATTTCCCATTAAAAACGGGCAATTCATTTCTATCTGGGGTCGTGTGCCCGGATGCCCGTTGACAGCAACAGAGCGGCTCATATGAGGAGACTGAGGAGTTTCTCAGTTCTGCTTCTGCTTCTGTCTGTTATGAGTTTAATAAGGAACCGTCTCGTCTTCTGTCCAAACACACCGCGTCATCTTTTAAGACCGATCACCGTTGTGTACGTCAGGCGGCTGCAAATGTGGGAAAACGGTTTCCATTGCAGTTTTTGAAATATTCCTCTCCGGATTGCCTGAAGCCCCACATGCGCGTATAAACACTGTTTTGAGGTCTATGGGAGGTCCAGATCTGACACGTTCCCATTGGGCGGATTTTCAGCCTGTGCAGTTTGAAGGGTAATGTAGACGCAGCGACATTGTGTTGTTGGTGATGCGTTACCGTGCGTTGATCAGGTACTCGGCCAGGCTGATGCTGGCGGGCGAGCCGGTGATGGTCACCTGGCGGTCCGTTCGAGCCCTCCACCGGGTTGGCGATCTTGATCTGTGCCCCGGACATCTGGCGGATCTCGTTGATCTTGGCACCTTGGCGGCCGATGATGCAGCCAATCAACTGTCACCATTAACCAACACGTTATAACTAATAATTCACAAAGCAGTGCTTGATGATGCGTACTGTCATGGGTTGGGAGTCGTGTCTAGGGTTGGGAATCGGACACTCGGATTAATTTAAGTATTTCAAGATGACTTTAACCCATTCGAGCGGGAGAGATTGTGTTCTGTCCTCATGTGTGTCAGACCCGCAGCTCTTAAAGTGACAGCGCTCATTCTCAGACTGAGAACATCCACTCGTTCTATTCGCTGAACAGCTGTCAACTATATTAATGTATATGTTCATTAAGAGCAGTGTTATTTTACATTTGTTTAGTTTCTGAACCTGAAAATATTCACTACATTTCAAATGATACCCAACCCTAGTCGTGTCCTCCGCCATCTTTCAGATGTGTGGGTCAACACACACACAGTGGGTACGGAAATTATTCAGACCGCCTTAAATTGTTCACTCTTTGTTATATTGCAGCCATTTGCTAAAATCATTTAAGTTCATTTTCCCCTCATTATTGTACACACAGCACCCCATATTGACAGAACAACACAGATCTGTTGACATTTTTACACATTTATTAGAACAGAAAAACTGAAATATCACATGGTCCTAAGTATTCAGATCCTTTGCTCAGTATTTAGTAGAAGCACCCTTTTGATCTAATACAGCCATGAGTGTTTTTGGGAAAGATGCAACAAGTTTTTCACATCTGGATTTGGGTGTCCTCTGCCATTCCTCTGCAGATCCTCTCCAGTTCTGTCAGGTTGGATGGTAAACGCTGGTGGACAGCCATTTTCAGGTCTCTCCAGAGATGCTCAATCGGGTTTAAGTCAGGACTCTGGCTGGGCCACTCAAGAAGAGCCACGGAGTTGTTGTAAAGCCACTTCTTCATTATTTTAGCGGTGTGCTTTGTCATTGTCTTGTTGGAAGGTGAACCTTCGGCCCAGTCTGAGGTCCAGAGAACTCTGGAGAAGGTTTTGCTCCAGGATATCCCTGTACTTGGCCGCATTCATCTTTCCCTGGATTGCAACCAGTCGTCCTGTCCCTGCAGCTGAAAAACACCCCCACAGCATGATCCTGCCACCACCATCTTCACTGTTGAGACTGTATTGGACAGGTGATGAGCAGTGCCTGGTTTCTCCACACACACCGCTTAGAATTAAGGCCAAAAAGTTCTATCTTGGTCTCATCAGACCAGAGGATCTTATCACCATCTTGGAGTCCTTCAGGTGTTTTTTAGCAAACTTTGACTGAGGAGAGGCTTCCGTCGGGCCACTCTGCCATAAAGCCCCGACTGGTGGATTGCTGCAGTGATTGTTGACTTATTACAACTTTCTCCCATCTCCCAACTGCATCTCTGGAGCTCAGCCACAGTGATCTTTGGGTTCTTCTTTACCTCTCTCACCAAGGCTCTTCTCTCCCATAGCTCAGTTTGGAGCTCTAGGAAGGGTTCTGGTCATCCCAAACCTCTTCCATTGAAGGATTATGGAGGCCACTGTGCTCATAGGAACCTTAAGAGCAGCAGAATTTTTTTCTGATGTGCCTCGCCACAATTCTGTCTCTGAGCTCTTCAGGCAGTTCCTTTGACCTCATGATTCTCATTTGCTCTGACATACACTTTGAGCTGTAAGGTCTTATATAGACAGGTGTGTGGCTTTCCTAATCAAGTCAATCAGTATAATCAAACACAGCTGGACTCAAATGAAGGTGTAGAACCATCTCAAGGATGATCAGAAGAAATAGACAGCACCTGAGTTAAATATATGAGTGTCACAGCAAAGGGTCTGAATACTTAGGACCATGTGAGATTTCAGTTGTTCTTTTTTAATAAATGTGCAAAAATGTCAACAATTCTGTGTTTTTAAATTCTGTGTTCTTTATGGCAATATAGGGTGCTGTGTGTACAATAATGAGGGAAAAAAACAAACTTAAATGATTTTAGCAAATGGCTGCAAAATAACAAAAAGTGAAGAATTTAAGGGGGTCTGAATACTTTCCGTACCCACTGTAGATAGAAGATGAAGCGTCAGTAAACTCACATCGTTTGGAATGGTCAGTTCGTGAGAGCCTGTCTGCGCAGACGCGTCCATACCAGCTGCAGGAGAGAAACACACACTCAGTGACGGCTCACACACAGTGTGTGCACCTCTGAAGCCCTGTCTGCTGGGGGCCAGAGGAGGTGTGTGTGTGTGTGTGTGTGTGTGTGTGTGAGCACCTGTGAAGCCCTGGCTGCTGGGGGCCAGAGGGAACGGGCTCTGCTGCATGGCCAACTGGTGGAGTTTGGTGAGCTGTGAACACAGAGAACAGCATCACAACAGGCCCAACTCTGTGCAGAGGATTGTGGGAAAGCAAAGAGCGCCTCTTACATCAGGCTGAGGAATGGCATGTTGTCCCTGCACCGCGTATGCCTGCAAAACACGGGGTTCAGATCAAACACACACAAACACACAGACACAGAGATGCTCCTGTGACGATGACGCTCACCTGTCCTCCTGCAAAGATGACAGGCGATCCTGAGGGTTTGGGTCGGTACGGGATGGTCACGCCTTTGGGAGGCGACTGGGACGAGGAGGACATGGAAAGAACAAAGAACGATCAAAAACATGTTTCTGTGCATTGGTTGTTGATTGGATTCTGGGATGTGGGTGGGGCTTAAACACACCACATGACACATCCAGGGTTCAAGTCCCACCCGCCAATTTGGCAAATTAATTTAAGTTACTGGCCATTCAGAACTTCTACTAGTCAAAAAAAGAGAAATGAACTAGATAAACTTCATCACAGCTTATAGAGATATACATTTTCTGTTCACCAAATGATTCTAAATCTTCCCTGTTGCTTCAGTGCAAATGAACGAGCGCTGTTATTCGTAGTGTAGTGATGTGTGTGTTGAGCCAGGTGAGCAGATTCTGAGCAATACACTGTATATATCACGATGATCAGCATTTGTGCTAAATCTGCACAGATTGGGTTTATACGAACATCCCCGGCAGAGTGAGGAAACATAACGCTAGACTGGCTCGTGATTTGACAGTTACTCGCCAGTGTTGATTATACCTGCATTTGGCAGGAGTTAACTTCAAACCCTGAACACGACACTGGAAGACACTGGTGTGACGTGCTCATTGAACATTGCGAGGAGTGTGTGTGCACAGACTCACCTCCAGCATGACCACACAGATCTGCTTGACACACTCGACTGATGGACAGCGGGGTGCCGGCGATCGTGATGGCTCTCTCGGTGGAGTTAGGCAGCATATCTCCAGCCACCTGTACCTGAGCTCCTGTCGACTGAAACACACACACACACACACATTGAATATTGATGTTAAACATAATTTTAAAAAATGAAAAGATGCTTTAATTAAAACCAACAGTAGGTGGCAGTGAGTCACTGTTAATGTGAGTCATTAAAATTCAAATGATTCTAATATCCGATATTATGGGGTGTGTCTCGCCTCCCTGATCTTGTGGGTGTGGTGATATTATGGGGTGTGTCTCGCCTCCCTGATCTCCCTGATCTTGTGTGTGTGGTGATATTATGGGGTGTGTGTCTCGCCTCCCTGATCTCCTTGATCTTGTGTGTGTGGTGATATTATGGGGTGTGTGTCTCGCCTCCCTGATCTCCCTGATCTTGTGTGTGTGGTGATATTATGGGGTGTGTGTCTCACCTCCCTGATCTCCTTGATCTTGTGTGTGTGGTGATATTATGGGGTGTGTGTCTCGCCTCCCTGATCTTGTGGGTGTGGTGATATTATGGGGTGTGTCTCGCCTCCCTGATCTCCCTGATCTTGTGTGTGTGGTGATATTATGGGGTGTGTGTCTCGCCTCCCTGATCTCCTTGATCTTGTGTGTGTGGTGATATTATGGGGTGTGTGTCTCGCCTCCCTGATCTCCCTGATCTTGTGTGTGTGGTGATATTATGGGGTGTGTGTCTCACCTCCCTGATCTCCCTGATCTTGTGTGTGTGGTGATATTATGGGGTGTGTGTCTCACCTCCCTGATCTCCTTGATCTTGTGTGTGTGGTGATATTATGGGGTGTGTGTCTCGCCTCCCTGATCTCCCTGATCTTGTGTGTGTGGTGATATTATGGGGTGTGTGTCTCGCCTCCCTGATCTCCCTGATCTTGTGGGTGTGGTGATATTATGGGGTGTGTGTCTCGCCTCCCTGATCTCCTTGATCTTGTGTGTGTGGTGATATTATGGGGTGTGTGTCTCACCTCCCTGATCTCCCTGATCTTGTGTGTGTGGTGATATTATGGGGTGTGTGTCTCACCTCCCTGATCTCCCTGATCTTGTGGGTGTGGTGATATTATGGGGTGTGTGTCTCGCCTCCCTGATCTCCCTGATCTTGTGTGTGTGGTGATATTATGGGGTGTGTGTCTCGCCTCCCTGATCTCCCTGATCTTGTGTGTGTGGTGATATTATGGGGTGTGTGTCTCGCCTCCCTGATCTCCCTGATCTTGTGTGTGTGGTGATATTATGGGGTGTGTGTCCGCCTCCCTGATCTCCCTGATCTTGTGTGTGTGGTGATATTATGGGGTGTGTGTCTCGCCTCCCTGATCTCCCTGATCTTGTGTGTGTGGTGATATTATGGGGTGTGTGTCTCGCCTCCCTGATCTCCCTGATCTTGTGTGTGTGGTGATATTATGGGGTGTGTGTCTCGCCTCCCTGATCTCCCTGATCTTGTGTGTGTGGTGATATTATGGGGTGTGTGTCTCGCCTCCCTGATCTCCCTGATCTTGTGTGTGTGGTGATATTATGGGGTGTGTGTCTCGCCTCCCTGATCTCCCTGATCTTGTGTGTGTGGTGATATTATGGGGTGTGTGTCTCGCCTCCCTGATCTCCCTGATCTTGTGTGTGTGGTGATATTATGGGGTGTGTGTCTCGCCTCCCTGATCTCCTTGATCTTGTGTGTGTGGTGATATTATGGGGTGTGTGTCTCACCTCCCTGATCTCCCTGATCTTGTGGGTGTGGTGATATTATGGGGTGTGTGTCTCGCCTCCCTGATCTCCCTGATCTTGTGGGTGTGGTGATATTATGGGGTGTGTGTCTCGCCTCCCTGATCTCCCTGATCTTGTGTGTGTGGTGATATTATGGGGTGTGTGTCTCGCCTCCCTGATCTCCCTGATCTTGTGTGTGTGGTGATATTATGGGGTGTGTGTCTCGCCTCCCTGATCTCCTTGATCTTGTGGGTGTGGTGATATTATGGGGTGTGTGTCTCGCCTCCCTGATCTCCTTGATCTTGTGGGTGTGGTGATATTATGGGGTGTGTGTCTCGCCTCCCTGATCTCCCTGATCTTGTGTGTGTGGTGATATTATGGGGTGTGTGTCTCGCCTCCCTGATCTCCCTGATCTTGTGTGTGTGGTGATATTATGGGGTGTGTGTCTCGCCTCCCTGATCTCCCTGATCTTGTGTGTGTGGTGATATTATGGGGTGTGTGTCTCGCCTCCCTGATCTCCCTGATCTTGTGTGTGTGGTGATATTATGGGGTGTGTGTCTCGCCTCCCTGATCTCCTTGATCTTGTGGGTGTGGTGATATTATGGGGTGTGTGTCTCGCCTCCCTGATCTCCTTGATCTTGTGGGTGTGGTGATATTATGGGGTGTGTGTCTCGCCTCCCTGATCTCCCTGATCTTGTGTGTGTGGTGATATTATGGGGTGTGTGTCTCGCCTCCCTGATCTCCCTGATCTTGTGTGTGTGGTGATATTATGGGGTGTGTCTCGCCTCCCTGATCTCCCTGATCTTGTGGTGTGTGGTGATATTATGGGGTGTGTGTCTCGCCTCCCTGATCTCCCTGATCTTGTGTGTGTGGTGATATTATGGGGTGTGTGTCTCGCCTCCCTGATCTCCCTGATCTTGTGTGTGTGGTGATATTATGGGGTGTGTGTCTCGCCTCCCTGATCTCCTTGATCTTGTGGGTGTGGTGATATTATGGGGTGTGTGTCTCGCCTCCCTGATCTCCTTGATCTTGTGGGTGTGGTGATATTATGGGGTGTGTGTCTCGCCTCCCTGATCTTGTGGGTGTGGTGATATTATGGGGTGTGTGTCTCGCCTCCCTGATCTCCCTGATCTTGTGTGTGTGGTGATATTATGGGGTGTGTGTCTCGCCTCCCTGATCTCCCTGATCTTGTGTGTGTGGTGATATTATGGGGTGTGTGTCTCGCCTCCCTGATCTCCCTGATCTTGTGGTGTGGTGATATTATGGGGTGTGTTCTCGCCTCCCTGATCTCCCTGATCTTGTGTGTGTGGTGATATTATGGGGTGTGTGTCTCGCCTCCCTGATCTCCCTGATCTTGTGTGTGTGGTGATATTATGGGGTGTGTGTCTCGCCTCCCTGATCTCCCTGATCTTGTGTGTGTGGTGATATTATGGGGTGTGTGTCTCGCCTCCCTGATCTCCCTGATCTTGTGTGTGTGGTGATATTATGGGGTGTGTGTCTCGCCTCCCTGATCTCCCTGATCTTGTGTGTGTGGTGATATTATGGGGTGTGTGTCTCGCCTCCCTGATCTCCCTGATCTTGTGTGTGTGGTGATATTATGGGGTGTGTGTCTCGCCTCCCTGATCTCCCTGATCTTGTGGGTGTGGTGATATTATGGGGTGTGTGTCTCGCCTCCCTGATCTCCTTGATCTTGTGGGTGTGGTGATATTATGGGGTGTGTGTCTCGCCTCCCTGATCTCCCTGATCTTGTGTGTGTGGTGATATTATGGGGTGTGTGTCTCGCCTCCCTGATCTCCCTGATCTTGTGTGTGTGGTGATATTATGGGGTGTGTGTCTCGCCTCCCTGATCTCCCTGATCTTGTGGGTGTGGTGATATTATGGGGTGTGTGTCTCGCCTCCCTGATCTCCCTGATCTTGTGTGTGTGGTGATATTATGGGGTGTGTGTCTCGCCTCCCTGATCTCCCTGATCTTGTGTGTGTGGTGATATTATGGGGTGTGTGTCTCGCCTCCCTGATCTCCTTGATCTTGTGTGTGTGGTGATATTATGGGGTGTGTGTCTCGCCTCCCTGATCTCCTTGATCTTGTGGGTGTGGTGATATTATGGGGTGTGTGTCTCGCCTCCCTGATCTCCTTGATCTTGTGGGTGTGGTGATATTATGGGGTGTGTGTCTCGCCTCCCTGATCTTGTGGGTGTGGTGATATTATGGGGTGTGTGTCTCGCCTCCCTGATCTCCCTGATCTTGTGGGTGTGGTGATATTATGGGGTGTGTGTCTCGCCTCCCTGATCTCCCTGATCTTGTGTGTGTGGTGATATTATGGGGTGTGTGTCTCGCCTCCCTGATCTCCCTGATCTTGTGGGTGTGGTGATATTATGGGGTGTGTGTCTCACCTCCCTGATCTCCTTGATCTTGTGGGTGTGGTGATATTATGGGGTGTGTGTCTCGCCTCCCTGATCTTGTGGGTGTGGTGATATTATGGGGTGTGTGTCTCGCCTCCCTGATCTCGTGGGTGTGGTGATATTATGGGGTGTGTGTCTCACCTCCCTGATCTCCCTGATCTTGTGGGTGTGGTGATATTATGGGGTGTGTGTCTCGCCTCCCTGATCTCCCTGATCTTGTGGGTGTGGTGATATTATGGGGTGTGTGTCTCGCCTCCCTGATCTCCCTGATCTTGTGTGTGTGGTGATATTATGGGGTGTGTGTCTCGCCTCCCTGATCTCCTTGATCTTGTGTGTGTGGTGATATTATGGGGTGTGTGTCTCGCCTCCCTGATCTCCTTGATCTTGTGGGTGTGGTGATATTATGGGGTGTGTGTCTCGCCTCCCTGATCTCCTTGATCTTGTGGGTGTGGTGATATTATGGGGTGTGTGTCTCGCCTCCCTGATCTCCCTGATCTTGTGGGTGTGGTGATATTATGGGGTGTGTGTCTCGCCTCCCTGATCTCCCTGATCTTGTGGGTGTGGTGATATTATGGGGTGTGTGTCTCGCCTCCCTGATCTCCCTGATCTTGTGTGTGTGGTGATATTATGGGGTGTGTGTCTCGCCTCCCTGATCTCCTTGATCTTGTGGGTGTGGTGATATTATGGGGTGTGTGTCTCGCCTATCTCCTGATCTTGTGGGTGTGGTGATATTATGGGGTGTGTGTCTCGCCTCCCTGATCTCCCTGATCTTGTGTGTGTGGTGATATTATGGGGTGTGTGCTCGCCTCCCTGATCTCCCTGATCTTGTGTGTGTGGTGATATTATGGGGTGTGTGTCTCGCCTCCCTGATCTCCTTGATCTTGTGGGTGTGGTGATATTATGGGTGTGTGTCTCACCTCCCTGATCTCCTTGATCTTGTGTGTGTGGTGATATTATGGGGTGTGTGTCTCGCCTCCCTGATCTCCTTGATCTTGTGTGTGTGGTGATATTATGGGGTGTGTGTCTCGCCTCCCTGATCTTGTGGGTGTGGTGATATTATGGGGTGTGTGTCTCGCCTCCCTGATCTCCTTGATCTTGTGGGTGTGGTGATATTATGGGGTGTGTCTCACCTCCCTGATCTCCCTGATCTTGTGTGTGTGGTGATATTATGGGGTGTGTGTCTCGCCTCCCTGATCTCCTTGATCTTGTGGGTGTGGTGATATTATGGGGTGTGTGTCTCGCCCTCCCTGATCTTGTGGGTGTGGTGATATTATAGGGTGTGTGTCTCGCCTCCCTGATCTCCTTGATCTTGTGTGTGTGGTGATATTATGGGGTGTGTGTCTCGCCTCCCTGATCTCCTTGATCTTGTGGGTGTGGTGATATTATGGGGTGTGTGTCTCGCCTCCCTGATCTCCTTGATCTTGTGGGTGTGGTGATATTATGGGGTGTGTGTCTCGCCTCCCTGATCTCCTTGATCTTGTGGGTGTGGTGATATTATGGGGTGTGTGTCTCGCCTCCCTGATCTCCTTGATCTTGTGGGTGTGGTGATATTATGGGGTGTGTGTCTCGCCTCCCTGATCTCCTTGATCTTGTGGGTGTGGTGATATTATGGGGTGTGTGTCTCGCCTCCCTGATCTCCCTGATCTTGTGGGTGTGGTGATATTATGGGGTGTGTGTCTCGCCTCCCTGATCTCCTTGATCTTGTGGGTGTGGTGATATTATGGGGTGTGTGTCTCGCCTCCCTGATCTCCTTGATCTTGTGTGTGTGGTGATATTATGGGGTGTGTGTCTCGCCTCCCTGATCTCCTTGATCTTGTGGGTGTGGTGATATTATGGGGTGTGTGTCTCGCCTCCCTGATCTCCTTGATCTTGTGGGTGTGGTGATATTATGGGGTGTGTGTCTCGCCTCCCTGATCTCCTTGATCTTGTGGGTGTGGTGATATTATGGGGTGTGTGTCTCGCCTCCCTGATCTCCTTGATCTTGTGGGTGTGGTGATATTATGGGGTGTGTCTCACCTCCCTGATCTCCCTGATCTTGTGTGTGTGGTGATATTATGGGGTGTGTGTCTCACCTCCCTGATCTCCCTGATCTTGTGTGTGTGGTGATATTATGGGGTGTGTCTCACCTCCCTGATCTCCCTGATCTTGTGTGTGTGGTGATATTATGGGGTGTGTGTCTCGCCTCCCTGATCTCCTTGATCTTGTGGGTGTGGTGATATTATGGGGTGTGTGTCTCACCTCCCTGATCTTGTGTGTGTGGTGATATTATGGGGTGTGTGTCTCGCCTCCCTGATCTCCTTGATCTTGTGTGTGTGGTGATATTATGGGGTGTGTGTCTCGCCTCCCTGATCTCCTTGATCTTGTGGGTGTGGTGATATTATGGGGTGTGTCTCACCTCCCTGATCTCCCTGATCTTATGTGTGTGGTGATATTATGGGGTGTGTGTCTCGCCTCCCTGATCTCCTTGATCTTGTGGGTGTGGTGATATTATGGGGTGTGTGTCTCACCTCCCTGATCTCCCTGATCTTGTGTGTGTGGTGATATTATGGGGTGTGTGTCTCGCCTCCCTGATCTCCCTGATCTTGTGTGTGTGGTGATATTATGGGGTGTGTGTCTCGCCTCCCTGATCTCCTTGATCTTGTGTGTGTGGTGATATTATGGGGTGTGCGCTCGCCTCCCTGATCTCCTTGATCTTGTGTGTGTGGTGATATTATGGGGTGTGCGTCTCGCCTCCCTGATCTCCCTGATCTTGTGTGTGTGGTGATATTATGGGGTGTGTGTCTCGCCTCCCTGATCTTGTGTGTGTGGTGATATTATGGGGTGTGTCTCACCCCGTCCCTGATCTCCCTGATCTTGTGTGTGTGGTGATATTATGGGGTGTGTCTCACCTCCCTGATCTCCCTGATCTTGTGTGTGTGGTGATATTATGGGGTGTGTCTCACCTCCCTGATCTCCCTGATCTTGTGGGTGTGGTGATATTATGGGGTGTGTGTCTCGCCTCCCTGATCTCCTTGATCTTGTGGGTGTGGTGATATTATGGGGTGTGTGTCTCGCCTCCCTGATCTCCTTGATCTTGTGTGTGTGGTGATATTATGGGGTGTGTGTCTCGCCTCCCTGATCTCCTTGATCTTGTGGGTGTGGTGATATTATGGGGTGTGTCTCACCTCCCTGATCTCCCTGATCTTATGTGTGTGGTGATATTATGGGGTGTGTGTCTCGCCTCCCTGATCTCCTTGATCGTGTGGGTGTGGTGATATTATGGGGTGTGTGTCTCACCTCCCTGATCTCCCTGATCTTGTGTGTGTGGTGATATTATGGGGTGTGTGTCTCGCCTCCCTGATCTCCTTGATCTTGTGTGTGTGGTGATATTATGGGGTGTGTGTCTCGCCTCCCTGATCTCCTTGATCTTGTGGGTGTGGTGATATTATGGGGTGTGTGTCTCACCTCCCTGATCTCCCTGATCTTGTGTGTGTGGTGATATTATGGGGTGTGTGTCTCGCCTCCCTGATCTCCCTGATCTTGTGGGTGTGGTGATATTATGGGGTGTGTGTCTCGCCTCCCTGATCTCCTTGATCTTGTGTGTGTGGTGATATTATGGGGTGTGTGTCTCGCCTCCCTGATCTCCTTGATCTTGTGGGTGTGGTGATATTATGGGGTGTGTGTCTCACCTCCCTGATCTCCCTGATCTTGTGTGTGTGGTGATATTATGGGGTGTGTGTCTCGCCTCCCTGATCTCCTTGATCTTGTGGGTGTGGTGATATTATGGGGTGTGTGTCTCGCCTCCCTGATCTCCTTGATCTTGTGTGTGTGGTGATATTATGGGGTGTGTGTCTCGCCTCCCTGATCTCCTTGATCTTGTGTGTGTGTGGTGATATTATGGGGTGTGTGTCTCACCTCCCTGATCTCCCTGATCTTGTGTGTGTGGTGATATTATGGGGTGTGTGCTCGCCTCCCTGATCTCCCTGATCTTGTGTGTGTGGTGATATTATGGGGTGTGTGTCTCGCCTCCCTGATCTCCCTGATCTTGTGGGTGTGGTGATATTATGGGGTGTGTGTCTCGCCTCCCTGATCTCCCTGATCTTGTGTGTGTGGTGATATTATGGGGTGTGTCTCACCTCCCTGATCTCCCTGATCTTGTGTGTGTGGTGATATTATGGGGTGTGTCTCACCTCCCTGATCTCCCTGATCTTGTGGGTGTGGTGATATTATGGGGTGTGTGTCTCGCCTCCCTGATCTCCTTGATCTTGTGGGTGTGGTGATATTATGGGGTGTGTCTCGCCTCCCTGATCTCCCTGATCTTGTGGGTGTGGTGATATTATGGGGTGTGTCTCGCCTCCCTGATCTCCCTGATCTTGTGTGTGTGGTGATATTATGGGGTGTGTGTCTCGCCTCCCTGATCTCCTTGATCTTGTGGGTGTGGTGATATTATGGGGTGTGTGTCTCGCCTCCCTGATCTCCCTGATCTTGTGGGTGTGGTGATATTATGGGGTGTGTGTCTCGCCTCCCTGATCTCCCTGATCTTGTGGGTGTGGTGATATTATGGGGTGTGTCTCGCCTCCCTGATCTCCCTGATCTTGTGTGTGTGGTGATATTATGGGGTGTGTGTCTCGCCTCCCTGATCTCCCTGATCTTGTGGGTGTGGTGATATTATGGGGTGTGTGTCTCGCCTCCCTGATCTCCTTGATCTTGTGGGTGTGGTGATATTATGGGGTGTGTGTCTCGCCTCCCTGATCTCCCTGATCTTGTGGGTGTGGTGATATTATGGGGTGTGTGTGTCGCCTCCCTGATCTCCTTGATCTTGTGTGTGTGGTGATATTATGGGGTGTGTCTCACCTCCCTGATCTCCCTGATCTTGTGTGTGTGGTGATATTATGGGGTGTGTGTCTCGCCTCCCTGATCTCCTTGATCTTGTGGGTGTGGTGATATTATGGGGTGTGTGTCTCGCCTCCCTGATCTCCTTGATCTTGTGGGTGTGGTGATATTATGGGGTGTGTGTCTCGCCTCCCTGATCTCCTTGATCTTGTGGGTGTGGTGATATTATGGGGTGTGTCTCGCCTCCCTGATCTCCCTGATCTTGTGTGTGTGGTGATATTATGGGGTGTGTGTCTCGCCTCCCTGATCTCCTTGATCTTGTGGGTGTGGTGATATTATGGGGTGTGTGTCTCGCCTCCCTGATCTCCCTGATCTTGTGTGTGTGGTGATATTATGGGGTGTGTGTCTCGCCTCCCTGATCTCCTTGATCTTGTGGGTGTGGTGATATTATGGGGTGTGTGTCTCGCCTCCCTGATCTCCTTGATCTTGTGGGTGTGGTGATATTATGGGGTGTGTGTCTCGCCTCCCTGATCTCCTTGATCTTGTGGGTGTGGTGATATTATGGGGTGTGTGTCTCGCCTCCCTGATCTCCCTGATCTTGTGGGTGTGGTGATATTATGGGGTGTGTGTGTCGCCTCCCTGATCTCCCTGATCTTGTGGGTGTGGTGATATTATGGGGTGTGTGTCTCGCCTCCCTGATCTCCTTGATCTTGTGTGTGTGGTGATATTATGGGGTGTGTGTCTCGCCTCCCTGATCTCCTTGATCTTGTGGGTGTGGTGATATTATGGGGTGTGTGTCTCGCCTCCCTGATCTCCTTGATCTTGTGTGTGTGGTGATATTATGGGGTGTGTGTCTCGCCTCCCTGATCTCCTTGATCTTGTGTGTGTGGTGATATTATGGGGTGTGTGTCGCCTCCCTGATCTCCTTGATCTTGTGTGTGTGTGGTGATATTATGGGGTGTGTGTCTCGCCTCCCTGATCTCCTTGATCTTGTGTGTGTGGTGATATTATGGGGTGTGTGTCTCGCCTCCCTGATCTCCCTGATCTTGTGGGTGTGGTGATATTATGGGGTGTGTGTCTCGCCTCCCTGATCTCCCTGATCTTGTGGGTGTGGTGATATTATGGGGTGTGTCTCGCCTCCCTGATCTCCTTGATCTTGTGTGTGTGGTGATATTATGGGGTGTGTCTCGCCTCCCTGATCTCCTTGATCTTGTGTGTGTGGTGATATTATGGGGTGTGTTCTCGCCTCCCTGATCTCCTTGATCTTGTGTGTGTGGTGATATTATGGGGTGTGTGTCTCGCCTCCCTGATCTCCTTGATCTTGTGTGTGTGGTGATATTATAGGGTGTGTGTCGCCTCCCTGATCCTGTGGGTCTGGTGATATTATGGAGTGTGTGTCTCGCCTCCCTGATCTCCTTGATCTTGTGTGTGTGGTGATATTATGGGGTGTGTCTCGCCTCCCTGATCTTGTGTGTGTGGTGATATTATGGGGTGTGTGTCTCACCTCCCTGATCTCCTTGATCTTGTGGGTGTGGTGATATTATGGGGTGTGTGTCGCCTCCCTGATCTCCCTTATCTTGTGGGTGTGGTGATATTATGGGGGGTGTGTGTCCCGCCTCCCTGATCTCCCTGATCTTGTGGGTGTGGTGATATTATGGGGTGTGTGTCTCGCCTCCCTGATCTCCCTGATCTTGTGGGTGTGGTGATATTATGGGGTGTGTGTCTCGCCTCCCTGATCTCCTTGATCTTGTGGGTGTGGTGATATTATGGGGTGTGTGTCGCCTCCCTGATCTCCTTGATCTTGTGGGTGTGGTGATATTATGGGGTGTGTGTCGCCTCCCTGATCTCCCTGATCTTGTGTGTGTGGTGATATTATGGGGTGTGTGTCGCCTCCCTGATCTCCCTGATCTTGTGGGTGTGGTGATATTATGGGGTGTGTGTCTCGCCTCCCTGATCTCCCTGATCTTGTGGGTGTGGTGATATTATGGGGTGTGTGTCTCGCCTCCCTGATCTCCTTGATCTTGTGTGTGTGGTGATATTATGGGGTGTGTGTCGCCTCCCTGATCTCCCTGATCTTGTGTGTGTGGTGATATTATGGGGTGTGTGTCGCCTCCCTGATCTCCCTGATCTTGTGGGTGTGGTGATATTATGGGGTGTGTGTCTCGCCTCCCTGATCTCCCTGATCTTGTGGGTGTGGTGATATTATGGGGTGTGTGTCTCGCCTCCCTGATCTCCTTGATCTTGTGTGTGTGGTGATATTATGGGGTGTGTCTCGCCTCCCTGATCTTGTGTGTGTGGTGATATTATGGGGTGTGTGTCTCACCTCCCTGATCTCCTTGATCTTGTGGGTGTGGTGATATTATGGGGTGTGTGTCGCCTCCCTGATCTCCCTGATCTTGTGGGTGTGGTGATATTATAGGGTGTGTGTCTCGCCTCCCTGATCTCCCTGATCTTGTGGGTGTGGTGATATTATGGGTGTGTGTCTCGCCTCCCTGATCTCCTTGATCTTGTGGGTGTGGTGATATTATGGGGTGTGTGTCGCCTCCCTGATCTCCCTGATCTTGTGGGTGTGGTGATATTATAGGGTGTGTGTCTCGCCTCCCTGATCTTGTGGGTGTGGTGATATTATAGGGTGTGTGTCTCGCCTCCCTGATCTCCCTGATCTTGTGGGTGTGGTGATATTATGGGGTGTGTGTCTCGCCTCCCTGATCTCCTTGATCTTGTGGGTGTGGTGATATTATGGGTGTGTGTCTCGCCTCCCTGATCTCCCTGATCTTGTGTGTGTGGTGATATTATGGGGTGTGTGTCTCGCCTCCCTGATCTCCCTGATCTTGTGTGTGTGGTGATATTATGGGGTGTGTCTCGCCTCCCTGATCTCCTTGATCTTGTGTGTGTGGTGATATTATGGGGTGTGTCTCGCCTCCCTGATCTCCCTGATCTTGTGGGTGTGGTGATATTATGGGGTGTGTGTCTCGCCTCCCTGATCTCCCTGATCTTGTGGGTGTGGTGATATTATGGGGTGTGTGTCTCGCCTCCCTGATCTCCCTGATCTTGTGTGTGTGGTGATATTATGGGGTGTGTGTGTCGCCTCCCTGATCTCCTTGATCTTGTGTGTGTGGTGATATTATGGGGTGTGTGTCTCGCCTCCCTGATCTCCCTGATCTTGTGTGTGTGGTGATATTATGGGGTGTGTCTCGCCTCCCTGATCTCCTTGATCTTGTGTGTGTGGTGATATTATGGGGTGTGTCTCGCCTCCCTGATCTCCCTGATCTTGTGGGTGTGGTGATATTATGGGGTGTGTGTCTCGCCTCCCTGATCTCCCTGATCTTGTGGGTGTGGTGATATTATGGGGTGTGTGTCTCGCCTCCCTGATCTCCCTGATCTTGTGTGTGTGGTGATATTATGGGGTGTGTGTGTCGCCTCCCTGATCTCCTTGATCTTGTGTGTGTGATGATATTCTGGGGTGTGTGTCTCACCTCCCTGATCTCCTTGATCTTGCAGCCGCCCTTGCCGATGAGCGAGCCGCACTGGCTGGCCGGCACCACGATCCGCAGCGTCACCGGGGGCTTGGAGGTGGCCGTGCTGTTGGACATGGAGCTGCTGATGTCCTGGAACATATACACACACACACACATTAGCGGCGCACAGACACACACACAGCGCCTCAGTATGAGTGATTCGTACCTCCTCCAGCTTCTCGATGATCATGGAGAAGGCCTTGAAGATGGCGGTGGTGGGTCCGGCAAGTGTGATGATGCGTTCGGGACAGTTCCCCTCAGAGATGTTGATTCGTGCACCACTCTGCACACACACACACATCAAGATCTAGGGCTAAAGCTAGTGGCTATTTTAGAAAAAAAAAAGTGCTAATAAAAATAGATCCAAGTGAACAACAGCCTTTAAAATGACTTAAAACACAAATATTTAATAAGCAATAATAATTGGTTCAAACAAATAAAGTCCCTTAAAAATAATTAATTTTGTTAGTTACTTTTTTAGAAAAGTAATGCATTACTTTTGCAAGACCCCTTTAGACCAAAAGTGAAACAATCACATGGGTCCATTTTCTGAAATCGGGATTTAAACATCTGAAAGCTGAATATATTAGCTTCCCCTTGATGTATGGTTAGTTAGAATAGGACAATATTTGGCAGAGATGCAACTATTTGAAACTCTGGATCTGAGGGTGCACAAAAAATATATAAACATTGGGAAAAATCACCTTTCCATTTATGTTGGATGATTGTGCCCTTTAATATATTTATAGTAGGACATTTACAAAATATCTTCATGGAACATGATCTTAATATCCTCATGATTTTTTGAATAAAAGAAAAAATGGATAATTTTGACCCATACAATGTAATGTTGGCGAATGCCACAGATATACCCGTGCGACATGTGACTGGGTTTGTGGACACATATGGTTTTATTGAACACCAGCACGTAAAATAAACTATATAAACAACGCATTACAGCATACGCCTGCAGAGGTTAGCTGTTGCTGCACTAGGGCATGTGCAAATCCTTGTGTAATATCGGCCAAACAACATGCATTCAAGCGTCCATGTAACCTTTAATATTTGGGCACTTCTGTACGACGTTACACATCTTGTTCCCAGATAAACATAAGGAAGCTAAACTCACAGCAGAGTGTGTGTGAGCAGTGTTTACTGTGAAGAGCTGAGGGACATTATCTGCACGCATGTAAATAGTTAAAGCTCCGTGCTTTGAAACACAGTGCATATAATTATGTAACTGAATCGCAGCCTTTGTGATTGGACAATAGCAGTGTTATGACTGTAAATGGTTTGTCTATATCTCGTAGCCTAGTGAGGGGTGTAATATCACGCCTCGTGGACTCTCGCACGTGGAACGGTCACTCGAACACGGGTAAATTACAGCGGAGACTTTAATGCAAGCACAACATTAAACAGCAGATCTCACCTCCTCTCGCATCTTCTTCACCGATTCACCTTTCTGCAACACACACACACAACGAGAAACACGTTAGACCAGAGTTAGCGTTCTAAACTTGGAATTATATTGTTTAAGCATCAAAATATTGTTCATGATCGTAAACATAAGTGTGTGTGTCTTTCTCTTGCCCATCGCCAGTCTGTTTCTAGAGCTACACGTGCAGCTTTACGCTAGTGCTAACGGAGGCGTGTGGATTGTGGATTCGTTTGACCATGGTGGTGCCAAGTCGTCAGCTTTAGCGAGACAGAGTGTGTCCGTCGGGTTGTGCACTCTCAGGCCACTTTAAGTGTGTGTCAAGCGTTTCTCAGTGGTGATTCTGATTGCTCTGGCTTGATGTATTCAATTAAAAGTGATTAGAAAATGATTCATACAAATTACAGAAGTGATCTCTACTGCGCTAATCTGGTGTCGACCACATGATTATTCACACATACACTGACGGCTGAAGCTCTGCTTACACACACACACACACATAGGGCAGGGGTTCTCAACTCCAGTCCTCACGACCCACTGCTCTGCATATTGTGCATGTCTCCCTTATTTAACACACCTGATTCAGATCCTCAGCTCGTTAGGATAGACATAGAGTCTATCCTAATGAGCTGAGGATCTGAATCAGGTGTGTTAAATAAGGGAGACATACACAATATGCAGAGCAGTGGGTCGCGAGGACTGGAGTTGAGAACCCCTGCACTAGGGGAATCTTTAAAAAGCCCAGGACTTGATATTTGTATTTAAAATCTATAATCATATCGACACACATCGAAAATGCAAAATTGAATTTTAATTGAGATGCAAACGGCAGAGAAATGAACATCAGCTGTTAGTGGGCGATTCCACAGTTTCTGTCCACAAGGGGTGTAATGAACTATATAGATTGAATAATGAACTATATAGATTGAATAATGAACTATATAGATTGAATAATAACACCCAAGTGTTATCATTTTGTTTTATTTTTAGTTCTCTATTTTGTTAAAGATAGACGTTAGAAATGATAAACGTACTTTATCCCACTAAGCCTTGGCATTATAGTGTAATGAGACTTTATTTTATTTCCGTCCCCAGAAACTGCAGATGTCAGGGTGGGACATTAGGTGCATCTGGATTTTACCCAAGTCATTTCTTTAATTTGTTTGAATAAAATCCTGAATTTTGGCACATAACATTTATTTAGGCGTGTCTTCAACAAAATACTTCTACTAACACCGAAAGTATAATTCCGTTAATCTACCACGATGCATGATAAATTGTTAATAAAATAAATGACACTGAACGTGGTAAACTTTGGTTAAGTAAAAATTTAATAGGATCACTGTGGTGAGAAAGGATAAAAGATTGATCAAATCGATACAAGTGCGTGTTTCGGACCGAAAGCAGCGTCGTGTTCATAGTGAAAGTTCATGCATGAACGGTGGTCGTATACACCGACAGAATCTGCACTTCATGTTCGTAACTTAGACAGAAATGTTCAGGCTATCAAACTCCGAACGTTCTTTTCTGCGTATTTTCACTCAATAAGCTTTTCATGAAAGTCAACATCGTCAATGACATTATTTTTTAGATGATTTTATTTTCTGTCAAATGTTAGAATATAGCGTCGGCTGTCAAAAGTGAACACGTTAATAGTGCGTTAACACAATATCAGTATGACATTCAGAATAATCTGTACGGTGTCAAGCGCAGGTTGTTAAACAGTGAACTGGGAACGCAAGGCACACACTAAGCTAGTTTAAACATTAGCTTGTGGTAAAAATTTGTCAATAAAATGTCATATAATAATTTTACATCCATTTAATTCTGCTAGACTCAAAAGATAAGGATTGCATCATTACTTTATTTTAACTGGTTCTCAAATGTTTAATGTGCAAACGAACCAATCTCATGCAAGCACACTTTTAACAAACCTGATTACAATAAATAAAACAATCTCCCTATTTGTTCTATTATTATTTCGGTAATTCTGACTACATGTGCTGAAAAAATGTATATTGCCAAAGACACAAGTGAAAAAAATGGTACATACTGTCTTTAAATAAACGTACAAAAAATATATATAAGAAATCATTAAGCTGTCATTTTATGCGTATTGATAAAGTCAAAGGGTAATCTAATAATGTGATTTAAGTTTAAATGTTACAACAATCCATTTTTAGATATTGCGCCATACCAAAAGTGGACGTTTCTGTAGAACGAGCCGATGGTTTTGTGTATTATTTCTCCTAATCATATTTAGCACACCATGCCTAATAAAAGGTGTTACAGAGGCAATCTTGCAGGATTGTTTTTTTTCATCCACGTTATAAATTTGCACACTTTGGAGTTCCTTTGTCTTCTACATTTGGCAGATAAATGTGAAAAATATACCTGAGCTATTTGTTAGTAATTTTGCTGGCTTTAAATTTATGAACATGCACCTTTAAGTCTACAGAACAGATCATATTAGATGGCGATCTATAATTATTTTAAATTATACACGCCTCAGAACTGCGTTAATTTAATCTAGTGTTCATGTCACGGCGTGAGTCGCATGTCTCCAGCATCACGATCAGCGTGGGGAAACGGCCCTGATCAGCGAAGATGCAGAATACGGGTGATCATCACATGCTAATATCGAATTACTTCGGACACAGGACATGCTCATAATCTTTCATAGACGGGTATTGGTTTGTTAACATCTGTTCGCGTCCACCATGACCAAGCTTCTTGTGTAAAAACTAAAGTATCTGTACACGGAAATATCACAAGAGCTCGACTACTCCACTAACCAAACTAAACTATTTCAGGTTAATTTCTATTTGTTCAGACATTGATATGAACCGCTTCATTCATAAATCTCTAAACTGCTGAAACACCACATTATTAAACATTTCGAAAATCGATTTTTGAAATTTGTGAACCGCAAAAGACAGAATCGCGATTCATACGTGAATCTATTTTCCCCATCCCTGATATAAGCCATCAGACACAGAGTATGAGATCCAGAACACGACGAATCGCCTTCGACGCCTGAGAACACGAGCGCTGGACGGCTCTCCGAGATACAAACGTGTGCTGAGAGGTGTGTGTGTGTACTCAGGACTGTGGTGTGTGTGTACTCAGGACTGTGTGTGTGTGAGTACTCAGGACTGTGGTGTGTGTGTGTGTGAGTACACACCTTCCCAATGATGCTGCCCACTTCTTTGCCATGCATGAGCAGTCTGATGGTGAGCGTGACGTTGAGTCCTCCTTCAATCACACCAGAGTCCATGATGATCAGTGAGGCAAGCTCGGGGTCTTTGGTCACGGATGAGAAACCTGTCAAAAACACACACACACAGTTCATCTCATCAGCTCAATGTCAGTGTCTGGAAGCATCTTTACACTGCAGATCATCTACATGAGCTTCACAGAATGCCACAGTACATGCTAGAGTTCAATGAATCAGAGTAAAACACAACATTAAAAGGCAGGTGCATTTTCATATGCAGCTTATTCCAAGAAACATGAAATAGTGTTTACGTTAAGTATTCGTGTAAATAAAGTTGTAAATCCTCGGTCTGTCGATATAAACACGCCATGTATCGCGTGTGGTAATGAATCAGTGCCGAAGCTGCGTTAGCTTTAGCTCGAGTGTGTTTACTAGCTGCGTACCAGCGCGTAACACCGCCACACGACCCCGAACACGACACACACCCGTTTCACCTGCATCTAGAGCATCTATGAGCAGATGTACACTACACACTGCTGTGCTCGGTGTGGGGATATATCACCCGACGCCGCGCGAGAAGTGCGCAGGCTTGGCTAGCACGAGCGCTAAAGGCTAGCGCGCGGCCTGCAGGCCCGTGGCGCGCTCGGAGCGCGGTAAAGCCTCACCTGACGCGCGCGCTCCGGGATGGGGAGAGGGTCCGAGGGTCCGGAGGGTGAGGGGGAAGGTTCGGGAGGTTCGGGGGGAGTTTTGAGAGGATTCGGAAGAGGAAGACACGGCTGCGTGATCGAGCTCCACTCTTACAAAGACAACAAGATGTGTCCCGATCAACCTCTCACCCACGACCTTTCTGACGTAAGCGGCTCGGCCACGCCCCTCGCGCACGCGCACCGAGCACTGCGCGCAGAATACACTGCCACAACACACGCTGACATGTCGTTTTCTAGTGAAATATGAAACAGTTTTCCTCGGTTCTTGTTCGTTTTCAAAAGTAGACTTATGGGTGACGTCATACGTTTAAATACACCTCGCGAAATCACTATGGTTTCTGATACCACGACAAGTTTTCCCCTCAGATTTAAGGGTTGCACTTCTTAAAGGGACAGTTCACCCACAAATGATGATCATTTACTCACCCTCGAGTTGTACTATCTGAGTTTCTTTCTTCCGTTGAACACAAAAGAAGATATTTTGAAGAATAACCAGACAGTTGATGGCGCACACTGACTTCCATGGTATTTGTTTCCTACTGTGGAAGTCAATGCAACCGTAAACCATTTGATGAAGGAAAAAGCAATATGTGTATCTTCTTGAGGGCAGATGCACTCTTATGAAAATAAACACTTCCTTTTGGTGTTGATTACAGATGCCATGTGAACTTTTGTCTGTTGTTTGTCCATATTTAAATATTATTATTAACAGTCAGACTCCAGGAGTCGTTGCCAAAATACAACATAATAGCCAGATCTGTTGCACCAACCCGTCCACCAGCTACATCTCCTCATCCAGCTAATCAATCGCTTCTGCGTGTTGATATAGGCATAGTTCATTAAAAAATAAAAAATAATCATTATTTAGCCTACTCACTCTCATGTTTTAAAATGAATATGGATATTTGTTGCAAGCTTTTTGCCATTTATTGCACAGGTTGAAATTCACAGAAAATTAAACATCACAAAAGAGAGAGAGGCGTGTGGAGAGGGAGAGGACAGACTTACTGTTTCTGTTTTTATTTTTTTATTTTTAAAGGTATAAAAAATATAAGTATATACCACACATGCCAATCAGGTAAACCTGGCAATGCGATCACAACCCAAGCCAATCTTAGAGCGAGTCAAATTTCTGAGTATTTCTTACATCCTCTAAATATTTGTTTTATTGTTATTATTTTACAGACACTGTACAGGGGCGAATTCCCAGATACTCCAGTTTCTAAGCGCTTCGCTCCGGGAGAAGCTTAATGATGATCACAGAATGCTATTGAGATACATGTATCCAATGTTAGATAATTAGGTAACACTTTAAAATAAGGTTCATTAGTTCACATTAGTAAGTTAAGGTCAGGCCCTAAATGACCTCAACTAGAGCAACACATGAATCATTATTAAACTACACTGGCATAAAATACACTGACTGGTCCCTGTCTCCCTTTATATACAGCACACAGTTACTTTCAGAAGAGACTGTAGATTGTGGAGCAGTTCTGGCATGCACACACACACACACACACGCCATCTGATGGAGGCAGAGGGTGGGCACGCACACACACACACACACACACACACACACACACACACACACACGCCATCTGATGGAGGCAGAGGATGGGCGCACACACACACACATGCACAGGAATCTTCGAGATCAGTGAAACTCAACCTGCCACACGAGACTTTTAAAGAACAATACTCAATATGTAATCTGACATCATAATTCTTCTTTAATTTATTCCCTTAATGCCTTTTTTGTAGTTTTGTCACTTTGTACTCCTATTTTCTGACATAATACAGTCATCTACACTTGTGTGTGTATTTCTTTATGTAGTGAGTGTGTGTTATCGCGGATCAGTCTGTATTTCTGCTCGAGACTGACACTTGCTGGTGCCTTTAGGAATTAGATTTCAGGTAAAGTGCATTTTTTCCAAACATATTTTGCCCAAAATTAGAGTATTATTACATAATGTCATCTACTTTATATCCTCCTCTAATTCCTTCACTTTATTCTTATCCGTTTATCGCTGTCTCATGCTTTCTGGTTTGCTTTATACAGCCTTTATTTCTTCATTGGAAAACCAAGTTAAGATGTTTATTAGGGCTACATGGTAAATGGATGGTAATTTACACTGAAGAGTAAGAAAAAAAGCACCAAAAAACACCATACAAATATAATAACAATAATTCATATGACTTTTGCACTCCAAAAAGACCAAAAAGTTACTATCATCTGCTGCTCTCAGACCTGTTAAAATCAGAAAATGTAGGCTAGAAAATAAAACCATAGTTGTGACTTAAAGCAAATGTATTATTAATATTTATATATATATATATGTGTGTGTGTGTAATAAAATGTGAGTTTTTAAAAGATGTATCAAAACAGAAGCTCAAATACTCCACACCAGAAATCAATATCAGTACATATTTTACATTATTACAGCTCCTTTCTCCCCAGTTTGGTTGAACGCTTCGTTTTCAATGAAGCTCCTCCTTCCAAAATACGAAATGTACTGTGATTGGTTAGCTGGCCCAGTGTGTTGTGATTGACAGTGTGTTAGGGAAATGTCCCGCCCCTTCACAAGCGTAAGCTCTACTCCGATGTAAATATTAACTGTGGCGTCTATCTCAAACCACTTCAAGATGATTCAGACCCTGACAAAGTAAAAAAAAAAACTCATTACAATGTTATACACAATTTAATGATGGTACTTGTTAGAAAACGATGTTAATACAAACAGTAATCAATCACAGAATCATGGATTATTTTCCTTCAGGGGTGATGAACGGTCTAACAAAATCAAGAGCTTACCTGGGAAGAAGCGCATTTTAGAGGGACCTTAAAAGTCCTTAGTCCTTAGTCTGGCAAACATATCCGTCGCTCTCTACAGCGTTTAATGTATATCACTGCTAAGGTATTTTCCACCTCTTTTTACTTCTAAGAACAAACATGTGTGAGTATATTGGGGTTTTGAATCGTGTTCATTATATCATGTTCATGTGTGCTTACGAGCACGAGCGATACACTGCCGCTGCAGTTCACTTAACGGCCACCGGTGTCACTCATAACAAGGGTTCTGAATTCTAAATACACTCTTTATTTTTTTTCCTGCTGCAGAATTGTCCTTGCATTAGTTCAGATCACCAAATGCACATATGAGTTTCTGTTTGTCACAAAGTCCTTGTTTATTTAAAACTAATTTTGCGGTATTAAACATGAACATATATAGATTAAGCAAGAACTCCGAATTGTGACAGTGCACTTAAATCAATGATATACTGAAACAACAAACTGAGCAAATAAAAGGCCAGACAAATATTTATTAGCAAACTATGTTTGTTTGTGCTGTCGGTCACTTTGCGAAATCAATGTCTATCTTGGCTCTGCTTTATTCTGCCACAGCCTCGGGATGAACTTTGGAGTAAGGGCTGAAACCAGACAAGCACTCATTGCACACATGAGTTTGTTTTGCTATAAATGTCCTGAAAACTGAGGCTGTGAAAAGAAGAAATGTTCTGAAGTCATCATGGGTGATAATCATTCTGAGGAGCACAAATCAACATTTTTACCCTCAAATATTCGCACTGCAAAAAGTTTTTTTCTCTTTATTTTTTCCAATACAAGTAATAAAATACATTTACTAAAAAGGCAAAATGACATGTTTATTAAAATTGAAAACAAAGTGAGATTTGTCCTTAAAACACATGAAATATTTTGATACAAACATTTTGCTTAATTAAAATATTGGAAAATATTTTTTCCAGTTTAATAGGATACATTGTTGAGATGCACATTAAATGTATGTGTAAGCCCATTTCTGCCACATGAGATGAATCATGCTTTAGTAAATCTTAATTATGACAAAAATGTTGAGATGAAAAGTCTTAATTATGACATACTTAGTCATAATTATTCGATTGAAAAGTCAAATCATGACATAAAAAGTCGAAATTGACATACTAAGTCTAATAATAATAGTTATTATGATATAAAAGTAAAAAAATGCAAAAACGTGCAAGTCATAATTATGAGATAAGAGTAACTTATTACATTAAAGTCATAATTCTGACATACTTATAATTGTGACTTTTTATATCAGTTTTGACAAGACAGAGTTATAATTATGAGATAAAAATGTGAAATTACGACATACTAAATCATAATTTTGAGATTGAAAAGTCAAAATCTTGACATAAAAAGTAATAATTATAATAATAATAATAATAATAATTATACAGAATAATTATGCAACTCATAATTACAAGAGAAAAGTCATTTTGAGAATTGTCAATTATGATCAGAGTTGAAGTTAGGACATAAAAAGTCCTAATTATGAGATTGAAAATTCAAAATAATTACATAAAAAGTCGAAATTGACATAATAAGTCATAAATTAGATTTATTTTTGTCATAGTTATGATTTAAGTCATTTTTATGAGATAAAAAATGATGATGTGCTAAGCACTAGAATCAGAACGTTTGAATTCATTTGACTCTTTTCACTTCATTGGCAGGTATTTCTCATTTCTGAATGCCATTGCAGTAAAGAACTTTCCATTTAACATTTATATTTACTCATTTAGCTAGCAGACGCTTTTAACCAAAGAATCAATCAAGCAGCGACTGACCACCAGTGCACGTTTATAGGGAGAGGAGTGACGGCTCGATAAACACACTCTCGCTGCAGCATCTCGATCAGTGTGAGAGGTTTGACAGATGCTGGAGGGAGAGAGCATTACAATAGTCCAGTCCGGAGAGAACAAGAGCTTGGAAGAGGAGTTGTGTAGCTCTGATAGGAAGGGTCTGATCCTCCTAATGTTGTATAAGGCAAATCTGCAGTAGCACGCAGTTCAATGTGATCTGTGAAGTTCAACTGATCATCCATCACAACTCCAAGGTTCCTGTCTGACCTCAGAGGAATTAAGGTTGATGAGCCAATAGCTGAAAGGAGAAGTTGTGCTGAAGTGTTGGGTTGGCCGAGACCACGAGTAATTCTGGCTTCACAAGGTTGAGTTGAAGGTGGTGGTCCTTCATCCAGCAAGAAATGTCCGTTAGATCCTCTGTCTGGAATGAGAGGTAGAGTTGTGTGTCGTCAGCATAGCAGAGATGGGAAAGTCATGTTTCTGAATGATCCTACACTCTAAAAATGCTGGGTTATTTTAACCCAAATTTTGGGTCAAAGATGGACAAACCCAGCTATTGGGTTAAATTTATAAATTGCATTTTAACACAACATTTGGGTTTGTCCATATTTGACCCAAATTTGGGTTGGAACAACCCAGCATTTTTAGAGTGTAGTGATGAGGTGTAGATGCAGAAGAGAAGCGGTCCCAGCACTGAGCCCTGAGGCACCTCACCCTCCACGGCACCCTGAAGGACTCCTGAGTCTGCGGTTCCTGATGCCCTTCATCATGAGGATCGACAGGAGGATCTGGTGTGTCAAAGGCAGCAAACAGATCCAGCAAGATGAGATCTGAGGGTTTGAAAGCTGCTCTTGCCAGTCTCAGAGCTTCAATAACCGAGAGCAGGGTGGACTCCAGACTGGTTGTTGTCCAGCTCATTCAAATGTCTGAGCAAAGAATGGAAGAATGTGCACCAGTTTGTAGATTCCTAAAAGTGCTGTATTTAGATTAGTAAAGGATGGAGAGGTAAAGGCCTGATCACTTGTTAGGTTTATGAGCTAGTTTTAGCAACTATAGGCCCTCATTGTGTTTCATTTCAGCTACATTTGATCATGTGTTATCGTTCTCACATGTGCCTGTGTATTTAAGTTGCTCTGTTTTTTGTTCAGTGTTTGTTATGTTGAGACCAACCTCTCCAGTCTTTTGGTAAAGTCCTCTTGTGATTTTCTCTGGATTTATTTGCTTTTTCATTTTATTGTCCTTATTTTTAAATGTAAGTTTTTGGGAAACATAATTTACCCTTTGATGTTTCTAGAACCATTTTCTTTGGATTGACTGAATTTGGAGATTTTGTTTTGGAATTTCTTAATAATTTATTGCATTGAGTTTTTGGAACTGGATCTTTTGTTTTGGAATTACATTAAGGAGACATGAAGTGTACACCCTGACTGAGCTCTCGCTTCTGCAACTGGGTCCTCTACTTTCTTCTTCATTCGGCCCTCACAGATTTGTTCTAACCTTGGATCTGACAACACTAACAATAACTAGGGTCCATCTCAATCAGCACTCTATAATCCGGGCACTAGATGGTCATATTCAGCAGACTCGTCTCTCTTTGTTCAGACGCCCTCTGAAGTTCACCGTTGAGGGAGACGATGACATCAAGCTTTTCCCTGAGGATGATGAGCTGATAAACATCCTTAACATCAACAGTGTTGCCAGATGCCAGCAAGGTTTTCCAGCCCAAAACCTCGTCAAAAACCGCGAGAATGCACGAAAAAACCGCCCAATTTTTTTTTGCCTTGTTTCTCGCTATGGTTTCTCATTTAAACACATTAGAATCATTAACTAGTTTTAAAATGACCCATTGGTCTGTGTACTTTTGCGTCCATTCGTTTTTCCTTTTTAACCTGTAATTGAAAAACCAAAAAATTAACGGTTGTATTTGTAAAATACAAAGTTGAATACCAAAATTTGAATTTGAACTGCAAATGCTGCTGTAAAAAATAATAATAATAATAATAAAAAAATACACATTGTATAATAAGTAAAATAAATAGGCCTAGATAATAAATGTTTAGTTTTATATAATAATTAAAAAATAAATATTAAGGTATTGTTTATTTTGTCCCATTATGAAACATTTAAAATATTCACAAATTAATATGAAAAAAAAAAATGATTTTACTGGTTTTCTAAGGCCAAACCATGTCCGTAGATGAGCTCTGGCCAAACCAGAAAAGAAAAAAAAGATGTTTTTGTTCTTTCTTTTTTATAGGCCTATAAGTCAAATATCTAAGCATTGTAGGCCTATATAAAGAAAATAAAAAAGTTTGTGAATATCGTTTTACCAGTCTAAAAACGAATAAAGAAAGCATGTTTTTCGTTATTCAATTACGAGTTAAAAAAAGGGAAAAGGAATGGACGCAAAAGTACACGGCCTTCGACTTTAGCCTATCCGATTTCAGAAATCAAATGAACGCAAAAGTAGGCTATTCTAGCCTACTATTAAACTAGCTTATTTTATGTAAAATAATGCGAACAACTTAGGCAATCAATAAGCGGACGGAATGTAGCTGATATCAAGCCATTACGCGCAAGACCTGTGCGCACGGGGAGGTGCCGCCGGCGTGCGTGAAGTGAGCTGAAGGGAACGTGTCTGTTTTGAGATTAGACCTGTAGTGGGTGTGTAGCCTATATGTGAGTGAGTGAGATTAGGCCTATACAGAGAGTCGCTGAAAGAAGGATCTGAAGTACCGGTGTTTCGGCTACAAAAACCCGCCGAACTAATCGGAAACCAGCCCAATTTTTATCCACCCGCCCAAACCCATTTTTGCCCGCAAAAAAGATTACAAAACCGCCCAATTGGGCGGGAACCGCCCAATCTGGCAACACTGAACATCAAGAGGGAATCGTCTCTGCTCTTGCTGTCCCAGTGCTCGAGGAGGACAGGAACGAAGACATGGTCCATTGCAGGGCTGCATGATTTATCCAAATGAAATCAGTATCGTGATATGGCCTAATGCGGTTGTCAAACCACACAGGCTGCAATTTAATTATGATATATACATATATGTGCTACTGGTTTCAGAGTGAAGCTCTTCATCTACACCTGATATCATGGGTTACAAGCATGTGAATGAACCAAATGCTGAGCTTTAATCTGAAACCAGTGCACTTCTAACATTCAGACCGTTTCTATTCCAGCTCACCATCTACGGCCTGTGTAAGACTGACTATGTTGTGAACACCAGAGAGGACGTCGCCACCGAAGTCACCCTTAGAAGAGACTTGTCCGATTGTGACAAGTTCAGGCCAGTCGAAGACCACACCAGTCCCCTCGCCCTCATCTCCGGCATGGTGAGTTCAGAGACTTAAACCTAAAGTCCTCCAATCATGCTATTTTATAGGTTGCTAATTTTGTTTTTGAGTTTTATATTCATCCAATGCTTGCTCTGATTGGTCAGACGGCCCAATCTGTTGTGATTGGTCTGAAACAAAAAGCTCATTAGCTCATCTGAATTTCATCTCTTTCTCAGCACTTGATACACAGTAATACAAACAGTAACGATGCCGTCTGTTTTGCCGTATAAATCTCATCACCAGCAGAAAACACCGGCTTTCTCAACATGAACAACACAAACCAAACTCTTTCAGTCTCAGAAACAACTACAGTGATTGAGGGCGGGGCAAAGAGACGCTGTTCGGCCAATCAAGACCAGAGACGCGAGAGCCAATTATGCAAATTACTTACAAATCGACACAGATTCAGCAGGAAGTGAGACTCAATTGTTGACGACTCGTTTCAGGCAGTTCAGAATCGATTCTTTCTTTTAGGAGACAATGGGCCAGATTTACTAAACAGGACACATTATTATATAATTTAATATTTAATTTGGCAAGGCTTAAAGCTACACTGTGTGATTTTTACCCCATCTAGCGGTGAAAAGGTATATGACCATCCAGTGAATATTAGTTTCTGTTCCTCTCAATTCCGATTTCGTTTTAACTCCTACGGTGGCCAATGTGGTCTAAGATTAACATGGCTTCCAGTTTGACCTCGTCGACCATTTCATTGCTAACATCAGTTATCAGGTTCCCAGACGAATGCAAGTTAGTAAAGTAACTTTTATCAGTGCGATCGTTATTCTGTAATCTGTATGTTGTACGACATCTCTAGCATAAGGCAAAGTTTACATTGTAGGCTATATCATTTTCATACTGAAGTGTAGGCTAGTCATAGTAAGGTGTCATAGTGTGAAAAATATTTAGATCATACAATAATATGTCTTAAATGAATAAGATTACAGGACAGATGTGAAAGTGAAGGTGAAAGTCTTGCTTAGAGACAGCTAACTAATGCTGTGTTCCAGGCAACCTGCAACCCGTGTTTTTCCTACCCGTGAAAGTGCACTGGAACGGCAGTCAAACCAGTGACTGTCCCACCCGTGAACTTGTAGATCGATGTACTCCCAGTGACATGTTGTAAAAACACGGGTTACAGGTTGCCTGGATCGCAGCATTACAACTGCATTATCACATTAGGCTACATTAATTGTGTATAAAGTAAAATAAATGAAAAATAACTAAAATTTAAAGTGCCTACATATAACTTCTAGCCTACAAATTATAGAGCCATTAAAATATTAATCACGTTATCCGTCATAGAACACGGATTTATGGTAAACATTGAAGCGAGGAAACCTATCCTAGATGTTGTTCTAGCGTTATGCACAGCACACCATGATAATTAGCCAAGCATCAATAAAACTTAAAAATATACACAAATAGGCTTAACGTTACCTGTCGAGAAGAAAGCAGGCAACGTCAATGTCCTTTTAAAATGGTTGCTCGTCATGAGCTCTTTCCATCTTGGAAAGGCCACTCCAATATTGACTTTTGTCTTGTTGATTTGCCTGTTGAGTTGGCGACTTAATTCTCTTTTTCGCTTCCTTGGCGACTCTGACACGTATCCTCGAGAATAAGAGTGATCCTCCATCAGCAACAGACTTTCAAAAAGGCTTTCAGCTTTTTATATACCCGCACCGGATTATAAGGCGCACCTTCAATGAATTACCTATTTTAGAACATTTTTCATATATAGGGCGCACCGGATTATAAGGCGCATAAGATACTGCAGTCAAACGTTTGACTGGGTTTGCCTTATGCATCCACTAACATTAGATGTGCTAAAGGGAATGTAGCGCGTGCGCGGCGCCGGAGGTGAGGCGTTTATTTAGTTAGCGTGAGCGCGCTGGGGCGGGCACGTAACTTACATTCGCAGCCTGACTCATGAGTCTTCAATGTGTGGCGGCTCGCTGACAGCAACGGCTGGCTGTTTTGAATGAGACGACCCGGTTACTGTGAACGGGGAGCGCTTTATGAATATTCTGTGACGCGCGAGCAGCGCCGGGGACAGTGTGTCTGTTAGTGTGTCTGTTAAGAGTGAGCGCTCGTGAGCGGGAGACACACATAACCTGAGGGAGTATAAGATTGAACTGGCTGTGTGACAAAGCGGGCATAAGATGGACACGAGCGTGAGTTCGCGGGCGAACGTAATAACATGGAGCGTTGTTAACTAATTGATCCATATATAAGGCGCTCCGGATTATAAGGTGCACTGTCGTTTTTTGAGAAAATTAAAGGCTTTTAAGTGCGCCTTATAGTGCGGAAAATATGGTATCATCTCAAGTTATCCCCCTCTTCACATTCGAACACGGTGCCACGCGAAAGGCGAAGCTTGAATTAACGGGTATGTCCCTCTTTGGCTAATGTACTTTCAAGCTGGAGGGGCAACATGGCGACGACATTAGAACCCGTATGTATTTTCAATGGCATATTATCAATGGCATATTAAAATAAAATAAAAAATCAATGTCATGACCCCTTTCAAACCTAGTGGAGATGAGTAGGTTGAGATGTCCAATGTTTGTCCTTCTCTCTTCCCAAGAATTATCCTCTTGCTCAGCTGATCAGAAGCAACCAGACCTGCAAATACAAGTTTAATAATGAGCAGCACCACATGACCTCTGGAACTTGCACCGAAAAACATGTTCTTGCGCTCTTTTCACATAAGTAAATGAAATAATGCATTCCTGTAGCCCATGTAACTTTAGAGCATGTCTCTAGAAATGCCAATGTCATAACATAGTGATTGTGATTGTGTGCTTATTTTAAAATAAAACCATTATTAGGAAGTTTTGCATGTGCCAAATGCATAAATGTACTTGCAATGTCATGCACTGATACACTATGACTTTGACTCAACCAGGGGAGAATATGGAGTGGTCAATACTGGCAAACAGGCCTTGACCCTTCTGGGAGTCGCTAAGTACAGTGACAGAGTCTTTGACCACAGTAGGAGAACATCTCTTTGGTATGAATGTTCATAATTTGCATGCATGTCAAACTGAATGCAAAATGTTATTCTTCCAGATATGGCCAACATGAAACCCCTCCATCAAGACAGCAGTGTTGACATGAGCCCCATCCAGGATAAAGAAGCCGCTCTTGTTGTTCTGAGGGAAATTGCTTTCCAAGACCAACGATGGACGTAAGAGAGCCCACTTGGCCCACAAGCTCGTAGCCGTGATCCGCAAGATGGAAGCTGAAACCTTGACGGCCGTTGTTCCCGAGGCATTGGAAATCTCTCAGTCTTTCACGTACCAGGCTTTGCTGCAGTGTGGTACTCCAGAATGCTGCAGTGCTGTCATGCAGATATTCAGGACCTTTGACAGGATCTCGGGTGAGATTGACGCTGCTGTATATGCCATGGGAATGATACCCCGGTCCTCCCGCATCCTTGTGAAGGAAATGTTGGCGATGGCAAAGTTTAAGCCAAGCAAACCCATCTACTACGCTATCAGCAATGCTGTGAGAAGGTGAGGGACAGCTGTAGAAATGTATTCCATTTAAAACTTAAAAAAGTTAAAAGTAAAGTGTCAACTAACATATGAGTTGAATTTTACAAATTGGTAGCATTTCTGTAGTTCAAACAGTTTGGCCAAGATCTTGGGTTCCATTCCAAGGGAATGCATGCACAATGTTATTATTCCAAAATTTTGCCTTGATTATAGTGTCTGACCAATGCATAAATATAGGACTCTTGAATTTGCAAACATGTGAAAGACATTTTCAGACAAATCACAGTTTTTTCTCACTGACTGTCGTCCATGTTGTACGCAAGTGAACTTTTCATCTTTCTTCTTTGTTTGACCCAAGGCTCTTTGAGATGGATGGAGTCACCAGTGAGATCCAGGCAGTGGCTGATTACGCCCTTGAACAGATCGGTGATTGCACAGGGGACCAGGAACACGTCTTTCTTTCTTTGAAGGTATGTTCACACAAATTCCTACATGCTAATAAATTAAACTTTAGACTCTACAACTAAACCCCTGTTCGGATGGTAATTGTTTGTCATGTGGACCCAAGGTATTTTCAATATTTACAGTCTGTGATTTTATTGCCTTCTGATTGCAGAATGTCTGTGTTCTTCTCCCACTATCTGCATAAAAATTCACAGCTAATTTACTGTTTGGTTTTTTTATGTTGGTAAGTTTATTGCCATCTAATGCATAAGAAGGGATCAATCAAAAAGTCATTTTATTAAATTATGTTCGACCACTGCCAAGCAATGTATGGTAACTGGTTTGCATAATGTGTGCATAGCATTTTAAGTAAAACGTTTGTAAATGATACTTGATTGACCAAATCTTACTCATACCGTACAATGAATTTGACACGACAAAATGGATGTTGGGCTCCAACTTTTGAATGCCTCCGCAAATTGGACGAAACTTGGTGTATGTCATCATAATCATGATTCGATGGTACTTGCACATTTGTGGCACTGCACTGCCTACTGTTCAAGAGAAATGAAGATTTAAGTTTTTGCTTATAACTGCTGAATGGTCTGGCCAAACATCATGCATTTGGTCTCGTTAGATTACCCTAAAAGTCTTATTACAGGTCATTGGCAACATGGCGGCTGCATTGGGAGCTGCGCGTCCTGCTTTGCAGTCTTCAGTTATTCAATGCATCAAGCAGCCGGCTGCCTCCGCTGCAGTCCAACAGGCCGCGGTCCAGGTCTACAGACAGACTCCTGTACCTGAAGAGGTGAGCTGTTAAATAAATCCACAACTTGGTGAGTTTGAAGTCAGTATAAAATAGGGTCACATACAGGTGCATTTCAGAACAGCTTGATTAACGGTAATATAAAATATCTGTAATAAAAATGCTGCAATTGGGCTTAAGAAACTTTGACTCTTTATTTCTGTACATCATAAATGACTTGGTGACATCAAGTTATCTTGTGTACGGATTCCTGTTGTTTTCTGATCGCAATCATGCGAGATGCTTCTTGGAGGGAAATAAATCAAATTATTCTGATGACAGACTTTGGCATGCACTTTATTCTTTTGCGATATATATCACAGCCCTAGACTAATGGTCATTTCATGGCTGTTACAGGGCCGAGAGGTGCTCATGCATGCTGTTCTGGACAGAGCCGCGTCCGTACAGAAGCGTGTAGCTGCGTATCTCATCTTGATGAAGAACCCCACAGCTGCTGAACTCGCTCAACTGGCAGCGGCTCACCTTGTTGAGGAAAATCCTCAGGTCAAGAGCTTCATCATCTCTCATATCAGCAACATCTTGAGCTCTACAGCAGCAGAGACCCTGGAGTAAGTTAAGAAGAAGAAGAACCTAATCTATTTTTTTAGAAGAAAAGGTAATGTTGTTTTGTTTACTCCCTAGCTTGAGACAGAAGATTCGAGAGGCCTTTCAAGGCAATGAAATTGAAATGCTTATGGATCCAAATGAACTCTCTCGATACTACAGACTTGGTTCTTTAGAGGGAAACATGATCTTTGAATCTTGTGAACCTAATGAACTTCCAAGGGAGGTCATGTTGGAGATGACATTGAATGCTTTTGGATTTGATATGGACTTGATTGAGGTACAGAGTACAATAAAAGTCCAACATTTAACTGATTATGGCCCTATGAAATCTGTTTGATATTTACCAATTCTGTTTGCCGTAATCAAGCAGCTCTAATGTCTTTGATTCTTGCTCTCAGATTGGCATGGAGGGAAAGGGCTTTGAGCCCATTGTGGAGGCTCTCTTCGGTGACGATGGATTCTTCCCAGATACTATCATGAAGACCACCTTATATGCCACCGACAAAATGCCCAACGAACTCAATGAGGTCTTGGACAACATGCTGCCGTTCATGGGAAACGATAGGAAGAAGAGACAGGTATTAAATCTACTGAAAGTTGCAAATGGATGTATTTCTTCACAGCTCAATCCCAATCTCATTCTCTTCTGTGTGCGGTAGGCTTCTCAAAACATAGTCAATGAAATCAGTCATAATGTCAACAAGCTTATCGAGGACTTAAAGGCCCAGGATTCTCCTGAAGCAATGGTGTACCTCAAGCTTCTGGGTGCTGAACTTGGGTATCTTGATACAAAAGATGGCAAGATGATTCACAATCTCCTTAAGATGATCCCCACTGACGTGAGTACAGTTTTACCAACCACCTCTGTCATCACATGGATTCTGTCATCAGAATTAGTAATGCAAACAAGGGAGTTGATATGTCAACTTTTTAATAACACAATTATGTTTCTAGTCTAATTTGTTGTTGAAATATAAGTAAACGGTGGCTGTAGGGGTGGGGGAAAAATCGATACAGTATAGTATCGCGATATTTTCTGTGGCAATACTGTATCGATACACGGGCGCCAAGTATCAATCTTTTTTGCAATATTTAATTATAAAATTATATGTTTTACTTTCCATTTTTCTTCATTGGTTTCTCTACTTTTCTCTGCTTGAGAACATAGGTTGAATCCGAAATCACCCCTAAACCCTCATTCCCTAAGTTAGTCCACTAATACTGTTCACTTGAAGGAGGGAATGAAAACGAGTAAGCGAATTCGGACAGCCGTTAAGCGTAAGCTGTAGGCTACACGTTAATGCAGTGCAATGTGGGAGAGAGACGCGATCTGACGCGTCACATTTTCTCACAAATGTTTTTGCACTTCAGTTAATGTGTAGAAGATAATGTTTACAGAATTAAATGTGACATTTAATTAAAGTGAGTTGAGCAGTCTTATTTTCCTCATTTTTTTGTAATGTCTGGATCGCATTTTGTAAACATGGATCGCAATATGTCGCAGAATTGAATCGCAATACTTGCTTGTATGCAATATATTAAGAATCGCAATAATATTGAATCGTGACCCAAATGTCTTTCCTTGGTTAAAACACTGATTACATGAGACATGATTGATTTCAGTAAATTTTTCTGAATCTTTTGTTGAGGAAAAACAATAATTAAACAAACAGCATCACAGCGTAAGAGACATCAGGATTCAAATGAAAGTTTAAAAGATTTATTCTTGGAAGAATAGGACTCCAGTCGCCCGCACAGTCCAGCTGCAGCTGCAACTTGGAAGCTCAAACTTTGTTTCTAAAGAAAAGCATCAAAGCACAAAGATTATTTGGTTATTGGATGGGAGGTGCTACACAAAATATGTTGTAAAATTTTCTTCATGCATCAATTACAGCATTGACCAAAAGATTGATCTTGAGATTTAAAGTGAAGTCAATTATTTTATCCTTTAAAACTCATCATTGATAATTAAAATGACATAAAAAAAATCCATTCCTGTGAAAATAATTTATTTTAGGCCTTAAAAATAGAAAATAGCTTCAATGTAACTCAACACCCTTGTGTCTCTTAGTTGTTTCCCCGTTGTAGTTGACAAAATAGACCCTGAACACGCCATTAGAGAAAGAAACGCTAATTAAACGTCACTGTTTGGGTCAATAATTTCTATCCTCCAAAACCTTTGCCGGAAACAACAAATTTCAGTCACCGAAAGGTCTTTGCATTACTAATCAGCATTATATTTTGATATAGTTCCTCAAAAGACTGCTCTCAAGTGTCGACAACGAGCTTTTCCTTCACTACATGTTCATGGATAATGAGTTTTATCTGCCCACCGGAGCTGGTTTTCCACTGAGAGTGGCTCTGTCTGGGACCTTTACTCCTGGAGTCAAAAGAGGATTGAGCTTTAATCCAGGCAAGGTGAGTCCAACACACTTCGGTTCGTGCACGTGTTATTGTCAACAACAGATTATCTTGCATTTCTACTATTATGCTCGAAGATGTGTTCATGTTTTTGAAAACTGCATTTATTTGATCAAAAATAAAGGAAAAATTGTGAAATATTATTTCAATTTATAAAAAAGCTGTTGTCTATGTAAATATATTGTGCAATGTAATTTATTCCTGTGATTGAAGCTGAATTTTCAGCATCATTACTCCAGTCTTCAGTGTCACACGATCCTTCAGAAATCATTCTAATATGATGATCTGATGATCAAGCAACATTTCTGATTTCATCAATGTTGAAAGCAGTCATATTTTTTGTGAAAAATATGAATGAACACTGATGATAATCAGAAATATTACTTGAGCAACATATTAGAGTGATTTCGGAAGGATTATATGTGACAAAGACTAGAGTAATGTCAATGATGCTGAAAATTTAGCTTTGATCACAGGAATAAAATATATCTGCAAGCGGCAATTTCCAGGCCAAGCCCCAGAAGGGGTTTCAGCGCAATGCGGCGTTAAAATAATTATTAAGTTTGAATCCACAATCTCTGGGTCAGGGTCAAGTGAGAATCAACTCAAAATTATTTTGTTTAGTATAAATGCAACACTTGTTATATTTTATGAGTTCCTTCTCAGAAAGACGCTATGTCTGGAACAGAAGCAAATTTTGCATCACTTCTGGCCACAGTACTACTGCTGTATGGGCATGTACGCTGACTCACCAAACTGCAAAGGAGAGCCTTCGGTGTGAGACTGAGGACACAACAGCATTACTTAGCATGTTAACCAGATTAGCATGCTAAGCTAGTTTAATGCTAATGTAACTTTAACAGGTTAACCTGATAACAGAAGAGCCACATTAGAAAGAATGGCATCTGGTTAGTATGCTAACCAATTAGCAATGTCAACTTTGAAGAAGAATTTCTCGAGAACAGTGGGGAATATCAAAAATCCATTCTGTTCTGTGCGGCTTGGTCCAAAGATCATCTGAGCCAGTTATTTACAAAATTGAGCACGATTTGTTAAAAAGTTTTTCATTTGCTTCATTATGATGGACAGTCAAATTGTTGGAAAATCGGCAAAAACCAAGGCACATAATGGCATAAATCAAATTTTAAACAATGTTTTCAAAAGTTATCTAAGCGTTTTTGCAAAAAAGGTATATCTCTGGAACACAAGGCGGCACTGTGTTCAAACTTCTCGGATACCTTCAGGACATACCCTTGATGAATTTTGTGGAGATATGTCAAATTGTTTAAAAGATATTGCAATATCCAATCCTGACATGACACAAGGAATCCATAGACACCAAAGATTATGATTTTCTGACAAACTGTTCAAAAGTTTAGAAAAATAGCCATTTTTTCAGATCTCATGACCTGCTGGTCCCAAATTTGAAATGGTCCCTCAGATCATGGTTCCGATAAAGAGTTACAATTTTCGTTTCGGTTTATCAAAGTTTAGCCAAGATAAAGCCGCAGAACCAATTTTGGGTCAACCTCGTTAAGTTTCTTAACTTTGAACGAAGAATAATTTAAAAACAAATCTGTTCAGCCATTTATGTGCTGGCTCAGTCCCAAGATCATCTGAACCAATTTTCGTAAGAATTGAACAAAATTTAAAGGAGTAGTGAAAAAAAAAATTTGTACTTTTCAAAATGGGTACTACTGAAATGGTAACTGAAACTGTCTTAATGTAAGATATTGAATGTGATCTGGATAATGAGAGATATCAGTTGTACTAAGTCACATTTTTCCAGAACAAAAGGTTCAAAAGTTATAACCATTTCAAAATTGAATTTTGAACTGGTGGTGGCACTATAGATTTGATCCTACAGACTCCAAACTATGTCCAATTACTATTCTTTACACATCCCTGACGTGTGCCAAATCTCATACTTACCTACAGTATGTTCTGTGAATAGGGCTCCCATACTCTCATTCGGAAGGAATAAGAAAAATAGAAATTTGACCCCTTATTAAAGTTTACTATGTATTCAGATAGAAAACAGCTGTTTTACATTGGAATGTTTTACTGTTATTTTTATCAAATAAATCCCAAAACAATCTTTAATCCAAACTTTTGACTTGTAATATACTAACATGAATTAATGACTACTACACCACAGAGGGAATTTGCTTTGACCCTGTCTGCTGGCATTGAGTTTGTGACTGAGATTGGGACTCACTTTCCGAACTATGTTCACTGTGGTCTGAAGATGCACACGAACATTTATCACGAGAGCCGGTGTTACAGCAAGGCCCTCGGTGACCGACAACCAGCTCAAGCTCTCCATTCCAGCTCCTCATGGACCAATGGAACTCATTAGCATCACGATAAGTAAACCTTGATTATCAATGCATAAAGGATTTAAAAGCCCTTCACAGAAGAGGGAGATGCAAGAATCAGAATTGCAAGCAACTGGCAATTGCAAGCAAAGAATTGTGAAATAGTCACAATTACCTATATACATTTTATTCCTAGGCAGAATTAAATGGTTCGCCAGAAGTATAAATGCACAGGTTAAGTATTGGAGCTTGAGTAGTTCAGTAAAAAGGCTTGGCAGAATCTCGGCTCGATTAGTTCAAGTCAAGCAGCCCAGTTAGAATGAACAACCTTGCTGAAGCACAAATGGAACTTTAGTAGTGTGGCCCAGTAAATAAAACCAAGAACAGTCACGTAAAGAGCTGACTTGTTGAACGTCAATACCAATTTATTAAATCTAAATCCACATGACCAGGTTAACTTCTCCAATAGACACCAGTTTGCCCACTATAGATGGTCTTGATGGGAGTGTCCCTTCCTGTAAGAGAAGTGGTAGAAGCATGAGGAGCATTTAAATACCAAAGGCTGCAGAGCATACGGTTTCCTGCAGAGAAGCCAGTGATGATGGATCAACAAATGTGAACATCTTCACAGTAAAGCGCTTGTAGTGGGTTGGGAACTGAAAGCTGTAGTCCCAATTGAGTCGTTTTTGTAGGCAATATACTTCCTGATTTTTAAAAGACGATATCTCTGCTTACACTAAACTTTCAGCTCTGCAACTCTGCAGATACTGTTCATGGACCAACAGCAATCCTTGTTTTTCACCCTTTTTGAACATACAAAGAATGCACATATTGAGCTTGATGCAGAATAGTTTACTAAGCAACTTATTTTCCCCCATCTATAGCAATTCTCTGGTGTCTGTTGTTGGTGCCAAGGCTACGCCCATTCCTGCCAAGGGCGAGTTTATTAATATAAATAAATGCACTGCTTTTCCCTGGACTGAAGTGCTGTACAGTCCTGAATATCCTTATGCAACATCAAACGATGCTGCCCCTTACTTTCCTCTCACTGGTGACAGCAAGTAAGTGAAAATAATCTATATTCTAATATCTGAAATATTCCTTTTTCTCAAACATTTCATTCACATTCGTCTGTGTTTAAGATTTGCTGTTGAGCTCCATCCATCTGAAGAGGTCACAGAGTATATTGCCACCATCAGCTACGCCTACGAAGATGAGGCAGATAAGTCACGTTTAGCCTGAAGGCTAAAGGTTACAGACGACTTAAAATACATAATTGGATAAATAAAAGAGAAAACATTTCAATTTTACCATCATTGTCTTTTGCTCACTGACAGGAACATCCCATGAGGCCAGAAATGTAGTGATATTGAACAGACAGCAGTGCAGTATCTCTGCAGAGTTGCTTATCGATTATCTTCAGCTTGATTCTAAAGTTTCTGCAAAACTGAAGCGTGGTGAGAAGTTGACTTTGGAAATTGAGAGTGACCTAAAACTCCCACAGACGACTTCTGTTCAAACACTCATCCTGAAATATGGTACATGTCCAGTACAAATGTCCTGTCGCTGACTTATTGATTTGTTCAGTTTAAATTTCAGTCTCAGTTTGCCATTCAAATTAGGAAATATATGACCATGACGGTATCATTCTAGTGAATTATCTCTCTCAAAATATATTCTCAGAGAATGAAAAGATTGAGGCTGAATTTAAGTCTGATGTCAGATTCTGAGATTCACAGAATCATTCCCAACACCCTTCTCAATCGCCAGATTGGCCTGAATGATTTGAAGGTCCGTGATGTTCTGGCAAAGGCAGTTGCGGTAAGAACTTCTCTCAATTTTTTTCATCAGCTTTTAAGAATACCCAAAGAAACACTGCAAAAAATTCTGTTCTTACTTAGTATTTTTGTCTGGTTTCCAGTCCAAATATCAAATATTTCCTAAATCAAGATGCATGTACTAAAGTAGTAAAATGCCATAAGATAATATGTCTTGTTTTCTGGGAAATTAAAAAAATTAAGGTAGTTTTTGCTTAAAGGGCGGGTTTACTGCGATTTCACTTTTTTTCATTTTAAATAGTGTGTAATGTTGCTGTTGGTGCATGAACAGTATCTGCAAAGTTGCAGCACTGAAAGTTTAGTGTAAGCAGAGATATCGTCTTTTAAAAATCAGGAAGTAAAATTGCCTACAAAACGACTCGTTTTGGACTACAGCTGGGTTATGGTACGTCACTAAACCCACACATTTGCATCAACCCTTCTCTGCGATATGCAGGAAATGGCATGCGTCGAAGTGAGTTGTGTTCATCGCAGCTGCTCAGGTCTTCTGTGTTTCGGGCTTCCCACGGACACTATACTTCGACAACAATGGATACAATTTGTGTTTGATTATATTCCCTGAAAGTGACGATCGTAATCTAGCTCTCTGTGCTGCGCATTTCCGAGAGCAGCTTCCAGAATCTCCACGAGTTCAACACTGGATTAACGTAAACAATAAACTGTTTCTAAATTATCCACCTTTGGCATGCCCGTTTTCGCCCGTAAAGGTAATGGCCGTTAATCTTCCGGACAACGTGAGCGACAGTTTAGCCAATCACACACATTGGCCCAAAACGAAGCCTGACACCGTGTCCTAACTACACGCGACGCGACGCCGCGACACGCGATAAAAGGTATCTTTTCCATGTTAATCAGAGTTTTTGTCCTAACCAGACGCGACGCTGACGCGCGAAGTTTCTAATTTAGAAACGGTTCCTATTTCTGCGACGTCGCGGCTGACAGAATGAATAAATTACACTGTTTATGATCTACACATTATTTATTTTTAGTTAAAAATAGGTCATTGTGCCACAAGATAACGGATAATTTACCTCAGATTGTGAAAGCAGATAATATAGCGTTCAAAATGAATTATATGCAAACATACAACTGTACTTCATCACAAAATTAGTCAATGAGTATATTTTGTTAATGTTCTGATTATTAATAATGTTATTTCTTGATTTGATTATGTCCTTACCCATTTCCAATGCGACTGCGGGCCAACAGTGCGCTTTCACAGAGAGACTCTGCTTACACCATAGCTCACACGCTGTTCTGAATATGTGGCATCTCACAGTCGCGTCGCGTCTAGTGTGGACAGACACACTTGCTGTCGCTGGAATTTGATCGCGTCACGTGTAGTTAGGATGCGGTGTTAGCCTGCTACGTGATTCTGAGGGAGTGTTTTCATAGACTCAGGAAGTCATCCGCTCGTTCAGGGGACAGAGGAGAGCACGGATGACAATAAAGGTGAAATTTATGAAAAATAAGACTTTTAAAAAAAGAAAAAACACGGATACATGTTATATTGCACCCCATAAACACAATCATGCAAAGAAAAAGAGCAGTAAACCCGCCCTTTAAAACAAAACTCACTTAATTTTGATCACTTCCCCCGGATAATATCTTAAGTCATTTTACTCATCTAGTGAATGGTTCTTGATTTAAGGATTTTTAGATATTTGGACTGGAAACAAGACAAAAATAAAAATGTTGAAATTTTGTTAACCCTAAAATGGACAAACATTAAAGCCGCGTTTCCACCGCAGGAACTTTCCCCAGGAACTAGGAACTTTGGGGTGGTACTCGGTGTGTTTACACTGCAGGAACCAGGGTCTAAATGAAGTTCCGGGTAAAATTTTCCCCTAGAAAGTCCCTGCTGCGAGGTAGTACTTTTTCAGAGTTCAGGAACTTTCGGGGTGGGACTTGTGCGCTGAACATGCTGATTGGTTCTTACCACGCTATTCTTTCTGCCCGATGGCGCGTGTTGTCCCATCCATCTCACGGTCAATGTCCGCTGATAAAAAACGTCTACTTTTATATCTAGCATTACAAGCTTTCTGAATACGCTTTGGGTGCTTGTCTCTTTTCTGCCGTTTTGTTAATTACCTCGTTAGTAAACCAATCGCACACAAAAGCAGCAAAGCTTGAATCTCCTCCATACAAAACTCAAAACAAACGCGCAGGCTAGGAAGAGCAGTCGCACGCAGTTTAACCATGAGTTTAACGTCACTACATAATCTTCCCGCCTCGGACCGGTACTTTAGTACGCGGTGTAAACACAGTAAGCAAGCGGTCTGGGAAAAAAAGGTTCCTGTTAAAAAGTTCCTGGGACAAATTGTTCCCGGTAATCGCGGTAGAAACGCGGCTTAAGTAATTTAATCACCCTGACGTTGTTCTAATAATGCCATATACCCTTCTTTCTTTTTCGGACCACAAAATGAGAACATTTTTAGCTACCCTAACCCTAACCATTTTTAGAACAACGGATAGCAGTAGGGTGTCCTCAGGTTGAACAGTACTTTTGATGAACAATCCTCCTGGATATTATCAGTAAGGACTAAAGAGTCCTTCTACAAACAAGCAAACAAAAATCATCATCATATTATGTGTGAATCCACAGAGGCCAAAAATAACCTTAAATAAAATCCCACAGATTCTCAGTCTGGACTCTTAAGAGTGGCACACAGGCACCATGCTGTTTGTCCCCAAACCAATCTAACTTCTTCTGATAATTGCCTTACTGATATCCTCAGATCAATAAGCACACTACCTCCCCCTAGTGTCAGGTTCTAAGCCTTACATACCAGAGGACAACTAATGTGACAGGTCAAGACTGTTACAGCGTCACAGAATGATCCCTCGTGACACAAACACATATTCCCAGTGTTCAGGGGGTTTACGATAGAGGGTTTAATGTATTTTTAGGTTTTAACGTGGGGTTTTAAAAAATTTATGTATTATTTAATTTATCAAAAATCCTGACCTTGGCCACAAGTTGTAAGAAATCAAAATAAATTAAAACACATCATGAAATACATCACCCATACAATCCAAAAAGTATCCAAGTACCTTCTTCACTGAATCAAATATAGATGTGAACACAATTTTTTGTTACGACAAACAAAAAAAGTACATGGATTGTATTTCATGGTGCTTGATTGCTCACAACGTGAGTTTTTCTGGGCAAGTCGGAGTGAACTGCGTCGCTAATAAGAGTCTCATGAATGAATGCAGTTGAGCATAGAGGATAAGGATTTTCGTTAAATAATACATTCAATTGTGGTTTCTTTTCCACTCAGCTCTATCGGTAAACCATTGGACCATTCTGTGATACTTTTGCGCTCTTTCTATGAAAGTTTGAGGTTGGTGCAGGAGGATAGGTGCACGAAGGAGGGCTTTTTTGTGGTCTAAAGCATACTGCATTAGAACAACACCAAGGTGAGTAAATAATGACTAACTTTTATTTATTTATTTTTACATGTATGCAGATTTTTGGGAGTCCACACCATGCCGGTGATCACTCTTCCTGAAAGATTGTTCCTAAATGTGTGAGTAAATGACACCATGTTCAACAGTATTTCAATTAATTTCACAGTTACCAGTTCAAATTAACACATGCTTTTTAAACAGAGAGGCTGCTGTTAAACACCACTTTGGCCAGCATTACTATACCATCACTCTTCCCTTGCCCTTGGGTGGAAAATCCATGAGGGATCTGAACTTTCCCACAACCCTCTCCACACCAAACCTGATTGTACCTCACCTTGGTCTGGAGTTTGAATCTGCTAGCATTAACCTTCCAGAGGTCTTCATTCCTAGGAGTGTGTCGCTGTCTGTGCCAACTCTCGGATTGGTAGAGTTGTCCGTAAAAATAAACAGCAACTATTACATCTTAGTACGCAGCTGTGTCTGCAGCCAGAGATCCTGCTGAAAGTTATTCTGCTAAGTTTGAAGTCACTGGCACAAGTCCTGTTGACCTCCTCTCCTAAAGGTCGAAGGTAAACCTATATTTGAAGTTCTACATGCACTTGTTTCGGATGGTTGCTTATTGATTGATTTATTTCACAGGATCTTCTCTAGTTGAGACCACACCTGGCGAATCCTCTCAAGGCTAATGTAAAGACCATGCTTCTCCGTGACTAGATTATCGAATGCCACGATTGGTGTTGCGGGGGAAGTGGAATTTGCTGAAAAACTCAGTGTGAAATCCAAAAGCAAGCTTGAAGTAACTAGCCATGTTGGAGTGCAAATTTCATTGGAGCACAGTGGACAGTTTGGCGGTAGATGCCGAGGGAGATCTCTGGAGATGGAAACCTGGAAGGATTCTTCAAGGCTGGTTCAGTCCGTGGTTCAGGAAACCTTTTGCAATCAGTCTCAGTCCTCCCATTCAGACAAGAGGCAAAGATGAATTCTTCTCTGAAAGTAGATTCAAAACTTCTTTAGGCTCACAACTCCTTTGCTGTAGCCTTTGCCAATGGAGAGCTGATAATCTCTGTCCAACAACACAGCATATGACAACCTTGTAACATTGCTAAACATTGCTAAAATAACCTTCAAGGAATCCCAGCTTGATCTGAGTTCTCATACCGAAAGCACAGGTTCTTGGCCTGAAGATTCAAAACATGGTTGAGACCAGAGCTGGTGTTGAAGCAGTTAGCATTAAGATTGGAGACCTCAACTTACAGCATTGAAGAACGTATCCATTCCCTGATCACAGGAGCTCTGGACATCAGTGGTCTAGCTATTCACAGTGACGCCTCTGTTAAACTCATTGGACACCAAGCTGTCCACAAAGCCATTCTGAATCTCAATAAAGATGGCCTGAGAACATATGGCACAACCTCACTGCAAAGCCTCCTGAGTCTACAGGAGCTTAGGCACACCTTCGAGATCACCTACGAAAACGAAATGGCCACTGCTCAGTGCAAAACCATTGGAGAAATCATGGGAAGTCACATTGACCACAGCACTGAGCTGAGAGATTGCTGGACTTTCTCGGCAAAATCAAAAATCATATACGCTTCAACTCCAGATTATTTAATTTTGACACCAATAGTGATGGTACATCTCATTCCATTCAGTTTCAATTTTGATGCCAGTGTTAATGGTGAGGATGACACATACTTCCTTTATGGACATTCAGGGCATGATTTTACCGCAAATGTCTCTTCTAAAAGCAGAACCACAATCCTTAGCTCACTCTCATGAATGCAAAATCTCAACCAGCCTTGGCCTAAACAGAGATGTTGACACATTAAATCACAATTTGAAAGCATGTCTGACACTTTGCTTATTCCTCTGAACAAAATATTAAAGTGACAATTAAGGCTGAAGTGAACGACTATGCCATTAAACAGGAGATTAGCGCTTACAACAGTCCGGCACGGCTTGAGCTGGAAGGGTCTGGAAAAGTGCGCACCAATCTGTTCAACACTGCCGACTCTGCTTATCAGGACTTTGCAGTCTCTGGCTTCCTGAAGTATGACAAAAGCACCAATACACAATCAGTTAGCTTGCCTTTCATTGAAAGTTTTTACGAGTCCCTGAAAAACATCAGAATAACACTTGTGAGGCATGGGCAGAGACCCTGAGGAAATACATCAACAGAGAGTGGATTCCAGAACATACCTCATGGTGTAAGTGACTTTGTGTCTAAATTGAACTTTGAGAGAAGAGCTGTGCAGCTGAAACATGCCTTGAAAACTCTGTACCACGAGAGACGCATTAAAGCTGAAAGGTCTGATTGGTGCTTTTGAGAAATTAGTGAGTGATATGTTCAACGGTTTCAGTGAGGCATTGGATAGTTTGGGGGAATTGATTGTGCTGGGTATGCATATTGACAAAGTTGTTGAAATCCTACCAAAGCACATCAAGGTATTGATATTTTCCATCATTGAGGACGTACAATATATTGAAGTCTGACATCAACACCCAAGCTTACTCAAAGCTGAATGAAATCTTCCATCCTGCCAGTGCTCTGAGATCTAAGCTTGACAGTCAGATCCCGTGCGACTTTCGACATCTTTCTCAGTGCCATCTTTTGGAAAACTGTATGGTGAAATTCGATAGTGAAAGTCCTCTCAACAACGCCACAACCTTCTGCAGTAAGTTCAAAGAACGCCTGATAGAGAGACCCCTTTCTTCACAGCTTGCATTAACTCATAAAGGTAACTCTCTGCAAACCTCAACGCTTCTGAGTTACTGATCCAGAATCGACGCACAGATATCGTACTAACTCCAGAGGTCGAGTGCTGAAAATACCATCTGAGACTTTCAAGTTCACACATCCATTCTGAGCTGAGACCAACAGGCATTGTCCTGAGCCTGAATGGCATCTGCCTCTAACTGAATACTTTCCTCTTCTGAAGCTCCAGTACAAAAGCAAGGTGAGCATCCCCTCTCACTCACTGTTTGGTGACGTCATCCTGATCTGCAGAGGGCTGCAGCTTGCCAGGGCGATGCAGCATTCACACTGTACAGCTAAACTGAAGTGCACTGGGAGATTCTGCCCTTCCGAGACTTCCGGAGAGGCACCCATAAGCGTGGACTTGCATTTGGAACATGGGCATTGGTGCGCCCAGCTGTCTTTTACTGGCCACACTCAGAGCGATGCTTTGCAGATGAGATGAAGATGAGAGTGAATGCTGATGCTGTTGCTCGAAGCCACCTTGAATTCAATGCTAGTGTCTGATACCTGAGTCTCCATTGATCAAGAACAGTTTGCTGGTTGCGTGCTGGGAGGGCTCGTTCTGGGCGATATGACGTGGAAAATCAGGCATCCCGATGTCACATCGGTTGTCGGAGCTGTCAGCGAGCGTCTTTTCTCAATGCCGCCAACATCATGATTTGTCCTGAGAGAGGTTGCTATTGACTTTCAGAACAGGGAGTGTTGCTGAGATTAACTCTTCGAGTCTTCTTCTAGCCAATGTTGATGTCTCAGAAAGACTTCACTGTTACCTTCAACTTTGCTTGACATACAAGAAATCTGCAGTGTGTTAGCCGCCTATTGAAACGATTACAACTATGGACAAGAAACGTCACAGCCAGCAATAACAAAGCTAGATGGGTATTTACGGTGTTGTGAAATAAGTTTGGCCAGCTTTGGGCACTGAATGCGGCAGATAATGTCTTGCGCCAGCCATTTTCAAGATTACAGCAACTAGAGAGCCTGAACTTGAATGATAATACTGGCCTATGGATGACTTTACCACAAATGACCAGCCTGTCAAATCTAAGTGCCAAACTTGTCTGGACCAGAAGAGCTGGTCCTTGCTCCCATTGTCTGATTTGATTGTCCCTTCATTGGGTAACCTAGTCTCTGAGGTGTCTTTCAAAGTCCTTGATTCTTAAACCTCAATGCTTATGCAGGTGTTTACCCGAAAGATTACTGGACTGCGTGTAAGTGCCGACGACTGCCTCCATGTTTCAGGGTATTGAAAGGCTAAGCTTAATGGAACCACTGGCCCGATCACAAAGGTGCATTGAAACTGGCTCTCTGTTTGCTCTCTGGAGCATGCCGACATTGGCGGGAAATGATCATGTAGAGCACCTTGTCTTGCCTGGAAGACATATATGAGGCTGTGTTGTCCGTGGACACAGTTGCTAAGATTAATACCGACAAGCTCCACCATTGATGCCACTGACATCAACCTCCCGCGGCAACCCCAAGGTCCATCGAAGGCAACATCAAACTTAAAGATCAAGTACACTTCCGACTGTTGGAGATTCCGGAGGCCGCTTGGACATGGAGACGCTGAGAATACATTAAAGCTGTGCACGCAACTCTTTCCTTCATTCTCCATCGAGTCGGGAACAACCCAAGTAACCACAAGTTCGACATTCACAGATGCTACTGATCTTAAAGGGAGAAATGGATAATCAAGCTAACATTTATGTGAGTGGTGACGGCCTGAAATCCAATCTGAAGTAACTACTGGAAAACGGGTACATTGATTATAAATATTCCAAGCTAGAGTTTGACATTAGTGACCAGCCACCTTGGAGGACTCTTGCTCGGCACGCAGGTATCTTTTGCTAGAAATCGATTCAAACTATAGATATATCAATTGCCACTTTGCTGATACTGCAATAAACCACACTGCTCTTGGCAAAGCTGAACTTGTTCCCCTAAGTACCCTCTCGACTGCTGTATACATATCTCTACTCAGCCAAGTCGTAGTGCATTTCGATGTGAGAGATACAATAAGAGGAAAGCATTTTTTCATCTGAAATGGGTCTTAATACCAAAACAGAGATTTTTTCCGTTGCCGTTCAATTCAAGTACAGAAATATCAGGTGTGTATAGTAATGTACCCATCCCAAAGGGTGTGTTGGGTGCTCTTCTAATCCTAACATCTCCATCTGCAACACTTCTGGAGTATCAGGGTGAATTAAGTATAACTCTAACTGATTGCACAGTTAATGATAATGATATTTCTGTTGACTACACACCGGATGAAATATTTCCTTAAGGGATTGATTTCAACTAATCATTGGGCTTTTTTTACAGTATGCTTGCTCACCTCATAATTCTCATAATCACTGACATGAACAGATCCAGAATAACTTTAAAAGTCACTCTCAAGAACAATGATGTAAACATGGTTGTCTAGTGATTGAAACCCTGAAATATTATATCGGTAACACTTTACAATACGTGTGCACTAATAAGCATTAATTCATGCTTAACTAATGCACAGATAATACTGAATTAATGTGTAACTAATGATTATCTAAGCTATTCATTAATGATTACCACATTAGGAACTAATTAAGAGTCTGTAAGGTTAATGTATTAGTTCATACATGAATTGTTATTAATTAAATATGTAATTGTGGATTAATTCCATAATAACTCATTTTTTTAATGAATCGTGTTAATTAATATGTTAATTACCAGAATGAGCCAAAGCCTTGTATTTCAACTTCCAGATAATATGACAGGTACACTAATATGCATTAATACATGATTAATTAATTAATTGTTAATGCAAATTCATGTGCAAATTACTACAATTACTAAATGACTAGTTAATAATGATGTGCCTCAGCAAGTAAAGTCATAACATAATGATACCTTTGCAAATCATTAGCTAATGATTAATTAAGGCAGACAACTGGAAGTTGAAGTGCATAGCTTTGACTAATTGTGGTAATTAACACATTAATTTACACTATTAGTTAATAAAATATGTTATTAAGGAATTAATACACAATGACACATTGAATTAATAGCAATTCATGTATTACTTAATCTATTAATCATATAGACTCTTTATTAGTTGCTGATGCAGTAATCATTAATTAATGATTTAGTTCTTTATTAGTTATACATTAACTCATTATTATCTGTGCATTAGTTAAGTGTGAATTAATGCATATTAGTGCACACGTATTGTAAAGTGTTACCATTATATCCCATTTAAACACTAAAATAAATGGATGATTTACCTGTAAATACAGCCTCGACTCTTCTTCATTGACAATTTTACATAAAATTGTGCATTTTGTGATGTTCATTGTTTATATTGATGTTCATATATTTAATATAATTTTATCTTTGCAAAATAAAAAAAGGATCAAATGACTTTTGGCAAAAGTTAGTTACATTCCTAGTTATGTTCCGAGTTAAACTTTTTTCTTTTGTAGTTTTATAGAATGAAATAACTCTTGCATTTAAAGAACATGATGCAAATAGCCTACGTGTTGAACCGAAAAACAACAATATTTCCATGACTAGATGATTTAGTAACAATTATAAAACCAGTGCTCTTTAAATTACCTTATCAAGAACAATTAATTCTGCTTTACGAACGGCCATGGAAAGTCGAGCCATGGAAACATTGGTATGGCCAATGTATTATTATTATTTTTTTTTTGCAACTATTTATTTCGATATTTATGACGTAATACAAAAATAGGTCTATCAATGAATCTCTCAATATAATAAACATAAATTGCTTGGGATGTAATGTTACTCGTAATTTTGGTTATATTAACATAATCAGTGTTTAACCAAGGACGGTAGATGGATTTAACGCCTGATTTACAGAAGAGGGCAGTAACGTGCACACTTGCATAGAAAACAAGAAAAGATGGAGTTGCCATTTGCTTTAACGTTTTTATAATACAATGACGAATTGTTTATAAATTGTTTAAAATATGCTGATATGTAACGTGAGTAAAAATAAATGGTAAATTTGCAACGTACTATACATAGAGGACTACGCACAATCGGCACATCCGGGAACTTAACTGTCAATTTTGTCCCCTCCCCTTTTGGGTGAAACAAACAAGGCTCCCCATAGACTTCAATACAAAATAACGGCAAAAAGCAACGTCCATACACAGCCGAACAGGGTCGTAAATAACTTAAAGAAATCACTTATATAAAACATGTTTAGTAATTATATGTCCACCCTGCCTGCCGTAAAGCGTGAAAGATACATACACAAACTTAATTTGGTCAATTTTAAAACATGTCCCTTTTATTCTCCCAGCGTTAAGTTGGTGTAACAACCCCACTAGCAACCTTAAACATAACAGTTTAAGTTATTTAAGCTTCCGATATTTGACAACCTTTCATGATCATCGTGTCATTTTAATTCTGCTGAAACTGTCTTAGTCTTATGTGTTTCTTTAATGCCCGTCATCACATGGTGTGTGTTAAAGCACATTAAACACACCACACATAAACAACATTAAATGCTGGATTTACACCACAGAGGATTTATGAGCGCTTTACTCTTATCGCCAAAGCTCTTGTGTGCTATTCTAAAATAATAATAATCTTTGACTGTTTACAGTACACACTGTTTTACAAGCTGTGTCACTACCTGCTGATCCAAGAGATTTGGCCGTGAGAGTATCAGAGTGTGTGTGTGTGTGTTAAACAGGGGTTTTTCATTGATCAATGTCCAATGTTAGCCTCATTTGTCAAGGATATACTTATATCAAGAGGCTCGTTCCTGGATGTGTACTTGTGAGCATGGTCTTGTCTTTTTCTTACTGTAATCTGTAAAAATAGCCAGAATCATCCTTGATGTGACTTCCAAGGCTATGGTTTCACCTAAAAGTGTGTTTCGAGCAGATTCCATATTCGGAACCTGTATGACTAGGAGTTTAAGGCCAAGTACAGAAGTATCATACTGGCACATTATTGACCTTCAGAAACTCGCATAATATGATTATATCAGGATTATTATGCTGTGCTCGTGGTTCTAATTCGAGCTCAGCGTGTGCCTCATAGTGGCAATCCTTTCCTTTTTAACAGAATCGAGTCAAGAGCGGTTTTCATTCCTTCGTTTCTTGAATCATCTCTGGGTCCTACTCTCTCACGACCTCTTCTAGTCAAAGATCATATCTGTCATATCTGATTGTGAGATCTCTCAGCTTGATTTTCTCTCAAATGTGTCCGGGCAGGTTTTCAGCGATCGGGCAGTTGTTAGTGATGGTCGTGTCAAATCTCTGACACTGAATCTTTCAGTTAATGTTGGGTCCGAAGTCCACCTTTGTGGAGTCCTGAGACCTTGTGTAGTGTTGCACAGCAGCAGTCTGATATACTATCCATATAATATGTCTATGGCCAATACCCAGCGAAGAATACTGACCTCAACCATGCCTAGCTCTGATTGGCTATCACTCATGACATCACTGAGGTTGAGAACGTGCGACAGCTCTGGATATCCAGCATGCTAGTTATTTTTCTGGAGGCGTCTGCGAGTATTCTTCGCTGCATTGCTTGGCTCTTTCATACTCGACAGATTGCGGATGTACATCACCCGCTAATCCTCCACGTTTTGCACGCGATAACACCTCTGACCTGTCGGCGAGCTGAACAATTTAGAAATCAGTCTTAAAATCATGTAGTGTGAACTAGGCTTTAGGAGTCAGACATGCAGAAGATGCTGGAAAAGCGAAAGACATGCAGGAGCTGGAGGTATTGTCTAAGAACCACTGGACAGTTTAACTGTTCGGGACAAACAAGGGACTCAAACGAAATTAACAAAAAATGCAGTTACTTGACGCTTAAAACTTTCCAGTGTGAGCGTAGCCACTCGGTCCTATCAGAGCGTGAAAACAAAACTTTGAAAAGAAAAACTATCCCTGAACAGCGTTCTGCCCTCTCACTGAACTCTCCTCATGATCACTGCAGTTGTCCGCACTTGCACATCTTTCATTTACATCACGATCTAGATTTTTGTTGTTTGATGAGGGTTCGGAAGGATAGCGCCGCTTCACACTGGCAGTTGAAATCAGGCTCCGATGCGGCTACCAAACAATTCCAAGTCATTCATTTCCTATGGAGATTTGCAGACCGCATGCGATATGGGTCCGAAACGGGTTCGAACCGAGTGCGGTGCGAAGAAAATCTTGTCCGTTGGTTATTCCGGATGCGTTCAAAAATTTGAACTCTTGTGAAAAGCTGCGGACGGCTCCTATCCGAAATTCCAGCGGAAGTTAAGCCTTGCTATGGTACTGATAAACAAACCTGAATTATTAACGTTTAATACAATAAATAATGATTTTATAACGAGAAGTTGTCATGTCATTTTTTATTTTCATGACTTTCTAAGCGTTATTAGGGGCAGTTAATACAATTAAATTGTAGGCAGACATTAAACTGATTGATCACCATATCACAGTTTTCAGTCGACTCTGACATGTCAGCAGCCTTCCTATTAATATGTCTAATATAACCCTCATCAGAGAGATCATAAAGAACTGACAGAATCAACCTTTCTTCTCTTTGTTCTACCCGCGTCCGAACGCTTTTCACTGTGTAGCTACGACGTCCGTTGGAACGTATCTGCGTATTACGGAGCTGATTTCAACTGCCAGTGTGAAGGCGGCGTAAAGCTTGGTGCTGATTCTGAACACAAATTGAGAACGATTCTCCGCATGGTGGTCTCTAAAACGCCTCTGATTGGCCACCTGCGCTTAACATGTCTGTGATTGGCTACAATATATCAACACTGAAACAACACAATATAAGTAGTTTCATCTTTGAATAATTGATTGTATCCTCCAGTGCCTGGACTCGACTGTACTCAGAACATTTTCCGAGTCTCACATATGTCTGAGTGCCGTGACAAGTTCAAGTTCATTCCAAATAAATGTATTCACAATTATTTATTTAAGTACAATCCACATACAGTAATGAAAGCTTGCTGTGAGATGAGACGGTTATGCGTTCTGCTGTGGTGATCTTTGGTTTGGAACGATTTTCCTTCTGAAACAATCAATATTGGATCTAAAATGTAAGCGACTTCATTTGAACTGCTTGTTTATGAAATCAGTGTCACGTTTTCAGCCGCGATGGTATTCAGCACTCTTGGTCGTGTGATGTTGCATAACTATTATACGTTATAAATATAAAAGCTCCACATTTTGTCCCGATAAGCATTGAAGGAGAGTTCACTTTCAAAGCTTCTGCCGAATAGAAACATTTGCGGTTTTAACTGTTCAAACTCATTCATCAAAATGAATCGATAATCTTTTCCAATGCATAATTGTTCATTTCGCTTGTCGAATCAACCAAATGACTCAACTAATAAAAAGATCAGAGTTCATTTTGATGAACAAGTTCAAACAGGAGAGTCACGAACAGGAGAGTTTCAGACGTGCTTCACACACCGGTCACGGCTGGGGATTAGGGAGCCATTTCATCTGATTGTAAAAATCACAACTAAATGAACATTTATTCCGAAGCTTTAGTGATTTCTGTAGGTAACAATGTTATGATCTGCAGCTAATGTTATGTGAAAAGAAACACACCTCTTCAAGTCAGTCAAACACAGCAAAAACGAAGAATTACATTTTTCTTTGAATTACATTTATTTCTCGCATCAGCTTCCAGCAAATGTATCCCACTGTACATTACATCACACGAAACAACCTTCAACAAAGATATCTTGCAGTGAACCCAGCTCAGCCTTGGCCCAAACTCTCTCCATGGGTTTCTGAAGTGTTTTACTCTTCTAATGGTGACGACAGAGGTTCGAGCCGGGAGAAGTGTGAGAAGCAAACATTTCAGTGCCAACCAAATCTATGATTATCCTTCATCATAATACAGTTTCTGCGGCCTCACTCATTCATTCTCTTTCTAAATATACAGAGTGAATTGGTCTAAAGACACCCTGAAGGAGAACTGAAAGAAGTGTTAGGAATGGAGCTGCGCATTCATTGGGCCTTCTGGGAAACATCACACCGACACAGACGCTTTCATTCTGCCCCTCCTGATTGACTGATCAGGATTTTGCGAGAGAAATCAGAGCTGTGGTTGTTCAGAGTATTTGGCAGAATACCTGAAGCATCTCCACCATATCTCCACTATACAAGCTCTTCACATTCAGCCATTCTCATCCCAATCATTTTGATGTGAAAACAAATACAATGCAAATCAAATATTACTGAAAATGTTCCGTTTTTTCCCATAATTGGAGGTAGTCAGTACTTGAATATAATTTTATCAAAATCTGACACGATGACACACACAAACACACTGTTATATGTGAATCTTCACAATATTTAACGTCTTTCTTTAAGGCTCAGCGAGACTAAAGGGAAAGTTGTGTTTCTAGATCTCTCCTGTATTATAATGCAAGCAATATAGATGTGTGTATTCAAATATCTACTGTAGGTGAGGGTTCATTTACAACCTATGGTTTCTTACTATAACAGACAAACATGCAACAGCGATATACGCTGGACAGGATACGTGATGTGACTCCTGCATGAACGATAGAGGAATATTTCATACAATATAAGACGGTACAGAGCCAAGAAGTCTCAGAGAAGATGGCGAAGGCTGAACGGCTGCATGCAGACAACTGGAATATCTGGAGAGAGAGGACAAAAGATGAAAACTGATGAAAACGGTGTTTTCAAGCTCATTACATATATGTGTGTGTGTTTGCTTACATTAAATGATTAACTGGCTGCGGTCTCCTGTTGCATGATGAAGAGTCGTGAAGCATCGTCCGCATACTGCCACAGTGAACATCAGCTCCTGAAAACACACACGCAGTTAGCGGAGAACAAACACAACTGAACTGGAACTTAAAGTCAGAACTGAATTACAGTTTAGACATGCAATCCAGTCGTTATCCGTCCCATTAAGAGCACGGGAGTTACCTGTTGTCATTAATGTCTTGTGCTGTTTCCTGAAAAGCATAAAGGAACAGAACAAGAGGTTAAAACCGTTACAAACAAAAACAGGGTCTCAGAGAAACTGGTTCTGGCCCTTTCAGACCTGCTAGACTTTATCATCAGAAGCCTGGAGGCGGGGTTAAGACGTTACAATGACGGGATATCTGGGTAAACCAATCTACCACTTAATGTAGTTTAACATTTCAATGGTCACACTTAAATATAAGTAACTTTGCGAGTACATTCGAGTACTTCAGTGGACGGTCTGGCTATTATCTGTGTAACCCGGTTTGTTTGATACGGGAAGAAAAAGGCGGTATATAATATAACATAACTAATAATAAAATGAAATATGAAGAACAAAACGAAAGTAAAGCGACAGCCCCTCATGGACGACTGCCACGGTAAACTGAAATCAAAAGCAGAATATGAAGTGCCAGACCTGGTTCTTCTCGCCCTTCACTGCTGTCTCTCCTTCCTGTCTCCTTCGGAGTTCCTCACGTGGGAACCCGAGAGCGGGGTGTTCATTAACACTCGCTCTGTTCCCACGGGTTTCTGAGGCTCCCAACACACATTCTCCTGACTGTAAGTAACTTTCGCAACTACATGTCATCTTATTCTGTCGAACCCTAACCTAACAGTACCAATACTCTAATGAGAGTGAGTTGACATGTAGGTGCAACGTGCTATAGTCAGGTAGAATGTCTGAGTGGACCATTGAAATAAAGTGTAACCCATTCTTAAAATAAAGGCTTTTTATTGGCAATCCATGAAGAACCTTTAACACCCATATAATCTTTCCATTGCACAAAAGGCTTTTTATAGTTCTTTATACTATTTTTATAGATTCTTTATACCAGAGGTTTCCAAGCCTTAGGACATGTGCCCCCATACATCTGAGTTACTCGTGTTTCTCCAACCAACGCCATCATCCTTGATGTATTAGTTAATATAATGCGTATAGACCCTTTGTGCACCAATGTCACAATTACAAAACAAAACAAAAACAAAGGAAAACGAGGCATTCTTTAATATTGAGAAATTTTTTAGAACTATATGTTTATCGTTATTGCTATAGTTAACCTGCCCTTAACATCTTCCTTAAGCGAAACCCTGAAGGTTTTATTTGATACCATACACAACATTGTATCTCCTCCAGCCTCTGTGACAACAATATGCTCTCAAAATGATTGTGATAGGCTGCTGTCTTTTTTTATTGATAAGGTGCAGTCTATTAGATCAAATATTCTGCGTGGACCACACTCTCCTGTGGACTGTAATCATTCACCTAGGCCTATTATCATTGAGTCTTTTAAACCAATCAGCCTCCCTGATCTGCTAAACTTGATAAATAAAATAAATATATCCTCCTGTCCACATGATATAATACCATCCTCATTATTCCCAAAAGCACTCCCTGCCATTGGTCCTAGTATAGTAGCTATTGTCAATTCCTCACTGGCCACAGGCTGTGTCCCATCCTATCTTAAACATGCCACCATTCAACCTAAATTAAAAAAGCCTAATCTGGACCCTGACAGTTCTGAAGAATTATCGGCCAATATCTAAGTTGCCATTGCTGTCCAAAATTCTTGAAAAGGTTGTTGCTAATCAACTTACAGATGTTTTAGAGAATTTGGAGCTGTATGACAAATTTCAATCAGGTTTTAGGAAGAGACACTCTACTGAGACCGCCTTGGTGAGAGTCTGTAATGACCTTCATATGGCCTCGGACGCAGGTCTATGCTCAGTATTAGTACTTCTAGACCTTAGTTCTGCTTTCGATACTGTGGACCACCATATCATGATTAGGAGACTACGTGATTGTGTGGGCATATCGGGAGTGGCTTTAGATTGGTTTACCTCATATCTTTCCGATAGAAGTTTTAATGTCTTTATTGATGATTCCCACTCTACATCATCACCCCTGCTTTGTGGTGTTCCACAGGGTTCAGTGTTGGGCCCAATACTGTTTATTTTATACTTGTTGCCCCTTGGTCAGATCATCAGTGATTTCAACATTTCTTATCACTTCTACGCAGATGACATTCAGCTTCATTTTACGTTCCGGCAAAATGAGTCATCCAAACTTACAATACTTCTAAACTGTATAGACGCCATAAACAGCTGGATGGCTGAAAATTATCTGCAGCTTAATCCAGATAAAACAGAGGTTTTAATTGTAGCGCCAGACAGCGCTACCCCTCTGATCATGCAGAACATTGGACCGTTGTCATCTGCGGTTCGGACTAGTTTAAGGAACCTTGGGGTGACATTTGATAAATCTCTATCCTTTGAAACCCATATCAAATCGCTGACTAAATCCTGTTTCTTCCACCTGCGTAATTTAAGTAAATTGAAGTCTGTGGTATCCCAATCAGAACTGGAGATGCTCATTCATGCTTTTCGTTTCCTTCCGTAATTGATTATTGTAACTCACTTTTCTTCTCGCTTAATAAATCTGCTCTTCACCGACTGCAATCCATCCAAAATTCAGCTGCTAGGTTACTTACTCGCTCAGATAGACGCACCCATATCACCCCAATACTCCGCTCCCTTCACTGGCTTCCAGTTACTTACAGAATCCAATTCAAAATACTAACTATAACTTATAGGGCTTTACATGGACAGGCCCCTGCTTATCTTGCTGACATAATTCATTTTCATACTCCACTCCGGTCTCTCAGGTCTAATAATCAAAAACTGACTTTCTACGCCACGTACTCGCTTAAAGACATGTGGGGATAGAGCTTTTGCTGCTATGGCACCCAGATTATGGAATGCTTTGCCTACCAGTATTAGGCTGGCTGAGAATGTGGACAGTTTTAGGGGACAAGTGAAGACTCACTTGTTCAGGCTAGCTTTTGGGTAATCTCTGTACTTTATATGTTGATGATTTTATCTGTTTTATTTCTGTTTTTATCAATTTTTGTATATTGTAAAGCGCTTTGTGACTAAGTCTGTGAAAGGCGCTGTATAAATAAATTTTACTTACTTACTTACTTAATGCCCTTAAGATCCTTGCACACCGCAGTCTGAAACTTTCGTATTAGTTTTTCTATCGTATTCGTCATTGGGTGGCTGTGGATTGTCAAAACACCTCTCAAAAATATTTGCTACGAATGCGAAAAACCTGATCCAAACCTTGATATGAATTATTTTATGACGGACGAAAGTTTCAGAGGCAGTGTGTGAACGTGATGGACACAACGTGGGGTCGTATTTGTTTTTTCACGTGCAAGAACTTTCGGACGAGACTTCAGGACCGTTGAGTGTAGACCGGGCCTAAAGAGAGATGGATGGGTGTTATCTTGATCAGGGACCTACACACACATGTTTATCCCTTCCATCGTATAACTTCCATTCATTTTCCTGTCATTTAGAATAAAATGCTTTTATTTCCAAATAGCAACAGTAACCAGCAGTGTACTAAACGTTGCTTTAGTGGTGTCACAGCACACACACACTTACCTGTTCTCCACGTCGAGCGGACAGGAGCTCAGTATGTCTATGGATCTCTCACAGTGCTGTATCCAACACTGAAATGAACAGAGGACAGATGAGAGGAGGACAGGAGAAGACGAAGGAACTGGACAGACAACACACTCACACACACTCACGGGTTGGGTTTCTTCTCCTCCTGCAGGAACAGAGCGTTGCTGTAGGACGTGGCGGGTTCGCTGGAGCGTGGCGTGCTGGAGAAGCTGGTGGGGCACGTGGCCGAGACGTGGTGTCCGGGTCTCCACTGGCTTAGCTGTTAACACAAGACGCCACATCAGGAAATAATATTCCACAAGCAATTTTCAGTCCATTTTATTTCGCCTCCACAAACTCAGTGGTTCGAATTTCGACAGCAAGTCCACCACAGCACATCCTGGCGAATATTATAGGGTGTATTTTAATGTTAAATGTTTTGAATTGAAACACCTACAAAAACATTTGGTATTACTTTACTTCCATAATTCTACTTGATGAAAGTTGCATTGATGCATGTTTTTCGGCTTTAATATTAATATTGTGGGTTAGCCGTGTTCTAAGAGCCGTACGGCACCGGAGGCGAGTGAATAACTCACGGCTGACTCCGCTTCAAGTCGAGCCCGTATTCACAGCGGGACTCGTTCACCACACCGCCTCCGGTGCCTTGCGGCTGACGTATCAGCATCATCATGTGTAGCGTACCAATCTGAGCGGCGTTGGGCCGGGCGCAGCGATAGCGCAGCCTCATGGGCGTCCGGATGCGCTCCACCTCCTGCTGGTAGGCGGCGCGGTCGTTCAGTGGCGCCCTGCTTGGCGTCCTTCAGTGCCGTCTCCAGCGCCCGAACCCGCTCAGCCGTAGAACGAAGACGCTTCTCCAGCTTCGGAAGCTCACAGCGCAGATCTGCGTTATCACGTACCAGCTGCACACACAGGTTCACCGGTCACTAGTGCTAGCGTCAGTTATAGACAGAGGGACTCAACATTATGAAATGCAGGAGCTTGTACTCTCTTCCTGCTCAAAACACTGAGCTGTGTGTATATGCGTGATCACTGTTTACATGGGTATAAAAGCCCAAATTAAATCTGTTCACCATATAACGGAATCATTTCTCTTCTCTTCGGCCGTTCGTTTACACAACAAAGGCGTTTTGGGCGCCTGAAAACACACACTTTTGAAAATGGGTTTCAAAGTGCACGTTTTTAAGAACGTCTCAGTGTAAACAACAAAAACGTGAATCTCTAAAAGCGATGACGTCAGTATGATCATGCGTGTTCAGCCTATAGTGTTTCATCGCCATCTACAGGCCTGAGAGCAGAATACAGCGTTTTTAAGTCGATTTCGCGGATCCGTGTGAATGGAGATTGCTTTGATAATGGTGTCATCTTTATGTGGAAAATATACCCTAACACACGTGTCCTAACTCACACGCGCGCCGCGACACGCGATAAAAGGTATCTTTTCCATGTTAATCAGAGTTTTTGTCCTAACCAGACGCGACGCTCACGCGCGAAGTTTCTAATTTAGAAACGGTTCCTATTTCTGCGACGTCGCGGCTGACAGAATGAATAAATTACACTGTTTATGATCTACACATTATTTATTTTTAGTTAAAAATAGGTCATTGTGCCACAAGATAACGGATAATTTACCTCAGATTGTGAAAGCAGATAATATAGCGTTCAAAATGAATTATATGCAAACATACAACTGTACTTCATCACAAAATTAGTCAATGAGTATATTTTGTTAATGTTCTGATTTTTAATAATGTTATTTCTTGATTTGATTATGTCCTTACCCATTTCCAATGCGACTGCGGGCCAACAGTGCGCTTTCACAGAGAGACTCTGCTTACACCATAGCTCACACGCTGTTCTGAATATGTGGCATCTCACAGTCGCGTCGCGTCTAGTGTGGACAGACACACTTGCTGTCGCTGGAATTTGATCGCGTCGCGTGTAGTTAGGATGCGGTGTTAGATAAAACTGATCTATTCATATCGAGAACTTTTACTGCTTTTTCAGGAGGCAACATTTTGAGTGCCTGCTTTCAAATGGATGGATAAAAAATTATATATAGTATGAGAGAATATTACAAATAATTTGTGTTCCGACACACTTGTGAAACTGGTGAAATGTCAATCAGGCCAAACTGAAGTTCAATAGGAGTTCGAAACAGCCTCTGAACTCTCATTGGTCCGTGGTGATGATGCAATCGGTGGGTGTGGCTCTGAGGCGGTGTAAATCCTCATTTCCTTTGTTCAGATCCGAGTAAAACATGAACACACCGGAGAGACGCTTTATAGTAGAAACTCAAGCTGTAATAATCGAAAGCGACGCCGACACAGTTTTTCATGTTTAATACTGTAAAGTTGCTTGCTTTTAAGACATCTATTATATAAAGTGCTGTTAACTTGATCCTGACCTGTTTATGAACCTTTGTAAGCTGATCCAGGTTGTTTTCAAGAAAGGAAATCTTCTGTTTCTGAGTGTTAGACCCCCCACTATCATCAGGTCCAATTTCTGTACTCTGTGTGAGGAAAACATGTCAGAAACACACACAACAGTGGACATTTGTTAAGCAAAATATCCATGTTCACTCACTTTTTTAACCCTGAGTCGTGAGGTCTTTAACGAACAGCTTGCGCAGGTTGTGGAGGGTCTGGAGTTCCCGAGCCTGAGACAGAGAAGAGCTATATGAGACCACAGGCAAGTAGATGAAAAAGTGAAAGATCTGTTTTGAACACGTTCATTTTCAACACAGCCCTAAAGATGATTGACAATCAATGTCATGAAAACACTATGCTGAATGTTCAGAAATGATGTGATCTGAGCAGGTCTGAGGTGTTTATCCATTCAGCCAGAGCAGCAGGGGGAGCTCACGCACACAAAACCACTGTCAGGATGTCAAATGACATCATCATGGTGCAGAAATTCAGATGAGAATGATATGTTATGGTTACGTTACATGTAGTTATTGTTGTAATAACTATAAATTATGCATAATTACTTGCAACTAACCCTAAACCAAACCAAATCCTAACCCTATAGTAAGTACATGTAGTTACTTAATATTACACAGTCCTTTAATGTATAATTACAGCGTAACAAAGACACCTAACAAATAAAGTGTAACCAGAGTTTGAGGAACTTACAACAGTCTCCTCAAGGCCCCTGAGATCCTGCTTGGACTGCTCGTGTCTCTCCTGCTGAAAGCTGATGAGAAAACACAAACTTGAACATTAAACAGTCATTGCACACTGTAGCATCCCTTAAAGAGGACCCATCATGCTCTTGTACAAACTCTTGTTTGTTTCAGGCTCTCACTAGAACAGGTTTTCCTGCTTGAATGTTGATTATTCTCCTCATATTCTCCATTGTTGCGGCTCCTCTCTTCCCAGTCTGTCAGTAACACTCTGTTTACTTCCTGTCTCTATGAAGCCCCTCCTTCTGAAAACACACCGTGCTCTGATTGGTCGGCTGGATCAGTGTGTTGTGATTGGTCGAGCGCTTCAAGTGTGTTTGGGAAATGTTCCGCCTCTTTCCATAACCGGCAGTTTAACACACTACTAACCAGGCCCCGCCCTTTATTCTGCGCATTAATAATTATAATGAGGAATATTGTGATGTGTTCGTTCCCGGAAGAAACTCAAGACTACAATGGAGGCGTTTCAGTAGTTAACGCTGACACTGATATAGAGGAGAACTCAACATTACACACTAAAGACAGATGAACATGGATATAGCAGAATAGGCCCCTCTTTAACACTCACAACATGAGCAAACCATCTCAGTGTATTTGTATAAAACGTACGACAGCTGATCCAAGCAGGCGCTCTTGTGTCGTCCTGCATTTTCAGGTTACTGAAACTAGAGCGCACATGAGCCAGCTCCAGCTCTAGCGCCTGATTCTTGCTGCAACACAAGTTATGACACATCAGCACCTCGTTTACAACATTCAGTGATTATACTACAGTGTGTGATGCCATCAGAAGACACTGGAACGGAGACTGACTCGGTAAGGTCGTCAATGAGCCGCTGTTTCTCGTTAATCTCGTCCGCAGGTGGCTGAGCTGCTTCTGACGAGACTCGGCATGGGAGAGCTGGGCGAACCTGCGGCCTTCTCCACACACACACACACACACAAACATCTCTGTGTGACAAAAGTCTAATAACATTTCCACACACCTTAGGTTAGTGACCTATTTCATGTGTTCATGTGTAAATACTAGAGCCATGCATGTCCGACTTACTTTCCCTTCAGCCTCTCTGTCAGCCTTCTCTCCTCCATCCAGTTCTGCCACATTACTCTCTGGTATAAACATAAACGCAGAGCCATTAATGTAACAGTACAGACACTGAATCTGAAATTCTTTTTCCAGTCTTTTGGATTTTTGGCAACTTTAAAGCTCTGATAAATAAAACCCACAATACCAATTATTTAGAAAAGATATAGCTATAGATATATGCTAAAACCACACAGATCTTCAGAGAGCTCTGAATGTAGCTTGTAGTCTGAATTGCAATTAGGCTTAGAAGAATAAAGAAAGGTTTATCAAGCAGTTTGAAAGTTTTTAAACTTTACAGTCAGCTAGAATAATTGACAGAAAGATCATAAGAACAATCGTCCCAGTCTCCTGGAGATAGTCTTTGTTTTTGGTGGCCCGACCCTGGCTGGAGTTCCTCTTTTTTACTGCAAAGAGAAATTGCACCTGAGGTGGGAAATTGAAAACGAGCCCCAATCGTGTGCTGTTTATTTTGCCCAACAGAGGGCGCTGGTCCATACATCAATGTTAAATTGTTATCATTTATCTTCTACTAATTACTAGCTTGTGCAAGTTTTGCATTGAAAACTGGACAAGAATAAATGACCACAAAAGAATCATGGAATTGTTATCATCGTTCAGAGTAGATGCCGCCCATTGTACATTGCACTCGGTCCCATTATTCGTTTCCTCGCAGGTACCATGCCCAAAAGAGGTAGACCCCTTCAGATGAGCCCGACTGAGTCTCACGGACCAGATGCTGGCCACCAGATGTCCATGTAAGAGATCGCCTCACAGGCCTGCATCCAGGTGAGGGCCCCCATTTCCCTATTCCAATTTGCAGATGGCGAGCCAACCAGGAGCAAAATATCTGGACAATACCTCTTCCAAGGTCACTGACACACTCATACTCCACCACCGTGTTAAGGTGGGGATCCAAGGAGCGTCGAGGTAGGGAGTAAGTTGCTGCCCTAAGTGGAGGAGTTCAAATATCTTGGGTCTTGTTTACGAGTGGGGTGATTCGACGGCAGCCATAGTGCAAAAGAACACACACACACACACACACACATGCTAACTGGTGGAGAGGAGACGGTGATGAAGCCAATCAGTATATATAGGGATGATTAGGAGGCCATGATGATGGACAGAGGCCACTGGGAAAGTTTGGCCAGGATGCCGGGGTTACACCCCTACTCTTTTCTGAAAGACATCCTGGGTTTTTTAATGAACACAGAGAGTCAGGATCTCGGTTTAACGTCTCATCTGAAGGACTTTTTGACAGTACAGCGTCCCCATCACTCTACTGGGCCGTTAACACACACACAGAGCACATGGTGTACAGCGCCCCCTGCTGGCCTCACTAACACCTCTTCCAGCAGCAACCTAGCTTTCCCAGGAAGTCTCCCAGCCAGGTACTGACCAGGCTCAGTGAATGATGAATGGATTGATGAATATTTGACATTGGACTATTCTTTGCGTAGTCTCAGTCAGCCCAGGTGTTGTAGAGAGGTGTTGAACCTCTCTGGGTCCTCTATTAGACCTTTTGTTTTTGGGTTGTATATTGCTTCTCTGGTTCTCCATGAATAACTCCTGCCTGTCTTCTGGACTTCTCCCTCTGGCTTTACATTTACTAAAGAGATCTGAAGAGGATCCTGAATCCGTCTTTACAAAACACAGGCGAAGTATCTAGACAACTCTCAGGAGTTCTGACAGTTCGGACGTATAGAAGTTTGGGAAATCTAGGAAAATATTGGGAAATTTGTGATAGAGCCTGAAGGTCTGTGCAGAGCTTGTGTTTGTGTCTTACCCAGTTCTGGATCATGTAAAGCTCTTCACTGAGAGCATCATAATTATCCTCCAGCTGCCTCTTCTTCTGCTCCACATTCTGCATGTACTCTGTGAGAGAGCGGATCTTCGCCTCGTGCTGCTCAGACACACACAGAGACACAGAGTGAACACACCAGGACACACAGATCTGGGCCAGCATGAACCACACCTCATCTACTAGCATCGGAGCGAATTCCCATCATGTGATAGTGTGATGATACAAAATTATTGTTACTGCAATAATTACTGAAATGTTAGAAGATAATCATAGTGAACGTAGAGGTTCAGGGCTTTCTATTGGGGCTTTCGCACCGGAGGAACCTTTTCATGGTTCCTACAACTACAGGTGGAAGTTCCCGGGTTTTGGTGTGTTCGCACCGCAGGAACTAGGAACGATTTTAGTCCTCAGGAACGTATTCACTCCTCCTCCAGAGTCGGTCTGAACCAGCGCTATAGGAACTACAGTGACGTTAGTGTACGCTGATTGTCCGAACGCACGCCAAACACCAAGCACACGCCATTTTTAAAAAGGCAGTGTAAACAAAGATTATAGCCTATACATTTACTCCAGAAACTAACTCTATGTAAAACAGTGATAGATGGAGCTTCTTAATCTTTACGCTGAGGAGAAATCCCACGCAACTTTGAGGGGATCAAGAGAAATGTGATGATGTATTTCTGCTCAGCGAATACTGGACATCACCACACACTAAAAACTGTTCATTACTGTCTGACTATCTGTGTATAACAGTTCTATCTAATGACACACACACACACCTGTGAGATGAGCAGCTGGCAGGACGACAGCTCTCGGCTGGTCTCCTCCCATCTTGCGATGGCACTCGAGCTGCATGTTCTCCAGCTGCCGGCAGCGCTTCAACTATCGACTTCACCTCAGACTTGATCTTACTGATGTAGAGCCGCGCCACAGTGAACTCCTCCTCCGATCGCACCGCTGATCTCCACCGGCTACACACACACATTACAGACACACATCTGCATCTAAAGGAAAGTGCTTCACCATAATTTCTCTTTTGTATTGAGAAAAATATTTTCAAGCCCTTGTCTTTGTATTTTTTGCAACATACTTGTCTGTAATTGAAAAATAGCAATAATACTAATAAATAAATGAAAGCTCTCAGTAATCTGAGAGGACTCTTACGAGCTTGATCCTCGCCGTTGCTACGATGGAGCTGAACTCGCTGAGGTCCTTCATCAGCCCGTTCAACACGTCAGCGATGCGTTTCCCTCTGCTGTGAGCTCACTTCCTGCATCTGAGCAAGCTCCGCCTCCAGCTCCATCAGGCTGGCCTGTAGAGCAGAGGCAGCAGTGAACACACACGCAGACGCAGACACACACACGCACCATCTTGTGGCTGTGCTGCTCTGCAAGCTGCTTGTTGTGCTGGCTCTTGTCCTCACACACACACACGCACCATCTTGTGGCTGAGCTGCTCTGCGAGCTGCTTGTTGTGCAGGCTCTCTGTCCTCAACCTCCTGGCTCTTCTGGTCGTAGTTGGACGGCCAGCTCCTCCAGCGCCTGCAACACCTCCCGCACCTCGGCTTTAGCGCTCTCGCTCTCCGTCTGCAGGCGGCCCAGCTCCGTCTGCACCTTATCAGAGTCGCCACGCGTCGACGCCAGCAGCTGAAAAAACACACACAGCAGCAGTCATTATAGGTGACATATTACGCCCTTTTCATCAGATGTGATGTAAATCTATGGTGTCCCCAGAATGTGTGTGAAATTCATTTAAAAATACCAGATCATTTATTATAGCTTGTCAAATTTGCCCCTTCTTGGGTGTGAGCAAAAACATTCCATTTGTGTGTGTCCCTTTAAATCCAAATGAGCTTTAGCTCCGCCTATGTTCAGAAGAGGGCGGAGCCTTTACATGAGAGGGTGGAGCCTTTACACAAGCTTCAGAGACTCCGGCAATAACAACACAGGCCAATCTCACTGATCCAGAATCTGGAGTAACCAGCAGCGAGTGAAGCCTTACGGAGAGACTCAGGGAGAGCAGAGCTTCACTTTACACGTTTGAACTGGTCTCTGTTGGCGCTCGCAGAACCGAATGTCGCTGGTTTGTGTAAGATTTAGATTAAGTAGTAATATTATAATAAGATCTTCTTCATACGCCAGAAGGTATAACATGCTCTCAGAGAAAGACTTATCAGAAAAGAGTTACTGGGTTTCACTTTACATGTGTTCTGTGTTGGTAGAAGCACCGGATTATAGCACTTATGCACAGGGAGTGTGTACATTTTTGTTAATTACATGTAATGTTTGCTGATTTGCAGTGAGGCTGTCAAACAAAGATTTGGACTTTGACTACTGGCTGAAGTGAAATAGACACCTGAATGATCCTCGATCCTACATGCACCAGGGACAAAAATTGACTTATTGACAGTTGTTCACTAGTATTTTTCCAGAAATAATGTCAATATAATTTAAATTTCAATAAAATTCTAATGTAGTTGTTCAGCCGTGTTGATAGCCATAATTTGCAGCTCATGCTAATATAACGTCTGCATCTACTAATCTTTCATTTTATTGATCTAATGAAATGATGATTTATTGATCTAAAAAAATCACATGGTTCTGTTTTTGGAGAGATCACTGAATTATTTAGGATAAGATTTGGCTTGCTTATGGCCCCCAGCTCAGCCGCCATGTGTTGGAGTTTACCCTGGTGAACAAGAGAGTCATTTCCCTGTGCCTACGGGTCAGGGATAGGTCTCTCACTGTTGTGTGTGTCTCACGGGCCAAACGGCAGTGCAGAGTACCCGGCCTTCTTGGGGTCTCTGGGAGGGGTGCTGGAAAGTGCTCCGACTGGGGACTCGTCATTCTACTGGGGGCTGATCACCACCAGTTGGATTCGAATGGCGGGGAGGAAGCTGGACAGACTCGGCAGAGCCAAGCGAACTGTAAGGGTTTGCTGGGAACGTTTGGCCGAATCTCCACCTCCGGCGGAGCCACGACCGGATCCCGAGGGAGGCTAGAGATATTGAGTCCGAGTGGACCATGTTCTCCACCTCCATTGTAGAAGAAGCTGCTCGGAGCTGTGGCCGTAAGGTCTTTGGTGCCTGTCGAGGTGGCAATCCCTGATACCGGTGGTGGACACCAGCAGTAAAGGATGCTGTCAAGCTGAAGGAGTTATATCGGTTTGGTTGGCTTGTGGGACTCCTGAGGCAGCTGACAGGTACCGTCAGGCCAAGCGGTTTCGGTGGCAAGACACCGGGGTGGATGAGATCCAGCCTGAGTACCTCAAGTCTCTGGATGTTGTGGAGCTGTCTTGGCTGACACGCCTCTGCAGCATCGCGTGGCGGTTCGGGGACAGTGCCTCTGGGATGGCAGACCAGGGTGGTGGTCCCTCTTTTAAAGGGTGTGTTCCAACTACAGGGGGATCACACTTCTCAGCCTCCCTGGGAAAGTCTATGCCAGGGTACTGGAGAGGAGAATACGGACGATAGTGGAACCTCGGATTCAGGAGGAACAGAGTGGTTTTCGTCCGGGCCGTGGAACACTGGACCAGCTCTATACTCTCTACAGCAGTGTTTCCCAACCCTGTTCCTGGCAATGATGTTGTCGTGTTGGCCCCTTCAGACCAGGACCTTCAGCATGCACTGGGACGGTTTGCAGCCGAGTGTGAAGCGGCGGGGATAAGAATCAGCAGCTTCAAATCCGAAGCCATGGTCGTCAGTCGGAAAAGGGTGGCTTGCTCAATTCAGGTTGGTGGAGAGATCCTTCCTCAAGTGGAGGAGTCTAAGTATATTGGGGTTTTGTTCACGAGTGAGGGAAGGATGGAGATTGAGATTGACAGATGGGAAAGGACAAGAGACCGCACACAGCGACCGAAATGAGCCTGGGAACGCCTCAGTGTCCCCCCAGAAGAGCTGGAGGAAGTGTCTAAGACTGCTGCCCCCATGACCCGGCTCCGGATAAGCGGAAGAAGATGGATGGATGGCATTACTACAGTGTGCTGACTCATCCTGTATGTTTTGTACTTTTTTTGGTTTATCATCTGAATTTAAACCTTTTAAATGTAAGCCTTTCACCATTGGAGTAATTCACATATTAATAATTAGCATGACCCAGATGACCTCTGACCTCATCCTGATCCAGGATCTGCTCCTTCAGCTTCTCAGCCAGCTGACACTGGAGATTGATCTCATCATCCTGAAACACAGTGTAGAACACACGGGTAAGACAAACACTGACAGCAATAAAGTCCTGTTTATCTAGTTATGCATATCCAGTCAAACCAAACATTATTCACTTGTGATGAAGACACTTGATATCATTTATCATATTTTTTTACTAGTGTGTGCAGGAAACTATAGTCCATTTATATAAGTGAGGAGAGCAAAAGTAAATATTAGTGCTGTCAAACGATTAAAATATTAATTCGCGATTAATCGCATTAATGTCATAGTTAACTCTGAATTAATTCGCACATTTTTATCTATTCTTAATGTCTTTTGATTTCTTTTTGTAAAATTTTTTGTCTCATTTTAATGCTCTTATCAACATGGAAAAGTGGATTGGCTTGTTTAGTGCAAATGTTTTTTTAATTATTATTATTGAAAATAACATTGGAATAGTGTTCAATTTCACTCTAACATATATAGCCTAAATAATCTCTCACACAATGCAACACTGTCCATCAATAAAAGGGTGAAAGAAATACTGACGAGGTCCTGATATTGACGAGGGGTGGAGAATTTGCATCATCTGTATTTGTGTGTGTGTGTGTGTGTTTGCTTGGCCATCATCAAGTGGTGTTTCAGGCTGGACGTGCTGCGATGATGATAGCTCAGTTCATAATGACAAAACATACAGATCGCTTTGGTCTTGTCAATGGGACAATTTGGCAACTTTTTAAAAGTAAACTTTACATTCAGAATCTCATTGGCATCCATTTCGCCGTCTCGCACTTGTCATCCACTCAAAACATAACGTTACTATTTGGCCGGCTCGCAAGCTGAAACGAGTGTGTGCGGCACAAATCGTCCTCGCGCTGCCGGTCTGAAACCCATTCATTTCAATTGCTTGCCCCGCGCAGGACGTTTCTGTCTGCTTCTTCGAACCAAAGCGCAAGCGGATCTAACTAGACCGGAAACAAAACAACAGGCACGCCGCACACACTCGTTTGGGCTTGCGAGCCGGCTTTGAGTGGATGAAGAGCGCGAGACGCTGAAATGGATCAGAACGACATGCCGCTGCCTGTTGCAAAAGTATGTGAAAAAACTACAAAGTTTGCTGAGGACAAAAAGATTGTTAATTGCGCATAAAAAAATTAACGCCGTTAAAATGGGTTTGCGTTAACGCCGTTAATAACGCGTTTAACTGACAGCTCTAGTAAATATATAATATTCTTCATACAGTGATCTACCAGTAACATTTATACAACAGTTGTGACCAAAAATGATTCCTCCACTTGAGCTGATCATGTTTTGCTGTAGGGTGTTTCTGTAATTGCTAATGCTCTTTTTACACAAAGACTGAACAACATGAAGCATTGCTTGGTCACTGGTTGAGCTAAAGCAGTCTGAATGAATGTTTTGACTGTTGATACTGTACTCTTACTCTGGTCCTGATCTGACAGATGCAGTGGGTGTTGTGATCACGTGATTGACCTTATTCGTCCAGCTGGCCGGAGAGTTTGCGGATCTCTTCCTCATATTTCTGCCGCTCCTCCTAGAGATGGGCACCACTGCATAGAGGAGGAGTCTGAGTCTCGGTCCCGCTCCCGCTGGCGCTCCAATGAGGACCTCTCGTTCTTCAGAGCCGTGTCCCTCGCCGGCCACCAGCTTCACCACATCAGCGTCCGTCTGCTCCGTCTCTGGCACGTGCTCTCCTGCCGGGACACAACACAGCAGAGGACAGCACACAACACATCACACAACACATCAGAAAACACAGCGTGAAAGAGAGCAGTGTGCAGAAACGGGTCTCACCGCTGCGCCAGCGCTTCAGCTCCAGCTCCAGCCTCTGGATCGGTGTCCCTCAAGCTCTTGCTCTTCTCCTTCTCCTTCTCTGTACTTCCTCTTCCACTGCTCCGCCGTCAGCTCCAGGTTGATGGAGGCCGTGGTCTTGATGGTCTTAGCACTGCATGAACACACACACATGGATTCATCAATCATTCCAGGGATTCTGCATCTCACCACTCTCAACTTTCTCTCAGAGAAGCAGACCTCACTGCAGTGAATCTCTTATACGACTTGACAGTTTTATTGGCTTAGGCTATGATCATGAAAGTGCAGAACTTGTGCAAAATGCATCATCAGCGAGGGGCACTCATTTAAACACCTCCTGATTGGCCATTGAGTTCAACAGACATGTTTATGATTGGTTACAATGCTCAACGCTGCAAAGTACATTGTCAGCAGTAACCTTTGATGCAAAAGGGAAATATAAATACAATGCTGTAATATGTAATAAGTTATTCAGTCTAATCTATAGTTTCACCTCTATGAGAAAGAAAAGGTAAAAGATCATTCGGGCTTAAGTCCCTTTAGCTCTAACCCTACATATATAAAATATATATATTAACTATTACCATAGTTCACCAAACAGCCTAATACAGAAAAGGTCTCTTGTACTGCATAAGGCTAGATATGGAAACTGGTCATTTGACCTCAAATAGGAAAGCAAGGAAATGGGCCTAGACAGAGCCAAGTCCTTATAATGTTTGGATATGTAAATATGTAAGAACCGTAGTTCAGTTCAGCCAGGACCAGATATGTATGGAGCCCTATGTGCCGAGGGGGTTTGTGCTTGAACACCTGAGAGAACCCTGGCTTGTAAAGCGGAAACATCCGGGGTTGTAAAATCTGCTAAATGTGAACGACGAAGGCCCAGCCGGCCACCGCAACAAGGCTATGCACTCCTGCTGGGATGAAGCTGCCGAGCGCCTGGGGCAAGGGCACTGGCTCTGAAACTCGTAGTGCAAGAGCGTCACTATCTCAGCGGTGATAATTCTGGTCTTGTGCGGCGAGCCCTTTGTGTGGCGGCCAAAGCATCAAAGAGCTGATCCTGATGTCTGAATGGAGGCACACCGCTTTTATATAAACTTTGAGAGCCCTGACGGGAGTACATTTGCGTATCTCTCTTCCTCTAAGCGAGAGAAGAACTGCAAATGAAATAACCTGCGTCGAGAGCACTTAAGAAACGTAACCATGCCTTGGCTTAAAGACGACCTTGGAGTCGTCAGGCCCAAACTCAAGGCAGGAAGCACTTACTGACAGCACTTGTAGATCGCCCATCTCTTGAGTGCAGCGTGAGCGCCAGTAAGAGAGCGGTTTTAAACGAGAGGTGCTTCAGGTCCGCAGAACAAAAGCATCTCGGCCCAGGCAGGAAGTGCAGACGATGTGACGTCTCCGCCATAAAGATGGCCTAAAAGCATATAGCACACCGGATGGCACAGCAGAACAGCGGGATGAATATAACGGGCCATTAGCAAGGCTCAGGCCACACCCATTCTGGTGGGCTCTGGCGCGAAGCAGCCTGATTGGTTCTCGCGTCTGAGCTGCCTCGCCATAGGTTCATGCAGTTGCCACGCCACAGCCAATGGCCGCTCTAGTCGCTCATCTGTGTCTGCTTTTTTGGCTTCAATGTTCTTGAGAAAAGGTGTTGTCCCATTGGGTTAGCCTTATGCAATACGAGACTCTCGAAGGGGAACTGAAATTGAAACCAAAATTCAGTTTGGTCAGACTTCAGTTTAATTGACACAGTCCTAGAGCATTTTTCAGGACGTAACTGAAGTCCAGAAAGAAATACAATAAGGATTACTGTTTTATCTAGATGTAATGTTTGTACAAATAAATTAGTTCCCCGTGTTTTAGTGAACTGTGGCCACATTGTACTAAAACAAGGGAAGAAATGTTTACAATGAGGGAACACATTTCTAACTGTTGTGCCTGATTTGTGTGTGATGTGCAGGGCTGTGTGTGTGTGATGTGTTACCGCTGTCCGAACATCAGCGTGGACTTGGTCTCGGCGCCGTTGTAGCTGGAGGGAGAGCAGCAGATGAACATGGTGGTCCGGCAGTTCCCTCCCAGAGAGTCCTGCAGGATCCTCGTCATCTTACTGTCCCGGTACGGCACGTGAGTCTTCTGCTCACACAGGAGAGACGTGTGAGTGTGTGTGCATGTGTGTGTTTGAGAGAGTGTGTGTGTGTGTGCACTCACAGTTCCTTCAGCGAGGGCAGAGATGACGTCTTCCCAGAGAAGACAGAGATTTATTGATGTTTTTAGCCTCGTCCAGAACGGCTCCGGCCGCTCCAGTCTTGCTGACCTGAGTGTGGAGACACACACACACACAGCTGAACTCGTCTGATATCTGGGGTAGAGTAATTATTCCCAGAGCTTCTCGTGATTTAAGTCCTGTCCGAATGTGCATCTCAGTAACGTTACTCAGTTACGAACAATGTCAGTAAAGTTTTACGGCGACTTATCTTCAGTAAAAGGTCTGTAATAATGACCACAGGCACTGCTGATCCCGTGTCGAATAGACCCGCTGTAAATATGCATGGAAATATTCCCTCATTTCCTGTTTAAAAGTAGTTTTCCACATTTTTTCAAGTATGGAGACGCTTAGAAAAAGCTTTATGGCACAAAACATGTTTTAGCATTAGGCAAGTGCCTATTACCAACATAATTCAATCTGAACGTAATTATAGTTCAAATGGACCTAACTGTTTTATAATGTAGGTTATATGTGTTTGTGCACATGATATCAGGGAGCAGCGTGATACACACATGACCACAGGAGTGACGGCGGTGTGTGTAAATCCAGTTACTTCTACTGGTTTCACTGAGATATTGGCCATTAATAATACAGACGTCCTGTGGTAAAATGACATTACTCCATTGTAAAACTAATCCGTCTGAATTATTTTAAATAAACACTGTTTTATAGTGCACATAGTTCCGTTTACTGCACTGTCATTCTAGGTTAATTCTGTCTCTCATCAGTGAATCACAAAAGAAGGTATTTATAAAAAGCATGTTTTTGTTTTCAGGGCTGTCGCGGTGAAGGATTTTCTCTTGTGGTCGTTTTGAGTGGCTCAACGGCATCATATGCCATATTATCGCCATTTATTTCTTTCGATTTATTTGTTGCTAAATAAGTGTTACGATGTGGTCAGCATGCACTGAAACAAGGGCATATTCTGTAACTAATGTAACCGAAACTAAACAGGAAGTGAAGTAAACAGAAGTGAACTAACAGAAAATAACTAACAGAAAAAAGTTGCCAAACTTGCCATAGTTTTGTCCTTTTGTGACAGTAGCCAGGTTTGGAGTAACAAGTTTTACATTTTGCTGCCAATTATTAAATTAGGTCAGTGTATTAAGAGGCTAAATTTCCAAGTATGCCTAAGTGTAACTTGATCCCATCCCATTAAGCTGATCTAATGTGTGTTGGTCTGCCTGACCCTCTTTAGTTGGAATAATTTGATGTTACTCAGCCTTATTTGAGAAATATGTCCTACAGTAGCCTTAAGTTATCTCAATCAATTAAATAAACACTTGGTGGTTTTTCCAGATCTTGAATGTAGACTATAGACCATTTCTACTGTTTTTCCCCAATACAGTTAATTCATAGTTAGTTTCATTCCCAATCTTTTGATCCATGCAATTAGAGTCAATGGGGTCCAGTGTTGTGTGTGAGCCCACCACTATTCCACTAAAGACATAAAGCGTGTAGTAAAAGAGTTCAGACCTTCTCGCTGCCAGCCAGATCCACCAGGTAGAGTTTCCCGCAGAGCTTCTGCTCCGTCTCCACGTGCTCCTGCTTGATGTTGATCAGGAAGATGCTGTGACTGCGAGAGCTGTGCTCGTTCATGTCTGACCACACAACAACAGCGCGTTTAGTCTTCAGTGTTTCTACAGCTACGGGTCAGTGAGATCATAAGGTGTGTGAGCACTCACTGGTGACGGCCACGTGCCGGTTGGACTTGCCCTCGTCGATGACGTCCATGACCTCTTCCGGACTGGAGACAAAGCGCTCGGTGCAGCCCTGATAACACACACTTCGTTAGTGCGAACACAGCCCTGATAACACACACTTCGTTAGTGCGAACACAGCCCTGATAACACACACTTCGTTAGTGCGAACACAGCCCTGATAACACACACTTCGTTAGCACTGGTAGAGGCTCAAAGGAGTAGTTCACCTCAGAGTTAACTTTTCCAGATCATTTACTCCTTTACCCCCACATCAGCCAAGATCTTCATGTGTTTCTTTCTTCAGTGGAAATGAAGGTTTTTGAGGAACACACTCCAGGATGTTTCTCCATATAGTGACTTCAATGGGGTCCAACGGGTCGAAGGTCCAGATGTGAGTTTCGGTGACTCTTCAAAGTCTCGACACAATCCAGCCGAGGAATAAGAGTCTGATCTCAGACCTACCAGCCGACATTCAGCGGACAGAAATCCTGGAGTGTGTTCCTCAAAAACCTTCATTTCTGTCCACTGAAGAAGAAACACATGAAGATCTTGGATGCCGATGGGGAGAGGAAATGACCAGGAAATGTTAAGTCTGAACAGATCCTTCACTCTCACTGAATATGCTGCTGGTTCACCTTCACGTAAGGGACTTGGTTCTTGTCCTCGTGCACAGACAGGTTGGTCTTCGTGACTGAAGAGGAAAGAAACACAATGAGGAGTGATGTCTGGAATACGTTAACGCTCACTATTACTATTTCTGTTTCCTACAAACCGTCCAGGAGATCCCGGAATCTTCTCATGTAGATCTCGAAGTAGGACACCTGAGGAGGGCAGACGGGGTTTGAGAGTTTGAGAGCAGAAGCGCTCGGGTCTCATCAGAGTCACGTTCTGTGCTGGATTGATCATGACTAACGTTTATTTCTCTGGCAGGAATACCATTCATATGCTTTTGAATCCTAAATGTTTCCAAACCCTTTAGTCAAAAACTTGTGCCTGAGTGTGTGTGTGTGTGTTATGTGAATCTTCTCAGAATTTATCAAAGGGGGAAATGAAACTAGGCGGATGTCTTGGTTTATAAACTCGTGACTTTGAGTGACCAAGTGGAGCAATCAAGAAAGTGGAGTTTGCCAATAAAGAACCAATGAAATTATAGGGAAATGATGTAATGTGTCATCATGTCCAGCTTATGGGATTCTCTCTGACGTTTGTCTGAGATCCTCCGACTGTGATTAAAGCATATTCGAAGGTAATGTCTGGAGTCTGTCTAGTTATTGATGCTCAACACGTTCAGTGAGAGCACAAGACACCTTATTCCCAACAGATAGTGTTCGAAAGGGAAGATGTCATTGGACAGGTGGGGTTAGATGAGCTCAGGTAACTATAATTCTTAGGTATGTTATGTGTTCAGAATAGATACTCATGCTCAGAGATGAACTGAACTCAGTGTAACGATGTAAAAGAGTTACGAGGTCAACTTGAGTCAGGTGTGTCTGGGATCTAGCACACCTTGATGTGGAACTCCAGGTTCTCGTCCGATGGAGAAGATGTGGTTGAAGATGTCCTCAGCGATGCGGGAATGATGCCCATCTGCTGCGGGTCGTGCAGGTTTCCCTGAAATAACACATCGTCATTCAAACGTTATTCCCGGTCTGATGCGGGCGGTGTTTTCCTAGTTCACACTTATAAATAAGTTTGATAGAATAAATGTTATGCATATTTGCTGCCCTGTCCGGGGAGAGGGCTCCGAGCTTGGATATTCGGCCAAACTCCGAGTACTCCCCGTATTGCTGGTTAAGAAGACCAGGCGAGTGTGAGGAGACGGGGCGGTGGAGGGATGCTGTCGAGGAACATTGGTGAGTCAAATGCGTATATATATAGGTCTCCAACTAAAGCTGATTGGATAGACATGTTGATTACTGGTTGTCGACAGCTGGTTGGAATGATGCGAAAATTGAATCAATTATTTGAACGTGCTCCTCCCGAACTTTGTTAACCCTTTAGGCAGCAGAAGTTTTTTCCTAAAAGTTCGATTTTGACATCTTAAGCCAAGTTCACACTACAGGATTTTAAGCCCGATTTATGCCCGATTTGCAAATCGTGAGCTTGACCGACAGGTCAGGGTGTTTATCGCGTGCGAATCAGCGGGGATTAGCGGACGATGAACGCTCGCAAATCTGTTAGTATGAAAGAGCCAACAACGCAGCGAAAACACTCGCAGACACCTCGTCAAGCCCAGAAAAATATCTAGCCTGCTAGATATCCAGAGCCGATTGCGAGACTCAACCTCGGTGATGTCATGAGTGCAGCCAATCATAGCAACGCATGGGTTGAGGACACCAGGTAAATCTTAGTTTTTATTTATCTTTTTTTGCTTTTTTTCTCAGAGCAGAAGATCGTCACGCAAACAGTGTGCAGCACTAGTTTCTGTCTGACGTCCATATTACCGTGTTGTGTTCTGGGTATTGGCGCACCGTGCTGTTTCGCGTCATTTCTGGTTCGTTTTTTTGCTTGTTTTTTTCGTGACAAAAAGTGGTTTGTAGACAAGATAGAATCGTTGGGTGACAGAGTTGTTGTCAACTCGTTATTTATTTGATTATTTTCAGGATTTAAGCCGCACCATAGTACTGAAACAGCTCTCATTAGAGTCACAAATGATTTGCTCTTATCATCCGATCGTGGGTTGTATCTCCATGTAGTGCGTTGTCCACTAGTGTAGTGAGTTCCCTCCTGTTGTGGATCAATCATGTTGTGTGGTGTGAACAGCTCAACAACTTGAACACTCCTGATTTCACTGAGAGCAAGTCATGTAGTGTGAAACGCACAGTTCAGCCCGAACGTTTTACAATCATGTAGTGTGAACAAGGCTTTAACTTCAAAAGGCCATATCTTAAAAGTGATAAAAGATAGAGACTTTCTGTAAATTAGAGAACATATTAAGGGTGACGCAAAGTTTATGTAGGCATTACATTTTCCCATCTAATTAGCATATTATGACATCATATGGTGGTGGAAATCTTGGATTATAGAATTTTCATGAAAAGTCATGTTTAAATGAAAAAATACAGCACCTCTTTCCCCCTAAATGTCCATCACCTTCTGTTTGCTATATTGCACAGTGAATGCTCAGGTATATAGTAAGTAATAAACAAACTGTGTAAATCATTACTAATATATGGTAGAACAAACCGTATGCATGTAGTGTTTGGCCTTTTGAAGTAGAGATTTTCCATTTACTAAATAAAGTAGGCACTCTGATTCCATGTATGGGGCACATATATATTATTCATATGACACACAAACAAAAGTAGACAAGACCTGTTCAGTTCAAAAGATCACTCGCTACGGCAAAGCACAGATCATGAGTGAGATGATACGATCAGATCTGCCTCGCACAGTTCGGACTACTGTCATTGTCATTGCGACTCTCCACGTCGCGCCCTATCTGTACTGTGAATACTCCGACCTCGTCTGACATACCCAGTGGCATTAGACAAAGTCTCCACCACAATACTGTCGCCGCGAATCGCGGAGAGACTCTGATGAAATGGCTCACTCTCACACTAGCTCTGCTTTTGATCACACTGATTCAATGCATTCTAACTCAAAGATTTTGTTTGGAGGCATGACATTTTTTCCAAGTCAGGTATGATATTCTGCCATCTAGTGGAGGGAGGTCAAATGAAATTTGACACCGGCTGTTTTATTCAGTGCGGCATCTTGTCGAGTAAACTTGACCGTGGTGCTTAGAGGGTTAATAAAACATCATTTATTATGAGGAGTGGCGCAATAGCAAACACTAAAATAAACAATGCAAGAATAAAAACTGTGGAATAATATGAAATAAATTAGGACATAGTCAAATATAGTTGCACATAAAATGTCTAAATAATACTGTTGTATATATATATTTTAAATTCTATATTATCTATGTTATTACACACAGAGTAGAAGAGGAAGTATAAATAAGTAATTTAATCTATAAAGCCGTTCAGCTAAATCAGTGAGGTCATCGTCAGCTCAGTTCAGAACGCATGATTGTTAAGGCAGCTGAATAAATCAATATGCATATATTATCATGCATTGTGTATTATTTATTAGATACATTAAGAAAAAAATATTTTACTTTTGTTAATTCGTGGTAGAATGTTGCTAAATTTTTAATCATTTTGATGAAATGTTTCAATGTTTTGATGATTTTCTCCTACTTTTTTACATTGTTGTGCTGCTCATTTTTGCATCCATTTTTAATATTTTAATAATATATAATATGATATACCGATGTTTTCCAGATGAGAAGTTTATCTGTGTATCATATTTTTACTCTTTTAATATCTGTTTTAATTTTTCTAACTTTTATTTCGTGATTATTTTCGTTTATTTTAATTCATTTCTGTGTAAAGCACTTTGAATTACCACAGTATATGAGCTGTGCTATATAATAAACTTGCCTTGCCTCAATCTCAGAAAGTTGTGTGTGTGGTTCAATAAAAACAGAAAATGTCACTGCAGAAACAGACTGACACTGAACACTGGTGTTTTTACTAGTGATGTTTAACGTATGTTATGCTATATACATTATGCTATATACATATGCTATATACACATTACTATAACATTATTGTAATGTGTTCCCTAAAAAACAAATGCAAAATGAACTCTTGCTAATGTTGCAGGAATTAAAACAGTAATAATGTTTAACGAAGTGTAACACACACACTGTACCTCCATGGTGTGAGTCTTCCCTGAAGAGGTTTGTCCGTAGGCAAAGATGGTGCCGTTGTAGCCTCCCAGCACATCTACACACACACACACACATCATTAAGATGGGCACACATGATCCTCAGTTCAGATGTAAGGAGTTCACACACACTCCACACACACACTGACCTTTGACGATCTGCTTGGCACATGCGTTGTACACCTGCTCCTGAGTGGTGTTAGTGGGAAACACACGGTCAAACACGTACGACTTTCCCTGCGGACACACACAACACACACAGAGGAAACGGGAACGTCATTGTTTGACTCAGATATTGATTATTACAGCAGTGATCACGTCACAGAGATGTAGACGGAGGAATAACATTAACACACTGTCTCAGTTCAGCTCTATACACTATAAGCCTTTAACTGTGATGATTAACACATTCAGATACTTTAACTATATATTTAATACAGCTTAGTAAGATAATAAATCCCTCCCCCTCTCCAATAACTGTTACATGACCATCATATGCCGCTCCCTGCATCCATTCATCCCTCATCCACACACACACACACACACACACACATAGATATAAATAAAATGCACACAGAACGATACTACATTAAATATATACTATATTTCGTCAACACTAGATTAGGCCTAGAGCCTCTATTTGTGCTGACGTCATCCTGACACAGTCGCGCGCATCATCATCATCACCGGGATCATTCGTATCATCATTAAATGTATATTTTAGCGCTGAAAGTGCAGTAAATCTGGATAAAGGAGATGTTACCGCGATGACGACCGTGTCGTCCCCTTGGAAGCTGGGCAGGAATCTGTTCTCCGCGCAGGATCTCGGCCTGGTTCAGGGGCCTGAAGCGACACAGCACTTTAATATTGCACTCAGCTACGGCGTCCGTCATGATCACACAGAACACAGCGAGTTATATCTCAACAACACAAGACGGCGAGTCACGGCCTGAGCTCGAGCTAATGGCGTCAGAGAAACAGACGAAGATCCTGATGTCTGCTTATAGATCTGCTGGAGTCTTCTCTTCAGCGTTATCTGTGTGTGTGAGAGTGTTATCTGTGTGTGTTGTCCTGCTGGAGTCAGTCGCAGTGATGTCTCTACAGTAGTGTGTGTGTGTTGTGTTCGCGGTGATGCTGGGATGGCGAGGATGCTGCTGTTGTCATGAGGATGCGGAGCAGGGCGTGGCTGAGGACCACTCGCGCAGGGGGCGGGGCTAACTTCAAGACGTCATCATGCTCTTTAACGAATATATCGTTTTTATTAGTATTAATCGATCAATGTGTGCACTCTGACGTGTGATTTTTTTATTTAATTTGTATTAATATGTAAATTCTGTATAGTATTAGGCTACTACTAAAGTTCGTCGGATAATCTTTTGTTTTTTAACTGCTTATTTTCACTTATGCACTCGACTCGTTTCAGACGTCATTATTCAGCATTTAATCATAAATAGCGATTATCTCTGCTCTGCTGAAGTGAACCCGTGGTCACGTGGTGCCTGTGACCTTCCTCAGCGCTGCTCAGGATGGGCCAATCACAGCCGGGTACTGGATTATTCTCTCATTATACCGTCAGATTTAGTGACAGAGCAGTTTTCTAACACGTGCCCCAGTATTTACTGTAACAGTGAAAGGTCTGTACTGTAATTATACTGTATGTGTGAGTATAAGATTAACTTTCCTCATGATCAGAACTGCTCAACTAAATGTCTTTTGCCCTGTCGTCTTCATTTTTATTTTCCTCTCTTCTTCCTCATTCTCTCCCACCAGGATTCATTTTCCAAAGCACACAATTCCCCATGGCCCTGTTAATATTATCCCGAGACTGATTGGTGTGTCGTTTTGTTACTTGCAGTTTTTTATACACTTTATTGGTACTATTTTCTCAAGTAAGGTGTACATTGTCCAAACATTTAGTAAGAATATCAACAGATCACCAAAGTGCACTTTATTCAAACATTTCAGCACATTTTCAATTGTGTTAGTAAATACACAAAACATGTTCACAACACAAATAGCTGTTTCATCTATATAACAATTTTATTCTCAGTAACTAACTGCTTTTCATAATGCCATCACTATCAAACTTTTGATTTTCAAAAGTACAAACTTATTATTTTATAGGGTTAGTATAAGGGGAGAGCATATACAGTTTATACAGGATAAAAACCATTATGCCTATGGTGTGTGCGTGTGTGTGTGTGTGTGTGTGTGTGTGTGTGTGTGTGTGTGTGTGTGTGTGTGTGTGTGTGTGTGTGTGTGCGCGTGCGTGCGTGTGTGGAATGAATGAATGCAGAGACATAAAGACAACATTTCCTTGACTAGTTTAGTTTACTCTAAAATAGACATCAAATAAGCTTTTGTTAGCAGTTTCTGTTCATATGTTAAATATATAGGGGAGCACGGGGCACAACCTAACGCGGGGTTAAAAGTAACGCAGACCTTTTACATAGTTACATAGTTACAGGGTCAAGCAGGTTGTCTTTCCGCTCTTTTTCTCTCGCTGCCAGAAGACTGACTGTCTTGTTGGCTCAAACATAGCACCGTTTTGAAACATGTCAGCAATTCCTAGCATCTGTTAGCTAGGCTTAAAATATGTAATACACAGCGAGGTTAGTTGTAACACAGTGTCACAAACAAGCTGCCAAGTGTACAATGATAATCAAATGAGAACAGGGAGCCACACAACTTTTCAGGTTTGAGTATTTATTTATACATTTAACTTTGTTGGACTTTTACAAACAATGTTGGAAATTAAAATGTTTAAAATTTAGTTTACAATGCATTGATCACTTGTTTATTTATTTAAAAAAATTGCCAGTTATTAATGCAATAAACCCTTTAAATTTTGATTTTAAATGGTACACTTTTCAGATTATTAAATAAGTAAAACAAAGCTGTAAAAGTAAAGTTTAAAAAAGTTATTTTAAGAAGTTTAAGTTTGTGAAAATTTTTATATATAAAAAATATATTGTTGTATTTTTATATATTTACAAAACATCTCAAACTCTTAAACTTCAAGAAAATCAATGCTAAAAATCTGGACAAGTTCTAGGCCAGATTTTAGGTTGATGTCTCAATTAAATGGAAAAAAAAATTGTGTGCGCAGTACCAAACTTTTCCACTAGATGACATCCAGACTCCACAGATGACTCCTTGATTTCCATATATGTTTTTAGTGACTTGAACCTTGTATTTCCATACTATTCCAAATATTTCTGAAGTAGTCATCCTATTCAGAAATAGTTCAGGGCAGCAATGTTAATATGTGATTGCAATTCGATCTCTAAAACACATAAAAATATACGGAAAGAATCAAAGTCTGTGTTATAGATTGCCTCCACATCACAAATGAAAAATCTATTGGTATTTATCTATTGCTGTCATTTCTTTTTTGATAATTACTCTTCAAATATGAATATATTTATATTCAACACTTATCTCACGATTGTCTGCAATAGGCATCACGGGTGCGGCACTTCAGTGGCTGACCTCATATCTATGTGATAGACAGCAATTTGTTAAGATAGGTAACGCTATGACGCTCTGTTTCTGTTTCTCATGGTGTGCCCCAAGGCTCAGTACTTGGCCCGCTTCCATTTTTAATCTACTTGCTGGTCAGATCTTCAGACAGCATGGTCTCAATTTCCATAGCTACGCTGATGATATTCAGATCTACTTCACGATCGACCCGAACTCATCTTTTCCTCCCTCTTCAGTTATCTCCTCCCTTAACAAACTCAAAGCATAGTTTTCCTCTAACTTTTTACAGCTTAATGCTGGTAAAACCGAAATCCTGCTGATTAACCCTAGATCACAGAGCTCACATAGATGTTTTTGTTTATTGACATAGATGGTATTGAGATTAGAGCGTAAAACTGTACGGAATCTGGGGGTTTTGTTCGACCCCGCGCTCTGCTTTCACTCACACATTAGTCAGACTGTAAAGTCATGCTTTTTCACCTGCGGAATATTGTTCGTATTCGCTCCTCTCTTACCTTTATAGATGCGGAAACTGTTATTCATGCTTTTATCACTTCCAGATTGAACTTCTGTAACTCACTATACAGCGGACTACCAACCAGAGCAATACACCGCCTTCAAATGGTTCAAAACTCTGCTGCACATGTAATAAAAATCTGCCCACATCACTCCTGTCCTTCACCAACTGCACTGGCTTCCTGTCATTAACCGCATCTAATTTAAACTGTTAGTTCTAGTATACAAAGCCCTACATGGCCCGACACCCAAATACCTTGCTGATTTGGTACAGCCATATGTTCCAACTCAAGTTTGTTTGTTTGTTTGTTTATTTATTTATCAGGACAATGTGCAGTTACATTAAAAAGATGGCTGCACCAGATTTAGCACAATGCTAATTTCCATCTGTAGTCCTACACAATTAACATCATATAGTAAGGTTAAAATTACTTAAGCACAATTAAAATTTAAATATATATAACAAAGATAGTACATTTAAAATAAAAAAAGATTGGCAAATTTTCTTTCAGATTTTTTCCTTATGACATACAAGGCACAATACAATGTAGAATCCATCTAAAACTACCCACCAGGGGATCATGCAATGGCCAAAATACCCGTCTGGTGCTTTTAGTGTGAACACGACTGGTGATCTAAAAGCCAGTCTTTGACTGCCCGTGAAAAGGTGTTAAATTCTGCAATGTTCTTTACATTATCCGGAAGCCCATTCCATTCTTTGATGGCTTTATAGGAAAAAGCTGATTGAGAGAAGGCAGACTTTCTTTTGGGAACATTGCAATCACCCCTAGATACAGACCTCAAGGCTCTGTTTGTTAGTTCAGAGCGTAGCTGTACATAGGTTTTTAACGGAGGTGGGGCAGCATCATTAAGGATTTTATAAACCAACCGGATATCCGAATACCTGATCAGATTGTCAAAGCTTAGTATACGGTACTTTTCAAGTATATTGCAGTGGTGGTACAGCCGAGGTACAATCCTTTTTATCTAGGATTTTCAAGGCTTGATTATGTAAAGATCTAAGGGGATTTAATACAATTTGTTTGGCTTGAGACCATGATGACATGCAGTACAATATATGAGATATAATCATTGCCTGGAAATACGATTTTGCTGCTTCCAATGATAAAGAGCTTCTGATGTGCTGGAAGTTGGCGATATTAAATTTTAGAACACGGCATACCCTTTTAACATGATTTTTTAAATTTAGACCAGGGTCCAGAGTCACATCTAGATATTTAACTTCTTCCACGTTTTTGATCATACAACTATTCACATAGATATTTGGGAGGACACTTTGAATTCTTTTGTTTGAGAAGTACATTGCGACCGTCTTCTCTGTATTCAACGTAAGGCAGGACTTGTTCATCCACTCTGTTGCTTTGGTCATTGCCACAGATAGTTTAGCGGCTACGGAATCGACATTAGAACTGTGAGTATATAAAATCATATCATCAGCGTACATCAGGATCTCCACATCATCGCAGATGGAAGGTAGGTCATTGATGTACAAACTGAAGAGCAGTGGCCCCAGAATAGACCCCTGAGGTACCCCTGTAGTACAGGATCTGAGCGGTGACATTTTATCATTTATTCTTACACACTGGTAACGGCCTACTAGATATGATTTAAGCCAATTTACAACATTTGTGGTCAGATTAAAATTCAACAGTTTTGTCAGCAGTACTGAGATCCTTAGGTCTAGCACTGAAACCCTCCTCTTGTACCCGGGTCAGACTCTCCACGGTGGGCGGTAGGGCTTTTAGTGTTGCTAGGCCATTACTTATGGAATAAGCTGCCCCAGAATCTTCTGTGCGACCGACAACGTTCGGACCTTTCATAAAACATCTTAAAACCCTTTGTTTTTCAAGCTTGCCCTATAAATCAGTATCCTCCCCACTGTTTTCTCTGTTCTTCACTTCTCTGTTCTTCAATCTGCTACATACTTTGTCACAACTGTTCTGATAAATCATACAATTTGTCTTTTTTGATTTATGTCATTAAGTGTATGCTTGTCTCCATCTGTTTTGTTTCTTATTATCAGACGGCCTCTGTATTTGTTTGCTTGTTGTTTGTTTGCTATTTGTATTACATTGTGATGCGACCTTGGGTTCTTGAAAGGCACTATAGAAAATAAACATATTATTATTACAAAACAGAACATAAAATCACAATGTAAAATCAGGCCTGTTCCTCTCTCCTCTGTCGTCGCTCCTCCTTTATGCCTCCGCTCCTCCGTGAGAGATGCGAGACCGCTGCGTCTCACGGGTGTTGTTCATTATGACTCACGCCACTGCCTCGCGCCGATCTCATGTCCCTGTCCCTCGGCCTCGTCCTGCTCGCCACAATATTATTTCAGCATATGACAAGCCAGTGAATTAGCAGGTTTCAATTGTTGCTTTGTACAGTGCATGACATTTTTCTACGTTAGAGTTTTAACACCGAATCAATGGGCTCTGTCTAATTCTTTCTTTTCGCTTGTTTATCGCCATCATTTTTTTCCTTTACCCGTCTTTGTTTTATGAGCAGATTCCACTCGAGAAATTGGCAGTTTAGGTTGTTTCTCCGTCATGAGCACAGCTGCAGCACACCGGCAATCTAGATCAATATATTTGTTTATCAACACTAATTTTATTCTCATCTGAGTTATAAATAACTTATTTCTGTATAAAAAATAAAATCCTGAATGATCCAGACCAACCAGAGCTATTCCAACAACATCATCAGTGCTGAAGCGGAACCCACCAGAGCCGTTCGGCAGATAGCGAGCAGATGCAGCAAATGTGCTATAACGAGTCAGGGTCAGGCCAGAGGGATCCATTTGCAGCTTTTTATTAAGAATGGTCAAGAACAGGAAGGGTGAGCAATGGCAAACAGGGCAGAACAGAAAAGGCAGAGACAAACCAGGTTGTCAGGCAAAGGACTAAGACCTCCAGATAAATACTGGGCTTCTGGATTTACACAATTAAGTGCTGCAAAACATTTTGACCTATGACATTAAAAATTATTCTAAATTTAAATGATCTCATATATGTGGCTATTGTGGTTGACGATTATAGGCCCGGTCCCAAATGGCACACTTCATATGAATTTTTAGTGTTGTGTACTTATTTCATGTGTACGTTAAATCCATGAGGCCATCTGAAGGGTGTCTCATTTTTCATTTTAGGTTTCAGAAGGTTACTCACGTATACTTTGTGGTTGATATGTGCCCTCGATGTGCACATTTGCAACCACACTGATGCAAGCTCTACAGCACACTTCTTTTCGACAGTCAAAGCGGGGTTACGTTATTGCACGTCGTGCACAATAACCCTTAAGGCACCAGGGTGGCGGTTCCACCGGCTTGTATTTATAAAAATATATATATAGCTGTGAGCAGCGATGAAGGGCCACCGGCTTGGGCAATAATGTTTTGGGTTTTTTTTAAGTACAGAAACAGAATTGCAATGAAAACACCAAGACTTTAAATGCAGTCTCCAGCTTTATTAAAAGCATATACAAATGCTATATGCTATGAAGTAACATCTGTGAAAACAAAAAGCTTTTTATTACATGTATACGGCAAATGGATGAGTACAGAATGCAGCGCATTTTATGACTTGTGAATCAGATGCTTCTGTAGACTTTGATTATACTATGACCACATCTATGACTACATCTACAATCATATGAACTGAGGACACATTTGATTCTTGTTAAACTTTCCCAAAGCCTGACTTAGCCACCAAAAGATTTGTAGTTAGGTTACATGTTTGAGATTTATAGAAGAATTTTCATGATATTTAAAGATTATGTTTGTTTCTTTTAATCATAAACACCATAATAGTTAAGTTTCAATAATATCATAATGAATAGTGTTGTAATCTGTAGTTACATTGACTGTAACTGAAAAATCTCTTTGCTATATTAAACAATTCCAGACTAATTTTAAGCATTGCATGCAGATATATAAATAATGACTAAGGATGTTATAATTAAGGTATTTAACTGAAGCACATGTTTTCATGATTGAGCGGGCGGCAGCGGGACTTCAGTTGGAGGGTTTGGCTTATCATCAATCTTTAAATCCCGACAGAACAGCACTGGTTCTTTACCGAGACCCAGTTTGTACTGCCACAGATAGATGACTCGATTCGGCTTCAGCTCAAATGAGAGTGTTTCTTCTTCTTCAGTCGCTTCGTTCCAGCTTTCTTTTTCAGTGATGACCTGTGAACCTCCATATTATGCAGAAAATGTGAACTGAAACTTCGCAATTAACGCTGCAAGATCTCCAGATTCAATCGAGGCTGACGCGGATATGTTCCAGTTGTGTGTGATCTGGGTCATCTTCTCCTTATTCGTATCCAACCTTTTTATTGATTCTCTTTTGCCATGTCATTGGTGTATTGCTGTCATTTTTAATGGTTTTAATATTCTCCCAAATGCCAAAGGCTGGGCCTTTAGTTACTGACAGCCCACCAGGAAGGAAGTTAAGAACATTGGAATGAACAGAATAAACACCACAGGGTTTAAAATCGCTGAGGCTCTCAACCCAGCCGAACTCAACTCCCCACTCTGAGACTGGCTTGAGGAAGAAGTAGCAGTGAGATACGCCCCAGTAATAGAGGCCGTTTCTGCAGTCGGGATGCAGCTTCCCTTCTTCAGCATCTGAGTCTGTATTCAGATCATTTGTTCTTCGATAAGTGCCCTTTTCTTGGAAGATGATGAAAAACTGGTCACTGACTACGAGGTAGTGGCCTCCACCCTGGCAGTTGGGATGAAGAGTGAACACTTCTGCATCGCTGTCTGTCGTCAGGTCGCTGACTCTGCGGAAGGAATTGCCCTTGATGATGTAAAAGTAGCCAACCTGGCTACTAAGGTAATGGTCTCCATTTTTGCAGGCAGGGTGCAGACTGAAAATAGAGATGCCTGAACCCGTATTTAAATCCAATATCTGCATATAGCAGTCGAAATCAGAGCGGATTATATAATGGAATACAAGGTTAAAACAGAAATCAGTGCCCTTTGCTTTGGTCTTGGGAACAATGCCTGTCATTGTGCCTGAACCTGCAATACAGAATAAGACAATCATTCAATCTCCACACCAGATGATTGCTGTTATTAGTCCTTCTATTTATTTTATTTATTTATTTCGATCTCCATTAGCTGCACACGAGCCGCCGGTCTCTTTGGGGCTGTTTACATCTGGCCACTTTATGCGTTTTCTCAGATCAGATAGCTATCTGACTTATCAAAACGATTCCATTTACACCTGGTAACATAAATGTGTTTTTGCAAAAGGGATATACAGTGAGGAAAATAAGTATTTGAACATCCTGCTATTTTGCAAGTTCTCCCACTTAGAAATCATGGAGGGGTCTGAAATTGTCATCGTAGGTGCACTGTGAGAGACATAATCTAAAAAAATACAGAAATCCCAATATATGATTTTTTAACTATTTATTTGTACGATACAGCTGCAAATAAGTATTTGAACACCTGTCTATCAGCTAGAATTCTGACCCTCAAAGACCTGTTAGTCTGCCTTTAAAATGTCCACCTCCACTCCATTTATTATCATAAATTAGATGCCCCTGTTTGAGGTCGTTCAGCTGCATAAAGACACCTGTCCACCCCTACAATCAGTGAGAATCCAACTACTAACATGGCCAAGACCAAAGAGCTGTCCAAAGACACTAGAGACAAAATTACACATCTCCACAAGGCTGAAAAGGGCTACGGGGAAATTGCAAAGCAGCTTGTTGAAAAAAAGGTCCACTGTTGGAGCAACCATTAGAAAATGGAAGAAGCTAAACATGACTGTCAATCTCCCTCGGACTGGGGCTCCATGCAAGATCTCACCTCGTGGGGTCTTAATGATCCTAAAGGTGAGAAATCAGCCCAGAACTACACTGGAGGAGCTGCTCAATGACCTGAAAAGAGCTGGGACCACCGTTTCCAAGATTACTGTTGGTAATAAACTAAGACGTCATGGTTTGAAATCATGCATGGCACGGAAGGTTCCCCTGCTTAAACCAGCATACAGTATGTCAAGTGGGCGTCTTTAGTTTGCCAATGACCATTTGGATGATCCAGAGGAGTCATGGGAGAAAGTCATATGGTCAGATGAGACCAAAATCGAACTTTTTGGTCATAATTCCACTAACCGTGTTTGGAGGAAGGAGAATGATGAGTACCATCCCAAGAACACCATCCCTGTGCAGGGCAACTTCACTGTATTAAGGAGAGGATGACTGGGGCCAGGTATTGCAAGATTTTGGGGAACAACCTCTTTCCCTCAGAGCATTGAAGATGGTTCAGAGGCTGGGTCTTCCAACATGACAATGACCCGAAGCACACTGCCAGGATACCCAAGGAGTGGCTCTGTAAGAAGCATATCAAGGTTCAAGGTCTCCAGTCCTAAACTCAATAGAGAATCTTTGGAGGGAGCTCAAACTCCATGTTTCTCAGCGACAGCCCAGAAACCTGACTGATCTCAGAGAAGATCTGTGTGCAGGATTGGGCCAAAATCCCTTCTGCAGTGTGTGCAAACTTGGTGAAAAACTACAGGAAATGTTTGACCTCTGTAATAACAAACAAAGGCTACTGTACCAAATATTAACATTGATTTTCTCAGATGGTCAAATACTTACTTGCAGAAGTATCATACTAATAAATAGTTTAAAAAATCATACATTGTGATTTCTGGATTTTTCTTTTTAGATTATGTCTCTCACAGTGGACATGCACCTACGATGACAATTACAGACCCCTCCATGATTTCTAAGTGGGAGAACTTTATACTTATTCAAATACTTATTTTCCTTACTGTAAATTCAATTCAAGCGCTATTTGCAGATTTAATGGAGTGCACGTCACCAAAAGCAACAGAAATGAGCTCCATTTTATTGATTATCAGCTAAATTCAAAATCAAAAAGAGCAATAAAGGGGAGCCCCAACAGCCCTGGTAAGATCCTTTCATTTCTTTACTTTTAATGAAGATGATTGTGTGCTTAGCGCCTACGACTTACTTACACTTTGATTTGAGATAGTATGTGGCACGTTGGCTTGATGAATAGATGCTCAGCTGCTCATCTCCGGTAATGCAGTGTTGCAGTGGCGTCGTCTATCTGATTTATTACTAGTTGGCATATTTAATATGTCTGTAATACAAAATAATCTTGACTACAGGTCTAATACAGGTCTTTAAATGTGCACTGTTTTAGAAACGTTCTCACCTGTTCGCCTGTAGACGGAGTCAGAAGAGCAGCTTCTCCTCAACCGAGTCTGAGAGATGAGTTTCTGACAGATTTGTCTTATATAAAGCTCAGAATAGAGCTGGACAAACACACACACAAGCCTCAAGGCTGACCCATCAGTAACAGGAGTTACCAACAGTCAGTGATGTGAAGAGGTTTTTGAACCTGTTCCAGTTTTCTCTAGTATATGCAGAGTTCCTACAACAGATTTTTAAGAGTGTAATGCAAGCACTTTTCCTGCACTTTCAAGCAGTGGCCACCAGTGCTTTCACTGTTGAATAATAATGAATAATAATGTATAAATATGTACTCAATTAAAATCATTGCTCATTATTGGTCACACGCTGCAAAGTGCTATATGAATATCAGACCATGACAAATATAAGTTTGTTTCCATTCTTTCCACAAAAACCTATTATTGCATTTCCACTTTCCTGAAGAGGAAAAAACAAAGGACCAGGTTCAGACAGAAGGCTTTATTTTTATTCCCCTGCACTGCTTTTCCATTGTTTTTGTTGAAGATTTTTTTAATTTTATTTTGAAAATAAGTAATTTAGCTGTACATTATTACACCATTATGTCCTCTGGGTGTGCGTCTTTGTGTTCGACATTTGGAAGCTTGAAAGGTCTGATACAACAGAGAGTGCTATTTCAGTTTGTCACATGATACAAGGTACTTCTCAAAATAGGCTATCTATAGAATGTATTACCATTTGTGGAAAGGATATATTAAGAAGCTAGCCACTGAACTGGAGCAGCTTTTCTGCAGAAGGCGCTCAGCTTTGTTTGTGAATAAAGTCTAATATTTCTGGCATGAAAGATCTCTGAGAAATCATTTCAAAAAGACAGAAACCATGACAAATGGCGACCCCCAGATGTGACTTGGCTTAGGAGCTGAAGGAGTCACGAAGGGTACGCTGGTGACTGACACAAACAACAGTGGCCACTGTACTCTGAGGTGAGCAGTTTTTGCTTTTGCATAAAGTCGGTGTTGGTCACCAGTGTCACGGAAGTGGTCAGAAAAAGCTTCTTCAAATTTAAAGAACTAAAAAATATTAAAAAGGTATTATTTGATTACAGAAATAAATGCATACATTGTCTTTGAAAATATGAAAATATCACGATTTGTAATAACGCAGAGGAGCTTCGGTAATGTTTGCTAGAGCTTATAGTTAAGAATAGCAGTTATTTATTTGTGTTTACTTGTCAAGAGGGCTTTGATAGATGACAAGTGTACTGATAAGTATCAGTTATTGATTTGTGTTTGCTTATCAAGAGGGCTTTGATAGATAGTAGGCAATAGCATGCGCAAATATAAAGTTTAGCTTCCGGGTACCGTCTTGTTAAAGATTAACGAGAGACTGCTTCGGGGAAGCTAAGTTTAGCCTGCAGTTACCGCTGTTCATGGTGAACAGATCTGCTCAAGTAGGCTAAGTTTTATATAGTTTCACTGTGTCGAGGAAGTGCAGCAGTGAATCTTTAAAGGTCCCCTGACATGGTTTTTTTGTATTATTTTATAATGTTTTTATAATGTATGTTTTTTAGATAAAAAGTCATAATTTCGAAATAAAATGCATTTTTCCTAGGCTGATTTTAGTCTCTGCTTAGAGACGGTATGTTTTGAAGGGGTGTGTCTGCTGTAGGATTCAATGTAACCGCCCACTTCTATGATTGGCTGACATGCTTGCATATGAAATAGCTACATATTAGATGTGAAACTTCTCTTGAATACGTTTTACTACAGCTATTATACGTTTTCACTATTACAGATATTGAAGATTACTGATTCGTGAGAAGTTTTTTAAGTATTAAGATTCTCATCACATAAAATGTTGCTGTGATGAGCATTGCAGCAGATGACAGTATGTCGATCGCGAGAATGAAGATCTTATTTTAGAACGCAGTTTCTGCACTCTCTGCTTTCACCAATGCAGACATGACAATGTACATACAGTATAAGAGCTTCGTTGTGCAGTGTAACGCAGTTTCTGTTCTCTCTAAAGCCCAGAACTCGATCCGCTCCATAGCCTAATGTGCGTTCTGCGCCTGCATTTAATGAGCCAACTGTCTATTTCTGCAGATATATTAGTCTTTTCGTCATTCAAAAAGGAAACCCGACGCTGCCGGCTGCAGATACACATAACGTAAACAAAGCAGCGCGTGCTTACTGTTGAGAATATCAATCCTGCTAAACACTTTCCTTAAATAAGATTATTTTCATCCTACTCAAAGAAATGATGTGAAGTTGATAATAGTCTGGCTTGACTTTACTGATGCATAAACAGTATCCAATGATTTTGAGAGAAAGATTAACTAACCTGTCTCCTGCCTGTTGGACCATACAAAACTTTGGGAGTTGAGTCGGCGCATTTCCAGAGAAAGTAAAATTAACCCATTGTTCTCTTCAGAGGCGCGATGAAGGAACTAAAAAATACTTTTGTGTTCATTTGTACATCCGAACACTGAGCAACTGCCATGCTTCGCTCGTTTGCAAGCCATGATATTTCTAGAGGAAAAACTCAATATCTCAAAGCTCTAAGTAGAGTATAGCTTGTATGTCTGTGGGATCCTGTCTTGCCTCACTGTGCCTGTGGTTAAAAATAGTGACCTCTGACACTGGTCACTTGTAAGGGACCAAGAATGTGTGAATGAGCTTTAGGGACATGTATAAATGATACGTATTAAATGTAAAGGAAATAGTAAAGGAAAACAATTGTTTCAAGACTAACCTTGCAGAATATTATAGTATGAAATAAGCTCAAATAATGAAATATATATTTAATAAATACATTTAAGGATATATATAAATAAGATTGCACATGCTTAATATATTATATATAATATCTGAAGACATCTAAAATGTGTATCTTGTTATCCCTGAAGATAAATAAGTTTGTGTTAAGAAAAAGATAACTTGATAACTTGCAGTGTGCTGATGGTGAACAAGATTGGGTGAAGTTTCAACAGTCAAAAATTATTTACAGCAATCTTAGAATCTTAGATTTGTCGTTAAAGGGGAATTGTTTATTCAATTAAAAAATATAAAAGTGTCACGGCTTATGAATTCGCTATCTCTTTCTTGTCTCGTGTATGTGCGTTGGGCGGGTCGCTGATAATTGCAGCTTATTGTCACGGCTGTGCTCAATCAGTCCCTCTGTTTTCTCATTATCTTTGTCAGATCGTTGTTGGATGTTACTGTGTTCCTGCTCGTTTCCTGTTCTCTGTGTTCCTGCCTTTTCCAGTTTGCTGATTGTTCGTTTACCCTGACACTTCCACTTCGGATCATCGCTGTTCTCTATTTCACTTCCACCTGGATTTTGTCCATTTCCTCGCTTCACCTTTACAGTCATCGGGACTGGGATTACCCACTGCATTCCTGTGCTACCAAGTGCCTTACCACAAAACATTCATATAATTTACCTGTTCACTACAATAAACTTACCTTTTTTACTTGCAATTGAATCCTCCGTCTTCTCTAACTTAACAGGATTATCTGACCAAGATGGATTCAGCAAGCAGCACCTGAGTTTCCTGTCTCGTAGCATTGCCAGAATGAATAGACAGAAGAAGAATCTGGCCGTCACCGGACGAGCAGTTCAGGCCTTGGTAGCACAGGTGTTCGAGCTCACCCAACAGCATCAACAGCTGGCTGTTCCCACTGCAGCCAGCCAACTGCCGATTCCCCAACTCCACCAGCACCTGAATCGTCAGGCTGAACCACGTTTACCTGCTCCTGAGATGTATGCTGGTGAGACGAATTTTTGTAGGGCATTTTTAACAAAGTGCTCTATGTTCTTTTCCTTGCAGCCCCAAACCTTTTGCACTGAGAAGGCGAGGGTGGCTTTTGTCCTGACCCTGCTCACAGGACGGGCAGCACTATGAGGGATGGCAGTGTGGGAAAATCAACATCAATGCTGATCCTTGTTCCAGACACTTTCGGAAGAGATGAGGCAGGTATTTGATCAGGCGACCACCGGACGAGAGGCAGCTCGTCAGCTCGCTGACCTTCGCCAGGGCAACCGTTCTGTACCAGATTACGCCACTGACTTCCTGAGTGTCACTAGAACGAGGAGGTGCAGTGGGACATGTTCCTGCATGGGTTGGCTGACCGCATCCAGGAACAGATCTTCACGCTAGACCTACCTGGGAAATTCGACAGACTAGTCGAACTAGCATTGAGGGTGGACGCTTGCTTACACCATCTGGAGCAGCGGACTGAGAACAGCCCAGCGTTCCGTGAGCGTCAGAGACCTTCAGCCCAGCGGCAGTGATGCGATCAGCCTCGTCTGTGATCCCGAACCCATGCAGGTGGGTAGAGCTCGGCTTTCCCGGGAGGAGAGAGCGCCGGAGATCCAGGGGCCTTTGCCTCTATTGTGGCGGGGCCGGTCACTCCTTAAACACCTGCCCGGTAAAAGATCAAGCCCGGCCATGAATGAGAGGCTATTGTTGGGCGGGATCTCCAGTAAACAAGACCTCATCCTCTACTCTCATCCCATTTAGACTGCTATGGGAACCCCGTCCCATTCCACCCAAGCCCTTCTGGACTCTTGAGCTGAGGGACTGAGCTCTTGAACTTTAACCTAGACCCTTGGATTACCTGTCACCACTCTCAAAAACACCATTTCAGTTAGAGCACTTAACGGTCAAGAACTTCCAGCCATAATATTCTGCACTCACACCTTGACACTTATCACATCCAGCAGTCATCCTCCTTCTTGACTCACCCATGGCACCCATTGTCCTCAATCACCCCTGGCTGATACGGCATAGTCCAAGGGTTGACTGGGGACATAATTCTGTTTCAGCCTGGAGCACTGAATGTCATAAGTTGTGTCTTGTGTCTGCATGTTTGTCTGGGTCCAGTTCTGTTTTCCAGAGGGAGGCGGTGAATTTATCTAATGTGCCCGCAGAGTATCACAACCTGCAGGAGATGTTCAGTAAGTCTCTGCTTCTCTTCCTCCGCATCGTCCTTATGACTGTGCCACAGATTTATTCTCAGGTAAGTCTCCGCCTAAAGGCAAACAATCCTCACTTTCTGTTCCTGAAAGGGAGGCCATGGAGAAATATATTTCTGATTCTCTAGCTTCCAAATTCATCTGTCCTTCCTCTTCTCCAGTGGGTCTGGGATTCTTTTTTGTGGGGAGGAAGGATGGATCTCTGCAACCGTGTCTAGATTACCAGGAGTTGAACAACATCACGGTAAAGAATACTTATCCTTTGCCGCTGATGTCTTCAGCTTTCGAGCGGTTGCAAGGAGCATCCATCTTCACAAAATTGGATTTACGTAATGCTTATCATTTGGTTCGCATCGAGGAGGGGGATGAATGGAAAACCGCTTTTAATACTCCCAGGGGGCACTTTGAATATTTGGTTATGCCGTTCGGGCTGTCCAACTCCCCAGCGGTTTTCCAGGCACTCGTCAATGGCGTGTTGAGAGACATGATAGACCAATTCATATGTTTACCTGGATGACATATAGATTTTTTCCTCGTCTCTCTAGGAACAAGTGCGCATGGATCCTGACAGGGTTAAGGGTGTGATAGATTGGCCAAGTCCAGATTTCCATAAGGCCCCACAGAGTTTCCTGGGGTTTGCCTACTTCTATCTGCGTTTTACTCGCAACTTCAGCCAACTAGCCGCACCTCTGACTGCCTTGACCTCTCCCAGAGTTGCATTCAGGTGGTCAGACACAGCTGAGGCTGTGTTTTCCAACCTCAAAAGCTGCTTTGTTTCGGCTCCCATCCTAGTCGCCCCTGATTCATTACCTCAGTTCGTGGTGGAGGTCGACGCGGTCAGAGGTGGGGGTAGGTGCAGTGCTTTCCCAGCACTCTTCTGCAGACGACAAGATGCATCCTTGTGCATTTTTGTCACATCGTCTATCACCTGTCCGAATGTTACAATGACATTGGTAACAGAGAGTTGTTGGCGGTCAACTTAGCGTTGGAGGAGTGGCGACATTGGTTAGAGGGTTCTGGGGTTCCCTTTATCGTTTGGACCGATCACAAGAACCTTGAATAAATTCAATCTGCTAAAACAGGGTCTCTCAACTCCAGTCCTCACGAGCCACTGCTCTGCATATTATGTATGTCTCCCTTGTTTAACACACCTGATTCAGATCCTCAGCTCGTTAGGATACACATTAGAGTCTAGATTTTGTTACCGCCCTCCTCCCTAATGGCATGACGGTTGTTTTAACCGTCAGTGGACCGGTTCTCCGAAGGCGGCACATTTCATCCCCTTGCCCAAATTACCCTCTACCAAGGAGACAGAGTTCGTAGATCACGTCTTTCGTCTACATGGCCTAATGATGGACGTGGTTTCCGACAGGGTCCCCAATTCGTGTCCAAATTTTGAAAGGAGTTTTGTAGATTACTAGAAACTACAGTGAGTCTGTCTTCAGATAATCATCCCCAGAGCAATGGGCAAACCAAGCAAGCCAACCAAGATTTGGAAAGAGTGTTGCGATGTTTGGCATCCAGGAATCCTTCATCCTGGAGCCAACAACTTTCTATGGTGGAGTATGCACTCAACTCATTACCAGTGTCATCCACGGGCCTCTTACCATTTGAGTGTAGTCTAGGGCAGTGGTTCTCAACCCCAGTCCTTCGGGACCCACTGCTCTGCATATTGTGTATGTCTCCCTTATTTAACACGCCTGATTCATATCTTTAGCTCATTAGGATAGACTCTATGAACTGAACTGAGTGTGTCAGATAAGAGAGACATACAAAATGTGCAGAGCAGTGGGTCCGAAGGACTGGAGTCGAGAACCACTGGTCTAGGCACCTATTCTTAACCATAGGGCCACGGCCCATGCTTCACAGCGCCACCTCGAGGGCCGCAAAAATCTTTAAGTTTTTCACCTGTGGGCCGCGAGTCCAAACAAGTTATCAATTGAAGACACCAGAATGACCAGTTACCCACGAGACAATTTGATCCGAACTTGATCCAACCTTGACCCAATATTTCCCGATACACTCTCCTTGGACCAGGCCCTTGAGAAACGTGCACTCCAATGCAATAGATTGTGGCGCGGCAATAGATTTGATAGCCGAGTGCGAGCACGGGCGGTGATCACTCACTCTGTGTATTCGGGTTGCACGAGAATAAAGCGATTCATGGGAACACTCCGCGGCGCGTGAGCAGCAAGTGGAGGTTCGGGCAGAGTCTATTTGTGTTGTGCTATGCTCATTTCAAGTGTAATCACATTTGATGGAGAAAATAAATATGATTTCACAGAAAAAGTGTCCAAAATGCACAGAATTTGCATGTCTAGTGTGTTTTAACAAGCACTGGAGTAGGCTACGTCAGAAAAGAAAAAGACTCAAACATATTTATTTAGCCATTTAAACTTCTCTTAATTATTCAGTAAAACTATATGTTTTATTAATAAATAAAACGAGCAAACTAGTCAGAATAAAAGCTTTCTTTTAGTTTATGTAATAGCCACAGACAGGTGCCCAAATCAAACCCGAGTGTACTTTTTGTTAATGTTTGCTGTCTTGTAAACATATCGAAGTATGACTGAAAAGACAATATCAGAGCCATATTTTTTTTTGTTTACCGTTTACATGCAATTGTTGTATACCTCCAATCTTAACAAACATCAAGAATCAAGTTTATTACTGACCAACTTCTAAAAAGAGAATTTCTTTGTAAAGAAATGCATGCACACACACTTGTTTAAATACATTTATGTTGTTAATAAATAACAATAAATTGTTGTTGTACCAGCAATATTTCCTAGTTTTATTTTTCACTGTAGAAATGTCAAATGTCATGATTTGCCAATGCAAGCGAGTACCGTACCCCTTTTCTCCCACTTCAAGCACTGGTCGGAGCTAAATCCTAATGCATGCAAAGACGAGATATGAAGAGAAAATAAAGGGAATCAAAGGACTGGATCCTTATGAGCATAGTGACTGGCCAGGAGACGTCAACCTGTTGCCCAACTTCCAGCACCCATACACAACTATATTAAATGTTAGAGCATACAGACGAGACACACAAAGTTTTCAGTAACTTCAAGTCGCTGCAGCAGGCCCAAGTCTTTTCTTACAGATGGGTGGGTCCAGGACCTGGAGATTGTAAAAGTGGGGCAGCAAACTTGTCCGTTCAAATGTATGCTATTCCACACTCATCGCTCTCAGTCATTTGCATGTAGTCAGAATTCCTGTCAAGATTGCAATGCTGGAGTGTGCGTGTGTGCCACTGCCAGTCAAAAGCCCCGTTCTCACCGCCAGCGACTTTGTAGCTGTGTGTCGCTTGACTACTTGTGGGCCGCGGGCGTGCGTAGTGCTGTTGCTCTAATATTATTGGTAAACTGCACGCCTGGCCATATCTATAAAAAAATAACCATCACAAGTGATATATACAACTATATAATTTTGACTTGGAATAAATTACTTTTAAGGCTAATAAGAAACCGTATGCTGTTGAGAGAGTGTTTATATTACCACAGCAGTAATCAGTGGATTAGATCATTTACTAGATTAACGATCGATCAATGAACAAATTAAACTCGCTTATACGGTCATAAATTATAAAAACGTCATTCGAATTTGACAAATAATCAATTTTCTTGTCCCTAATAGTCAACGTAATTGATAATTACAGTTTAGCTGCGGCAGCTTGTACACTGTTTGTGCCGCGGATTCCCAAAATGCTTTGCGTTCACCACTGGTAATACGTCACTGGTGACGTCACGTTAGCAATCTCTATACCAGGGTTCTCAACTCCAGTCCTCGCGACCCACTGCTCTGCATATTGTACAGAGAGTCTATCCTGACGAGCTGAGGATCTGGAATCAGGTGTGTTAAGTAAGGGAGACATGCACAATGTGCAGAGCAGTGGGTCGCGAGAACTGGAGTTGAGAACCCCTGCTCTATACAATAAAAGTTGGTGACCCGACATGGTCGATGTGGCCAGAAGAGTTCATATGTGCATTTGAGCACAAAAAAAGCCTCAAGCAAAATATAAAGCAGTGAAGGATATGTGAATGTTTGAGTGATCTCTAAGGCTTTGTTCTGTTGTGAAGCGCTTTCCACACTGATCACATGCAAACACCTTTCTCCAGTGTAATTTATTAATGTGGGTTTTAAGGGATTTTTTGAGTGTAAAACTCTGTCCACAATGAGAGCAAGTATAAGGCCTTTCTCCAGTGTGGATTCTCATGTGGACATCAAGGTTTCCTTTCCGAGAGAAACTGATCCCACACTGTTGGCAGGTGATAGGACTCTCTCCATTGTGAAGTCTCATGTGGACCATAAGGTTTTCTTTTCGATTGAAATTTTTTCCACATTGTTTGCAGGTAAAGGGTCTCTCTCCAGTGTGAACTCTCATGTGGAGTTTAACACTTTGTTTTTGACTGAAACTCTTGCCACACTGTTGGCAGGTGAAAGGACTCTCTCCAGTGTGAACTCTCATGTGAACCATAAGGTTTCCTTTTCGATTGAAATGTTTTCCACATTGTTTGCAGGTAAAGGGTCTCTCTCCAGTGTGAATGCTCATATGGAGTTTAAGGCTTTGTGTTTGACTGAAACTCTTTCCACACTGATGGCAGGTGACATTACTATTAGATGTGGTCTTCTGAGCTCTTTTTTGTGAGGAAGTAATTTCAGTCTGTGTGGATGGTTTTTCTCTGATCATGAAATCATGTTTCTCATCTTTCTCTTCAATATTATCCAGTTCTTGACTATTTTCAGTTTTCAGTTCCTCTTTCAGCACCATCAGGTCTAAAGTGAAAAGAGACAAATACAAGTTAACACCAGTTTAATGGCACAAACCCTACTAAAATAAGACTACTAAAATAGTTTTTTTTTCTGTAATTTGAAGTTCTATTTTTATAAATTATGGGATTATTAATTATTTTTAATTTGTAATTTCAAGCACTTTTGCCTGCACAAATGTTTCATGTAAAGACAAAAAACAAAATGGATTTCTTCACTGGATCTCTTAGCAACAGTGTGGTGTGATTCCGATCAGCCGGATCGGCAAGTTCAGGGCGCTGTGCTTTCTATTATTGGTCTGAACTAATAAATGGTCCATGAAGCATAAATTAGTGCATTTTCTTTCCGCTTTCACTTTGTTTCCATTCGCTGCTCAACATTCGAGTCGATAGATCGCTTGCTCATTGCTCAGACGTACATAGCAGCAGGTTGTGATATTTGTCTCCGTCTCCTTCCTTTGTTTACTGTCTATGTCTCCTTCCCACAGATGTTTCCTGGTGCTCGATTATCTCTTAGGACCCTCCTTCTCCACACATTAAAGTAAAAAAAAAAGAGGCAAATTTACTGGTCGCACGTGTGACTGGATGTAAAATCCAGTCGCGCACTTTAAAATTTTGGTCGAAAAATGTCAAGTTTGAAGCCCTGTCAACTCATTCGGGTTAATGCTGATGAGCCGAGACGAGGGACACCGCCATTGCAGCGCCAGAGACCCTGTGCATCATCCATGTACACTCCATCAGGGAAAAGGGTTACATTAGTAACCAGGATGTTGCCCATCTGTAAGTCCCTACAACTTTATGTCGACTGAAAAATGGGGTCCCTATGGAAAACGCCACAACCAATGAAATGTGTTACGAGGGATGGAGATACTGATGCAGGCAAGCATGACCTTTTGGCAATTGCTCCTGTTGAGTTGTAATCTAGCACCCCACGAAAGCCAAACAGGATGAAAGCCAAACCTCCATGCCAACAGGATGAAAGGGACAGGGCTTATCATGGAGACGGTTATAGCTGCTGTTTCTTTTGTGATCTATTTCACATTTTATTTTGGTTCTCAATTTCCTTTTTTAAGCCATGAACGGGGAGAAACGTGGAAATCCACATATGGACAGACCCGTGGGGCAGAGCTACATATAGAAACTCTCTGCAGTAGGTCCTACCTAGACAGGGATGAAACTACTTCAGAAGCAGAGACGGGGCAGAGCAAATCTGCCCAGGGAAAGACTGGGTTACCGACAGGGAAACAGCATCATATGGGATTACCAAGGGGGAATGCGGTACGGGGCAGTACAGGGGCTGACCGAGCGGGCATGCACTCGAGTTCTGGGACTGCCAGAGGAAACTCAACCTGGTCCTGGAAGAGAGTGGTGGGATGACACGAAGGAGAGGCCTGCCTGAACTCAAGGCACGATTCGCTGACAGAAATTCCTGCAGGTCCACCCACCCGGGGAAATGTGCGAGATCAGGATGGCTGTCTTTAGGAGACAGGATCTTAAGTTCAACTGACTCGAGCAGCTTAAAGGGAGCTCTCTGGATACCTGAAAGGACCACAGAGAGATCTCAGGAGGGGATGAGGCTCGGCCTGGAAGGATTTAAACCAGGTTGTGCTTTCCCAGTGATATACATTCACTGCAATTTGATGTGCCACAATGGTTGCCAAAATTCCACGACAGCCAAAATATCGCATCAGATCAGTAGCACCTCAATGCAGTACATGAGATCCACGGGAGAGAAGTCGGATCACGATCCATGGGGTGGAGATGGGTAGGATTAGGGTTGGGTTTAGGGATTAGGGGTGGGGTTAGGGATAAGGGGGAGGAGTTGGGAAGATTTAGGTGTATGTAAGGTGGGAGGAGTTGGATCTGGATCCAACTCCTCCCCATGGATTTCTTGTTCCGCAGTGAGAACCAACTCCATCAGATCTCACGAGACAATAATGCATTCAGAAATAAGGGTCAGAGGAGCTCTGTGTTTGTTTATTTTTTTTCCACTTTTCTTTTTTAGAAGGGCCTGAAAGACTATAATAGAGCGTGGGTATCCAAGGTAATACTAGGTTATGACTCCTTTAAAGTGTAACCTCCATCCGCCTCCCAAGTTTCATAAAAAAACTATGATTAAAAAATCATCCCAAATCCCAGTTCCCTCTTCTGCTGTCTACCACTTCTTTCACAATATATTTGTTAGTTTCTTTTATTATTTTATGCAATAAACACTTTAACCTGCCGCGCTTCGTATCCAGTGATGGGAATAACGGCGTTATAAATAACGCCGTTACTAACGGCATTACTTTTTCAACGCCGTTACCGTTACTGCCAAAAAATGCGGCGCATTACTATGAAGCTGTTTTTTTTTCATCAGACCAACTTGATCTCTGAGCGAGCGGCACATTTGTTCTTTTCTGTTCTTCCTTGGGCAGAGCACGAGACAAGCGCGTAAATGCTGACGATTGGCTGAGGTAGAGTAAAATGTCATTGTAAGCCAATCAGAGGTAGAGTTGGACGGGTGTTCTAAAGCACGCATAGTAGCTCTTTTGACTCAGCTCTTTTGACTCAGCTCACTGAAAAGAGCCGGCTCTTTTGGTCCACAAACGGCTCTTTAAATGACTTTGACTATAATATTTAAATTTTTATTACATAATTATTTCATTTCTATAGGCTAAATTTGTAAAAATAGAGTCGGCTCTTCAGATATGCGAGCCAGCTCCGACGTTCACCTAAAAGAGTAGGCTCATTTGAAACGTGTTCGATCCATCATCACTTACGCTCATTCACGAACGACCCATCATCACTAATGGCTAATGCTCATGAATTGCGAAAGACCCATCATAACGCATAGTCGGACAGGACAGCACACACAAGGAATAACACAAGCCAGTCAGTCAACAAGAGACAGGTATGCCGACGAGCCCAAATAATCCAAAAGTAGCCTTCTCTAAATGGTATATTGCTTATGTTAAGTTTTCATGTCCATGCACAATATGTTGCGATTATCCATCCACTAAAGAACAATCCAGATACAATTTCTCAGTGTTATTTATTTGTTAGTTTTCATCTCAATGCGCTGGCATCACATCAGTGCACGAGGGAGTAGCAGCACCACATTCATCTCAAGGAAGGAACACAAGTTGAGTCAAAATAAAAGTCCCCATTCGTTCACACATGCGCACAATGAACTCTTGCACATTTTTAGTATATAATAACAGTAAGAAACATAAAATAATATAGGACTAGTTAATGAGAAAATATAACGCAACAGCTTAACAAGCTTAATTTAATTTTGCCCAGTTGTGGCCTGTTGAGGGGCAATAAATATCAAAAGTTCCAAAACATCTATTGTGTTATTTGCATTGATCCACTATATAAACATAATATATTCATACATGGCATTTGATTGGAGGCTAGTCTCACTTTGTTCCACAGCAACATTTTTTTAGATTTGTGTACAATGTTTCGTGTTTCTGTTAAATGTATTGTATTAAAGATAGGGTATACGATTTCAAAGATTGTTCACTATTAATATCCTCGTTTAGATGCTGGTTATGGTTATATAGTACAATCCTAACAATATTAATAGAAAAAAGAACGAAAAAAATCCATTCACTCTATTGGCTGTACAGCCGCATAAAAGTTGACCAATGAAAGCTTTGCGGACGCAAAGCTACATTGGTCAACTGCTCTCATCCAATCACCAGCTACACTTGAAACTCCGCCTGGCGCTCGCTGTCTCCACCCCACCGCACCCGACTAGACAAGTAGCCTGATTAGAACATCCATAACAAACAAAAAATAATAACTAAGGAATCACTAAACTGAGAGAATGATTCTAAATTTATTAAATTTATTGTAAGTTGCGAATCGATTGTGGATAATAAATGTATTAGCCTACTGACGGTGAGGTTGCTCTGTTGACGCTCGCGTAGACTCTCGAGGAGAAATCTACACACGACACACACAAACACACACACACTCAGTTAACAACATGGTGCCTATAAAACATCTAAATGTGTAGTTTCTATATTTTAACATATGTGTTAAGCAGCCTCAATTATTTTTCCTGAATACCATCACGATTGAAAATGTGACATTGATTTCCTACAACAGTTCAATAAACAATACAATTTTAGTCACTTACATTTTAGATGCAATTATTGGCTGTTATTATTCTGTTTCAGCAGCGAAAATATCTCCAAACAAAAATCACAGCAGAACCATGGCGAATCTCACAGGAACACTCATCCTGTTTTCATTACTGAATGATTCAGCATTTTGAATGAATCGGTTGAGTCAAAAGGTTCAATGACCCATTTGTTAACATCTGTCTCATCCTTAAATGCATCAGCTGAACCGTTTGAATTAATGAATCAATGACTCACTCATTAATACGGCCACCTATTGGCGATTTAGTGTTATGTTTATAAGTAGCCTAGTATCTTTCCAATGTTTCTTACTGCCACTGAGCAAAAAAATTATAATAATAATTTTTCCTACTGACCCATGACCTCAACTGACAAACAACTGGCACCAAACTTTTTTTTATTTTTTATGCCTAGTTAACTTCAAAAATATCATTCATTTCTTTGGATCATTTTAATAAGGACAGAATGAAACTAACCTGTTTGTTCCTCGGTTTCTTCCTGTTTTACGCTGAACACTTCTTCAATCTTTATGTCTTCACTCTCCTGTTTAATCAACGCCATCTTTATAATAGTGTGACGTGGATCTCAGATGTTTCTCCAGGAGTTTTCCTATATGTTTGGACAATTTGTCACGTTTAAGATGAGAATAATTAACTGAAAGGGAAATAAATCCACAGTAAATCTCTGTGTCTCAATCTGCTCTAGTTCAGTAGTTCAGCGCACTGGTGAGGAGTCAGTCAGAGAGAGATAATGGACTTAAATCAACTGACCAGACAAAAAACACTCAAACCAAGCGGTGAAAAAAGAACAAATAATAGCCTATACACTTCACATCAGGCATTTATGATGTATAATATTGAATGATGGGTAGACTGTTGAATAGATTACACTTTCATTAAAACATTTGCTATTGGTTTGTAAAAGTTGTCATTGTGCTTGTATTCTCGTTGCATTTACACTGTTTTAGGCTGTTCGAGCGAGTCGAATCAGTGAATCGTTTTGCGGAGCGATTGGTTCAATTGACAAAAAAAATAAACATCCGTTCCTCCTTCACTACTTGCCAGCTGCCGAATTCGTGTTTAGGATAAAAATTATTGACTATATGAGGAACGACATGAGACGCATCTTTTCTGATTTACTTGGACTGTAACGTTAATCCTAGTAAACAAATAACCGACGTGCTAAAGCACTTTATTGATACAACATCTTGTATTGTTCAAATAAATGGTTCGTTCAAAATTAAACCATTGATCGTGCATAGCTAGTTAAAACTATACAAAGAGTTTAGCGGTTTTATACTGTATGCTTTAAAACAAACCTTTCTTCAGCCAAACACAACACTGGCAGTAACGCGACGCAGACATATGACGTCACATCACCAGACCAAAATAAAAGTCCCTTTCACTCGCTGCTGTCTAAAATCACAAACATGCATGTACATCTTCTTCTTCTTCTTCTTCTTCTTCTTTTGTTTTTTGGCGGTTTGGCAAACCAACTTAACGGTGCATTTACTGCCACCGACTGGGCTGGGGTGTGAATCAAGAGATATTGGAACTTAAAAAAAAAAAATCCTTTTTGCTAAGTCTGTCTCTCTCAGAAACTTAATAACAAAATGATAATTGTTGCTGGATATTTTCCCTAATAAACCTTGCATTGTAAAATTATTCTGATTAACCATTCTAAGAGATTGAAAAAGCTGGTTTCTTTCTTCACTGTACTTTGTGCACTGAAATAAAATATGCTCCACAGTTTCTAAATGAGTACAATGTTGGCATTTCCCTGTTGGATGTTTCCCTATTAGTTTCAATGATGAGTTAAGCCCTGTGTGTCCTATTCTTAACCGTGTTATTATACTTTCCTCTCTTCTATTCCTACACTCTATTCTTCCTATACCCACTTCTGGTTGTATATTATATAAATGTCTCCCTTTATCATGATCCACCCAATACTCCTGCCATTTTGATCTTGAATACATTTTAATTAATATTTTAGCTTCAGCTTTGCTATATGGAACTTGTAATATTCTATTAAGCTTCAGTGTTTGTTTTGCAAGTTTATCAACCTCCTCATTCCCTTTCACTCCAACATGAGCAGGTACCCAGAGAAACCTGACTTTTAAATCCTTTGCATTCAACTTATGTAAAATCATCCAAATTTTATGAATTATATCATTTCTTATAGATTTCCCAGATTTCATGCTTTCTAAAGCTGAATAACTATCAGATATTATCACTGAATTATTGAAATCATTTCCCTCTACCCATTCCAGGGCCATCAAAATGGCAACCAGTTCTGTTGTGTATACTGATAAATTATCTGTAATTCTTTCTTGACATTTAACCCCATTGTTTGGAATAAATACTGCTGACCCAGCATGTCCTGTCTTTGGATCCTTGGAACCATCTGTAAATATATATGTATATCCAAAAAAAATGCATTTCCAAATACCTCTTAACAATATCCTTCACTGCTACTTCCTTTGTTTTATTCTTGATCTCCTTATGAATGCCTAAATCTACATCTGGTATAGGGAAAAACCATGGAGGAACAGGAGGGATTGAAACCGTTGAACAGTACTGTAACTTACCTAAACCTATATTCTCAGCTTTAACATCACCAATCCACCCAAAACTTCTGTAATTGGACTTACTGTGTTCCCAGCAGTCTTTTAAGATAGCTTTAGCTGGATGGCTATCAACTTGTCCCCTCACATTAACCCAGTATGCCAACATCAGTTGCATCCTTCTGATGCTCAAAGGCATCTCACCCATTTCCACTTGCATAGAAGACACTGGGGAAGTTTTAAAAGATCCACTACATATTCTTAAAGCCTGAGCTTGCATGACATCCAATGCTTTAACATTAGATTCTGCTGATGACATATATGCTATACACCCATAATCAAAGACAGATCTCATTAGTGCCCAATATATATTTAGTAACGATGCCCTGCTTGCTCCGCATGTTTGTCCTGATAGACATCGTAGGACATTGACAATCTTTTAACATTTATTAACCATTTTTTCCAAATGAATCTTCCATGTCAATTTTTCATCAAACCACATCCCAAGAAATCTTATAACCTTCACTTGCTCAAGAGGCTGAGTAGACAGTTTTAGTGATACAGGTGAGATCTTGTGCTTTTTTGAAAAACATATGACTTGTGTTTTAGACACTGATAATTTAAATCCCCATTTATTTGTCCATTTTTCAACTTCCCTAATTGCATCTTGCATTTTTGATTTAACATAAGATTAATTACGGCCTCTAAACCATAATGCTCCATCATCCGCATACAAGGATTTCCCAATTTTCTGGTCAATATTTGAGAATATATCATTAATCATAATATTAAATAATAATGGGCTACACACGCTACCTTGTGGAGTTCCATTCTCAACTGTATATACCTCAGATAATTCTGCTCCTACTCTTACTTGTATATTCCTATTAAACAAAAAATCCAAAATCCAATTGTATACTTTACCACCAATTCCTAATTGTTGTAATTTAATTAATAACCCTTCTTTCCAAATCATATCATATGCCTTCTCAACGTCAAAAAATACTGCTATTACCACTTCCCTATTAGTCTGTGCTTTCCTAATATCTGATTCCAAACACATTAATGAATCCATTGTACTTCGGCCCTTACGAAACCCACTCTATACGGGGAAAAAAGGTCATTACTTTCTAAATAATAAGTCATTCTATCTGTAATTATTCTTTCCATTATTTTACACAGCTGCGATGTTAATGCAATTGGTCTATAACTAGATGGGTCAGATGGATTTTTCCTTGGCTTTAAAATAGGCACTACAATTGCTTGTTTCCACACTGATGGAAGCTGACCAATTTCCCAAATTTTATTAAAAAATGTAAGTACTATTTTTAATGTTTCATCTGTCATATTTGCTACCATTTTATAACATATACCATGTCTTTTCCTGGAGTAGTTTGTTTTGCATTATTGACTGCTTTTTTCAATTCAAACATATTTAATGGTACATCTAATGGATTTCCTGAATATCCTTTCTTTCCTAAAACATCTGGGAAACTTTCTAACACTTTCCTTCTATTTTCTTGTGCTTCCTTAGTGAGATTGTCAGAACTATGCACTTTCTTGAATGTTTGAGCTAGAACTTCAGCCTTTTCTAAATTAGTGACTGCCACTTTATCACCACTATTTAATACAGGTAATTCATAATTTCTTCTAACTCCTCCCATCCTCCTTATCATTCCCCATATATCAGATAACTTTACATCCCTTCCTATATTATTACAAAAATTCCTCCAAAAGTTGCGCTTTTGTATCTTAATTGTTTTCCTAACTACTGCCTGCTTTCTTTTGTAGTCTATAAAAGCATCCTGAGAATGATATTTTTTAACATATCTAAAAGCTTTGTTTCTTGCTTTAACTACTTTGCTGCACTCATCATTCCACCATGGGACATTCTTACATTTCCTATTTCCTTTACTTTTAGGTATTGATTCCTCAGCTGACAATATTATTTCATTTACTAATAAATTATTAAACTCATTTATTTCTATTTCTTTAATCTCATTAAGTTTAAGACATTTTACTGCACAGGTGATCTGAAAAAATTTCCCAATTTGCATTCTCTATTTTCCACCTTGGAATACTTTTAGTCCTTTCTTGACACGTCCCTGTTCCAACTTTAATTAAAATTGGGAAATGATCACTACCTATTGTAGTTTCCTTATCTACATTCCATGTACTTATACCTGCTATTGTATTGGACACAAAAGTTAAATCAAGTACTGATTCAGTATTATTTATACAGTTAAACCGCGTTCCCTCTCCATTGTTTAGGCATACCAACCATTTGTCATCAATATATTCTTCTACAACTAGACCATTAGCATCTGTACTGTTGCTCCCCCATAACGTATTGTGCGCATTAAAATCCCCACACCATATTACCTCACCAATTGGTGATCCCAAAATATTTTCCAAAATACTACACTCTATTTTCCCACAAGGATTATAATAATTTATTACATCTGTAGAACCTTTACTAGTCCATATCCTTATTGTAATTGATTCATTCTTATCATTTATTTTAATAACTTCATAGCTTAAACCATTTTGAATGAAAGTTGCTAATCCTCCCCTCTACCATTTTCTCTATCTCTTCTAACTGCTGAATATCCCTTAATAATAAAATCTAACTCTGGTTTCAACCATGTTTCTTGCACACATATAATATTAGGTTTCTCGTTTAACTCATCAACATATTTCTTAAATTCCTGGCCGTTTGCTATCAAACTTCTAGCATTCCATTGAAGTATGCCTACATTAACTACCATTTAATCTACACCAACACTGTGCTGGGTAGACTGAGGATCTGTATTTAGGTTATCCCTAACTGTTTCCCAAACCATTCCTTTAATCCCCAAATATTTTTCAGCTGCTTTCACAATCATTTTAATCCTTTCAGTGCGGACTCTTTGTCTGTGCAGAACAATTGATAATTTCAACCATAAAAATCACAAAATCATGTTTGCTGACCACTAAATTGTCCTCCTTTGTCTTTCCATCATCATCATTTGTTATGTCATTTCCAATGCCCTCACTTTGTTGTGGTATTGCATTCACTCTGGGGACTAGCTTTACTGCTTCAGCGTAGCTAATACCTTCAGTTACCTTGATCCTTTGTACCTCCTTGGCTCTCTTACTAAATTCGCAGCCCTGATATGCTGCACTATGCTCCCCTCCACAATTACAGCATTGATTGCGAACTTTGTCACATTCATCATATTCGTGTTCTCCTCCACACTTACTACACCTCTTCTTTCCTTTACATACAGCCGCGATGCAACTGACATTTGAACACCGAAGTGGTGGTGGGATGTACAACTTAACCGAATAACTCACAAAACCAACAAAAACCTTGTCTGGTAACATTTCCCCTTCAAACGTAAGCATAACCGATAAGCTGTCGCAAATTTCTCCAAACCTTTTAGTTTTGAGTCTTTTGGCTTCACATACTTTAACATGCTTAATGTTTGCCATTATATCACCTGTCTGTACATTTACCGGGATGCCGGTAATGACTCCTCTAACCAACTTTTTAGCATTAGCCTTTGAACATTGCACTAATTTACCATGGATTTTACTCATCTTGACTGCTTTTTTGAGTTGTTCTTCGCTTTTACAAAATATCAGTAATTGTCCATCTCTTAGTACTTTTGCACTTCTTACCTCTCCAATTTCTTTACTTAGACCTTTTGTAAGTTGTATCGGATTCCACTCTCTGAACGTGGTACCTTCTTGGCCCAACTTAACAAATACCTTAAATTGTTCCCCATCATCCTTTAAGGAAGCCATTTCACCACAATCAGTTGTATTAATCTTTTTCTTTTTAATTTGATTAACTTTCCAATCTTTGTCACCCTCGTTGTCTTCCAATTCTCCTCCAGTGCTCCTCAACTCTCCTGTCTCACTACCTACTTCGTCACTTCCTTCCTCCATCTCCTGACCATTCCCAGCCCAGCTGTTGCCATCCACCTGACACGGAGTCAGTTTCAGTTTACGCATGGCTCCGCCTCCTGCACCAGGGGGTGAGGATACGGGGACTGAGTGCTTGAAAGCAGATCTCTCCCCGGAAACATTTCCGTTGTGGACCGTTTTATTTGCAGCGCGTTTCTGTATTTGGTGGTGTTGTGAACGTTTGCAGCGCGTTTCTGTATTTGATTGTGTTGTGAGTACTTGGAGCACACGTGTGTTGTGGAACTGATGAAGATGTTTTTCATAATTTGCGATGGTTTTTTTGTAATTGCACGCGTTTTTAAAGTTGCAGACGTTTTTTTTGTAATTGCATTCGTCTTCATCAGGTTGCAGCGCGGTGAGCTCTCTCGGCCACCGTACCATAGACATAATAAATGGATAGACGCCCTATTGGCCGCTGGAGCGCACGTCGACGGCGCCGCCATATTGAGGAGAGCAACTTTCCCATACCTCTCATACAGGGAAATGAGAAAAATGCCTGTTTAATGCTCTGCTTGGGGCTGAACACATCGCCACACAACTAAAAACAGCTTTCGAGGAAGTACCTTTCACAAGCAAGACTGAACGTTTGTTTTTGGTTGTATTTGGTCATGATTTAATAATCAATAGTAACGTTCAGAGGTTAAATTTAAAAATACTACTGTTATTGTGTAACGAAATGTAGTTTTAATAGTTTTTCAGTCGACAATGTAGTTGTTTAAAGCTCAAATATGTGGTTTGTTTCTAAAGATAACGCCTATTTAAAAATTCGATGTGAAGTTTACGGAGTTGTATGCTGCGCTCAGCGCTCGTCTCCCCCGCCTGGAAGAGCCTTTCCTCGGCCAGTGCTTCTGACGGTTTGCCGCTGGCTCGGATGTCTCTAGTCTAGAGGTTAATACACGAGATATAATTCGTCTTGTGTTTATCTAACGGGCGATCTTTGCTCTCATTAATCTATACATGGTTCCCTGGTAAATCGTTTTTGCTGAGGGCAAAGTGAAGTTTCATAACTTTATATGTAGGCTATTTTAACGTTACATCCTGCTGTGTGTTTGACTGAAGCTACTTCTGTTATAATGGCTAGCCTATTACTGATCAATAAAACTGAAATTTAACAAAAAGAGCTAAATATTAAATGTGTCACTTCACTATTTTATATTGTGTATATTCTGTAATTGAAATGTCTTATTCTATTGCTATTATTATAGTATTATTAATAAACTATACTATTATCAATATTTTATATAATTATACTATTATTCTTTACCATTTTATTTGCTGTATGCTACTTGTTTATTTTATTGACTAAACAATTTACTATTACTTCTCAGTGTATGTTATAATTACTGTATGCCCAGTTGTACCATAACAAATGTATTATCATAAAGGATCCATCAGTTATCTATGTTATTGCTAAAATCTGGTCAATCACAGAAAATGCATTTTCCACAATAAGCAAACTTAAATATCTCAGTATGGGGGACTTCACCATTCTTATCCAAGAATAAAAAAAGCCAGATACATGACAAGCCTGAGTTTGACCATTCTTTATTTAAAAAATATAGATATTTTACAAGTCTAACTATCGATGTTTTAAATAATTAGAGATGGAACTTTTTGTACACCACATACAAACCACTGAAATCGGTTGATAAATGTAAAAACAGTTTGTTTTATCCAGAAAAAAACGCAGCTCGCCCGTTTACTTACATTTGATACAGTGCAGTCTTGCCCTCCGCAAAATGGCGGACCCGTTGACGTATCGCAGCAACGTTCCAAAGCGGCCAATAGGGCGTCTATCCATTTATTATGTCTATGCACCGTACTTTCTACATGAACTAGTTCAAAGTTCAGTTCACACATTTTAAAATGAGCTAGTTCATTAATAGTTCTTTTTTCCATATGTTGCGAGCTTTTTTATTATTATTGCCACAGAAACACAGACAACAATTATTTTATCGACGGGCAAAGTTTGCACATTAATGTAAGATTTTAGATACTGGTGGCTGGTGTTGCCAGATGGCGGTTCTACTTTGAATTACACCCAGGGCGAGACCCCCTTCGAGCGCCCCCCCCCCCCAAAAAAAAATAAATAAATAAATAAACTTTGCATATTATAGGCTACTGTAAAAACAAATAATTAAAGTTCATTTTAGTTGTAGTTGATCATTATGAAAATTATTAGATAATATAGTGACCAAAATGATCACATACACAGAATATTGTTCAAAAAGCCTAATACACAGTGAAATCAATTCACCAAGTTAATAACATTAAAGATTTGTTTTAAAGGAGTGTCTTTTATCTTACCTACTAAACTTTAAAAAAGGTTAACACAAAAAAAGGTTTTATAAAAAGATAAACCTCATATTTCAGCATTTAAATCATCTCTATAAAAAGAATGAGTCAATAAAGATACATTCCTGACATTTATAATGCACAGTAGCTTATCTATTATTATTAATAGTAAAATTCGTACCGATTTTCCCATGGCTGTCGTTGCTATAGAACCATGCACTCATTACACTGAGCTCGCCACAACGACAAAGACGTTTTAGTAGCTAATGTATTTCCACCACAGAAAAACACTAGCTGTAATTCTGCTAAAAGATTTATTTACGGAGAAGAGAAAAAACACCCAAGTGTTTGGGTGCACGTGCACTCCCATACTGAACAGTATATGAGCGCGCTTCCCGTGCGCCTATCTGAAACATAGAGGATTTGAAATAACGTCCTCGAGCGCGCAAAAGACGCGAATACTCGAACTAATCAGGAGATCCCCTTGACATCGCTTCTGCACACGGCACCTTCTCAGCAAGCAGGGCGCCATTGCCAATAATTGAATCGAAATGATACAAAATAGAAAAACTTCGCGGCACAAGAGGATTTTTTTAACTGCTGCTCGTGCCGCCCCCCATGTAATGCCGCCCCGGGCGACTGCCCGGTTCCGCCCGTGCCTAGAACCGCTGACTGCCAACAGTGTTAAAGGTATTGAAGGTCAGAATTTTATGAAAACCTCTTACCAAATTTGTTTAAACTTTCTATATATGTCAATGCATAATGAAAATCTAAGTACTCTGAAAAAAAAAAGTATAAAAATCGAGTGACTCTAGACGTTTAATGTGCATTAAACGCAGCTCATTAGTTCGTACCGGGACGAAACAATGGGACGAAACAATTGGCTTAGGCGACTGTCACTCTCGCAACCATGGCAACCACCCTTTTGCCACACAGGACCTGCCCACTTGCGCGTATCCAGATTCGTACCTGTTCGCGTGCTTGTTCGAGCTTGAAGACTGCAAAATCCGCACGCAGGTCCTCTTGTCTAAAAAGTGCTCCCTTGCCCTGCACTTCGACTACCCCGTCCCTCGGCCTCTACTTCCTCGTGACCCTAAGTAGCAAAATCCTCTGCTTCGCCCTCGACCACGGATCTGTCCTCGAGCTGACGATGCGGTACTTGCTGTCTTATACTGTCTATGGGTAACTTACTTGTCTCGGGTGTGTAGTCCTCATCAGAATCAACAATGCTTTCATCAAGCAAACTCTTACATGCAGAACACCATATATATGTAATGAATCTTACATGAAATTCCTCTTCATCAAAGTGTAAAATGATGGCAATGGAAAAACGTGCATCATGCAACCTGTTTTTAGCTTTGCCTTATAGATAACTAACTAAGCTCGTTAGCGAATCAATATTGTAAGCTTTACCAATATCAATATGCTAGCTTGATAGAGAGTAATAAAATACAACTTATTTGTTTATCTTCATAATGATAGTTAGATTTTTTATTTACATGTGTTTCTGACACGATGTCACTACATGCACTTCTTCCTCCCCTCTCCGCTCGTCTGAGGTAAATAATGCGTCTTTCAGCTCAGCTGTCGGAGTTGCGCGTTCATGTGTTTTGGGGGCGTGGCTTTGGAAGGAGCCAAGAAGGGAGGGGGTGAAGTGAATGGAAATAATGAGCTGTCTTTAAACGGTACGTGCGAGGTCTACAGACACTCGATTTTTATACTTTCTTTTTCAGAGTACTTAGATTTTAATTATGCATTGATATATACAGAAAGTTTAAAGAAATTTGTAAAAAAAGTTTTTTTTTTCAATTCTGACCTACACAACCTTTAAGTGTGACTGTATTTCAATGTAGACTAAAAGGTCCAACAGCGGGATGCCGTTTTCTGAAGAACAACAGACGGATGGTGCGCTGTGGTACATTTAAAGTTTTTGTAAAATATAATTTTCCCATCTGGTGGTTGTTTTTGTCGGTCAACAGCAATTTACTAGCGAATACGTTATTGTTAGAAGTTAAGTTAAATTAAATAAAATATAATAAATCTTATATATAAAAATTAAATCATTTAAAGCTTTTTTTTCTCCTTTTTTGTGATAATTAGGTTATGGCCATTTGTCTTTGTCTGTCAACAAACAAAACAAACCAAAATACATGTTTCAGGACATGTTTCAGGAAATACATGTTTTTTGAAAGGATAACATTTTTTGTTGAGAAAGTTTGTCTATGTTAAGTAATTATCATTTCTTTTACATTTTATCTTTCAAATAGAGGTTAAAAACCAAGCAAATATCGGCCAAATATCGGCCAAAATAAATCGGCAGCATTAATCGGCCATCGGCTGAACCCGGATTTCAAAAGATCGGCATCGTCATCGAAAAAAAAAACATATCGGTCGACCTCTAGTCTGATGACCATTGTACCCTTTATAATGTACTTACCCATATGTCTTCAGAAACATAACATATTTTCATGAAGATAGACAGCTGTACTGTGCATGTGAGATATCACACTTGAATCACAGGCCTGTGTCATTAATTTAGTATAGCAACTTCAAAACACACAAGAATATAATTATGACAGAAGCAGCTGAGCTGTCACGGATAGAAACACATTACATTTGGGGTTTAAATGTTCACACATTGCCAATATGTCAGAGATGACAGAGGAGGTCTGGGCTATGTCTGACCTTACTAATATGACAATATATCTGAAGCAAAGTATAAATAGTTGGTAGATTTACAGCTTAAAGTCCCTGTAAAGGCAATTCTACAAAAAGTTCTAAACACATTGTAAATGTTATATATGTATTGCTAAAACATATTACAAAGACTGTGAACTGTGAAGTACTGAAATGTGCAGTTAGACCGTTTTTCACCATTGCAATTTTACGTATAGTTTGAGCGGGGCTAAAACAGGGCTTGATGAAGCACTGGAGCCCATGAGCTCCTGGACACAACCCTATTTGATGACGCACAGAGTCTGATCCCTCCTCTAACACACAATAACACTCCCTGAGCACATTCGCATTCACCGCTGAATCGCAAGTGACTGTCAGTACAATAAGTTACTACAGCTGAGCCTACAGTTTTTTAGCTATATGCCTTCAACACAGATCATTTTATAAACTTTCCTCAGAGACACCGGGATTCACTGATAATCCGCTGTTACTGGTGAACGTGCTGGACCGACTATCTCCCGCTCCAGCGTCATTCTCCCATCCCGAAAGCAGTATCAGCTAATATCATTGTCGACAGCTTTCCCGCGAGTGGGCGTGGTTTCAGCCGCAGCCAGCAGACACGCCCCCAGCGTTTGAGAACAGAGATAACTGCTAATTTGTTCAAGATTTTGATAGTTTATTTTATGTACTTGCCGGCTTTTTTATCATTCAAATTTGGCTGGGTGGCTAATAACACATTTTTCTGTGGTGTGACAAACTCAGAACACATACTTAATTTTGACTTTACAGGGACTTTAAGAAACAGAATTAGACATTTTTAATGGACACAGAAAGTGTTGATGTCTATGCATGATTTTAAAGCAAGTTCTCGCCAAAGCACATTTTGTCCGTAAAATGGGCATCATATGGTGCAGCACTGCAATCTGTATTTTGAACGGCAATAGTTTGGACACATGATTTGGACTTAAAATTATGATGAAGAGGTCCACACTCAACCAGGAAGTTGAGGGGTCATCTCTGGAGTGGTTTGGGAGATCAGGAGAGGTGTAACCTTAAAAAAAGAGAGGATTTGGAAATTGTCACGGTGTGAGTTTGTCTTGTCATGTTTACTTAGTGGTTCTCTGTCTATCTATTAGTCTTCACAGGTGTTTCCTGTCAATCATGCCCCCTCGTTATCCTAACTAGTTAGCTTGTTTGTTCTTGATTATTTAAGCCCTATGTTTCTGCCTTGTCTTTGTGATTTCTGCTGCATGACTGCTAATGCCTGTGGTGGTTGTTTCTGAGTCTAGTTCCTAGTCTGTATTATTTGTAGTTTATGAAATAAAGTGTGCTGCACTTGGATCTAGCCTCTTCACTGCTTCCACAACTGCACTGTCGTAACCGAAACATTTTTATTGCAGAGGGCAAATGTGACCCTGGATCACAAAACCAGTCACAGGGAGCATGTGGATATTTGTGGAAATAGCCAACAATACATTGCACCGGTCAAAATTATAGATTTTTATTTTATGCCAAAAATCATTAAGATATTAGGTAAAGAACATGTTCCATGAAGATATTTTGTAAATGTCCTACTGTAAATATATAAAACATGTATTTTTGTGAGTGAGTGCAGCACAATTGTGAACATAAATGGAAAACTTTAAAGTGATTTTCTCAATGTTTTGTTTTTGTTTTGTTTTTTTGTACTCTCAGATTACAGATTTTCAAATCAGCTGTATTTTGGCCAGATATTGCAATATCCTAACAAATTATACATCAGTGAAAGCTTAGCTCATTTAGCTGTATAAACGCATATACTTTACAACCATTTTGAGATTATCGCATGGCAATTGGCAGATTAGGTGTCATTTGTGTCAATCAGTTCTAAAGAGAATCTACTGTCAACAGATAAACAATTACTGGTTTGGGAGGATTTTATTGTATAAACTAAATGTTCTTTTTGTATTGTGTATATGTCAACATGACTAGTATCATTATTTAGCTCTCTGATTAGGGTTTTTCAAAAAAATTGTTAATGCCAAAAAAACCTGCAAAAGGCCCGTTTCAAAAAATGTATATTACAGCTATATGTTTTAAGTATTATTTATAGCTTAGAAAATAGTAAGAGTGACATTATAAAGACATGTAGTATTAAAATTAAATCATTTATATACGTTGTCATTTTACTATAAGCCAAAAGAAATGATTGAAATGTCAAATGTTTTGATTATTTCAAAGTAATTTTGTCAGCATTGGTTGCCAGCAATGATGATTAAGTTAGGATCTTGGTGCAGCAATGATAAATACTGAGATAACTTGAACACAAACAAACAAACAAACAAACAGAAGAGAACAGAACAATGATATCCAGCAAAAAGCCTGACAACAAACTAAGGAAAATACAGGACTACACAGTGACTAACAAATTTATTGACAAGACACACCCGAACTTGAAACTCAACTCATTCTGTTATGGAGACAAACAGGCAGGGAAACTGAGAGAGCTGAACTAATTTACAAACTGATGGCAAAAACTAGAACTGAAATACAAACATGATTCAAAACACACTTAACATGTGACATATTTTACAGTAAATATCAGTTCAGCATAAATAAATATTAATCGCTTTTCCTCAAAATCCCCCCTGGAGCCCACGGCAATTTAGATATTTTACATCAGCCATTGAAAAAAACAACTAATATTGATGTATTTTGATCTCTGAATGTTGAAATCTTTTTTTTCTGAAATGGATCACTTCTTGAAGACATTGAACTGATTTGACAGGTTCTGTCTCTAGATGTGCTTTCTGAAACTCTTGTCAAATTATATCTGAATCATTTGCCCCACTGAATTGCAGTAGGTGTTATGAGCAAGAGAAATGATGTGGTGAGTGAATGTGTGAAGCATGTGTGGGCATGCATGTGTGTGGAATGAGCCATTGTGTGCATGTACAGGAGATTGTCACAATTTGAATTTGTTATCAGTTATCAGAGGAAGTAAATAAATCCATCTAAAGCACAAAAATTACATCTAAAATAGAAGTAAATGATGTGCAAACAAATGTGTGCAAAAACAAAATGAGCAAAAAAATACAAACAACATAAATAATAATAATAATAATAATAATAATAATAATTAAAAGCTGCAAGCAGCATTTATCGGGGTTCAAGCAGTTAAGGTCTTTAAGGACAACAATCATCAAAATACATTAATTTATTTTAGTAAGACCATTTCACAGTCAGTAATGAAAATTTACCATAGAGAATACATGGTTTAAGATTTGACAGTTATAGCACCACTTATTGTCCGATTTCCATAAAACTTTGCATGCTTGTTACTGACATTATGGTACATATGCTCACCAATTTTCGTGAAGTTCTTAGTTTTTGTTTATGATTTATAGGCTTTTGAATTTATTTTGCCACGCCCATTATTTAAATGACACGGTTCTGGCCAACCAAATGCAAAAGTTCAACTTTTTTTTGATAATTATTGATCTGGAGAGTCCAGAGAATTGTCCAAGACTGGTCTGGTTCCGATCACTCAAAAAACCAGGGCCTAGTTCGCAAAAGTAGGTTTTTAACATATTCATGAATATTTAATGAACGATTTGATTGACAGCAATTGTTCTGTAGGCAAAGTTGTTCAGCAAGAGGAGATCTATCAAACGATATATATATATTGTGGGGATGTGTCCAACGCCACGTGATTACAGAGCCATAAAACTCGTTAGCGCCAACTAGTGGCCGATTTCTTTCAAAATTCTTACAGACCTCTAGGGCCATGAGTCGAACATGCCTGTCGAGTTTCGTTTCGAATCGGCCTTCGTTAACCTTGTTTAATAGGTGCTCAAACTTCATTGGCCGATGGCGGCCATGTTTTTTGAGATACGCCAATATCCTCATAGACATACATGGGGCATTGGACCAAGACACTGCATACCAATTTTCAAGTCAATTGGAATAACGGTCAGCTGGTCAGAGCCCTTTTTATGTTTTTTTAATGTTATAGCGCCACCATGTGTTCAATCAACGCCGTTTTTTAACTGTGATCTCAAAATGTCCTCATACATAAGTGTTTCGAGTTTGGTGAAGATATCTCATTTACTTCTCGAGTTATAGCCATTTTAGTAAATAGGCTCCTCCCACAACGTTTATTTTGACGACCGGAAATAGAAATTTCAACATTTTTTGATAATTATTGATCTTCAGACTTCAGAGAACATTTCTGCACTGGTTTAGTTCCGATCGGGCAAAAAAACAGGGACTAGTTCGCAAAGTAGTTTTTTAACAAAATTCAAAATGGCCGAAAAATTTCCCTACCAGAAAAGAAATCAGAGATATACGTTTTGTTCGTCAGGTATTCAGCTTCCAATGATATAAGACACTTGAGTCTACGACTTACGGTCTAGGAGTTATGAGCAGTTACGCACAATTGGTTACTATAGCGCCACCTATGGGCCAATCGGGCTCATAATTTGATAACCTCTCCTCGATTTTTGTACTACCATCTGACAAAGTTTCAGCGCTCCAGCACTTACGGTTTGGGCTGCACGATGCGTTTAAGTGGAGAATAATAATCATAAAAAACCTTACAATAACAATAGGGTTTCAGCACTTCATGCTTGAACCCCTAATAATGATTAACATCTCTAAACCAGTGAATCGTTCTCGGTTACATATGGTAATCCTCATTCCCTGAGAGAGGAAATGGAGACGTAGGTCATGACTGACCAATAGGAATCTCGCTAGAGAGGCAAACCTACTTTGAGTGAAACTAAAACAAGCCAATGCACATTGGCGTGCAGTCATTTGCATTAGCTGTGCAGCCTCGCAGTGTGGGTATATAACGAGCAGCTGTTTGCGATTGCACACTATTTTTTTGCTGAGGAGCCAAACCTGAAAAGCTGGCCGCCCGGCGGGTGGCAGCAGATGTGGCGACGGGACCTACATCTCCGTTCCCTCCCTCAGGGAATGAGGGTTATCATATGTAACCGAGGCGTTCCCTATCGGTCAGTCACTACAACGTCAGGTCATGACTGACCAATAGGAATCCCTACCAAAGCACCACAACTGCTGCACCCTATCCAGCGCCCCGTGCAAGCCTCTGCCCCTTCTTTGCCTGGAAGGATACACTGTTGCTCCATAATAACCCATACAGTGAGATTATTGGATAACACTGGGAAAGCGTGCCCTTTTCTGAGGGAGGGGAATGCTGCGGAAGCCACTTCAAAGAGTTAAGTGGATTTACATATGGACTAACCCGAAGGTTGCACTGCATCTGAATAATGGGTACTCAGCCTAAGGGAAAGGCACAGGCTTCCATCTTAGGAGCAGCCATGGATATACACATATTGGATCCCCGTAGGGTCACACATATGGAACCCAGCCCAGATCTGGTTCTCAAGGATTCAGCGGACAAGGGCCTGTTAACATTCCGGTATTTAACACCTTGAGTCTATGTTGTAGTTTGTTTTGAATGAAATAGAGTGGTGGACTTAGAAATTTTGACAATGGGTCCTGTCTCGACTGATTATTTTAGAATTGCCTGTGACAGCTTTAGACAGGGTGTCTATGGGCATGCACAAACATGTCCATAAAACAACCCTTAACATTCATGTTTAGCATTGAACTAACAACTGTTAACATTAACTCTCTGGGAGGCGGCCCGTCAGCGGGGTCTGTGTGTGCCGTTCAGCACTTACCTGGTTCCACGGGGCAGGAGGCGGCTCGGTGGCATTCTCGAACTGCACACTGCTGCTCACTGGCGACAGAGGAGGCGGGTGGAGAGTGGTGAGGATTCTGTCCCCCACTGCTCTCCGGGTCCTCTTCGGACCCAGAGATGGTAGAAACTGCTCTTTTATTGAAAATTTGGGAACCGCTGGTTTTAAGGCCAGCAGTGGCCCTCTTCCAGGGAGGGAGCGATGCGGTCATCGTCTCCTGGAGAGCAGTACCTTCCATCTCTGGGTCACCCGTCCTAGGGCCGCTTACCCCTGGCTTTGCCGCCCCTTGGCCTTGTAAACCTTGCCGGTAAAATCCGACGAGTACTTTACAGGCTCGGGAAGGGAGACAGTGTTCTCCATGACAAGTGGAATTAGGGCACAGTTGCATAGCAATGGCCCGTTTCACTGGCGGGATGCGCGTATAACCCTTAGCCACCCCGCCACATCAAGAGTGGTGAGGGAGGGAGGAGCCACCGGGACGGTTTCTGGCAGTAAAAGATGCCGTCCATGTCCCTGTAAGCTCCTCATGCACTTCTGGGAAGAAAGGCACTGGGGTGGGTTGCCGGAGACCGGCACGCGCCACCCTGAGATACCAATCGTCAGCCAGGGAAAGCATGGCCATCATCTCTGGGTCCTGATGTCAGGCACTGCAGGTGCACCTGAAGGAGGCAGCGAGTGCCGAGTCATCGTCCACAGAGAGGTCTGACCCACCCTCTGATGCAGCGATCAGACATGTGGTCCTCAGTGGGAGCCCCAAAGGAGACATCAGGTACACACCTCGAGGATGGTCCAGCTCTCTCCAATGGCTGCGGAGCATGTGAGGGGTGAGGGGCTCCTAAGGGGTTGGTTCCCCGAAGGAGGCACGCTCACCGTAATCCTCAGGTCACCCATGCCACTGTCCAAAGCAAACCCCCTGAGGAGGATTGGATCAAGGCATAGGCAAGGGGACTCCCGCCCCTTTGCAGGAACAAGACTCCCGACCGTAGCTACAGCGATGGTCATCTTCCCACAATGGGTACATGACTCATCCACAAATGCTGCCTCAGCGTGTTTAATGCCTAGACACACAAGGCAGCGTTTGTGACCATCCTGTGAGCCCTATGTATCGACCACATCCAGAAACACACAGATAAAGTAATCTTTAAAAAGACACTTTATCTGTGTTAGCTCTTTTAGGGACTGCTCTCATTGGTCCTGAAACACGCAGGGGAACAGTCACTGCGAACACAGACAGGAATGTGCACCCATCTGTGCACTCTCTCTCTCTCGTTGGCAGGTCTTACCGGCTGTGAAAACAGCCTTTAAGCGCTGAACTGCGCACCTTACCAGCTGTTTAAACAGCTTTTCTTTGAATTTGCTCAAACACAAAACAATAAGACAAAACAGAAGGGAGTGGACAAGACTGATCGCGCTGCAACGCCCGCACCAGATAGAGAGATCCACAAAGAGGCTTGTTTTTTATAAAGAGGTTTGCAGTGCAGACATACTGATATGACCTTACACACCTGGGTTCTTCAGCAAGTTTCTAGCTGGGAGCAGAAAAATTGCAAAGGAACACATTTTAATACAACTTGTAACTAACATGTTAACATGAAAAACCAAGCACCACATGACTTTCTTAACAAGACTTTAACACCCTTAACATTTTGGGAAAAAAATAATGAATTTAATAGGTTACAATGCAAGATATCAGAGAGAGTATTTGCGGCACCTGTTGTCACTCTGAGTGATTTATGGGCCGCTAATAAGAATAAGCCCCGCCCCCCTTCACCCCTCCCACCCGCCCACTTCCGGACTGACCACGTGACTGTGGGAAAATCCCCATGGTCTCCCCTCCTCTTCCTACCCTCACCACCACCCCATCACCACCGCACTTTCGGTTCTGACCACGTGACCGTGGGAATTTCCACGAACCGGAACCCCATCCCGTCTGACCCGGTACCGGACTGGACGAGGGTTGTACACCTGTTACGGACACCTGTCTTGTTCAATGTAAAAATGTACAAAATGATGTAAAACAGAAATAGGTTTTAGTGTTTCATTAAAAATACATTGTTTTATATATTTTATGATGTTAAAACAGTTAAAAATACATAAAAATACATTGTTTTATATATTTGTATCATGTTAAAACAGTTAAAAATACTTTCGTGTGTGTTAAAAAGTCAAAGACAGAAAAAGCCAAACAAGAAAACCCGTCTTTTCATTACAGAAAAGACTTACGTTTTACAAAAAACTCCGTTTTGAACAAAAACTTGTCCCTATTTTGAAGATGTTAAAAATACATTAAAAATACATTGTTTTATATATTTTTATGATGTTAAAACAGTTAAAAATACATAAAAATACATTGTATTATATATTTTTATGATGTTAAAACAGTTAAAAAGTCAAAGACAGAAAAAGCCAAACAAGAAAACCCGTCTTTTCATTACAGAAAGACTTGCCGTTTTACAAAAAACTCCGTTTTGAACAAAAACTCGTCCCTATTTTGAAGCTGTACAAACAATATTTAAAACCATTACAGGTTTTAAAGACTTACGTTTTACAAAAACTCCGTTTTGAACAAAAACTTGTCCCTATTTTGAAGCTGTACAAACAATATTTAAAACCATTACAAGTTTTAAAACGCATTTGTTGTATCGGTAATATATTTTTTACTGTTCTATTAAATACATTTGTTGCATCAGCAATATATTTTAGTGTTTCATTAAAAATACATTGTTTTATATATTTTTAAGTGTTAAAAAAAGTCAAAAGATCGTTCATTTTACAGAAAAAGTCAAACAAGTTAAGCGTTTTTCATTACAAAAAGACACATTTAACTTTCATTATTTGTAAAAACTACGTCATGTTAAAACCACAGTATCAAAACACATACATTTTAAAAAACTGACTTACGTTTAAATCCTGTTTGTTATCCAGTTTAAAGATTAATCCATCAGGCATTATCCAAAAGGTATTGTATATATCCAAAGGGTATTAATCCATTGAAATATCCGACAGAATCTGATATTATCCCAAGGGTATATCAAACTATAGAGGTTTTAAATCCAAAAGTTATCCGGTTCAAAGTTGTGTAAATGTAATCCGAGGGAGCCCAACTGAAGCACATCCGTTCTCAAACACCCCACAAGTTAGACTGAAGTTTCTGAATGTGTGCGTGGACCCGGACGCAGACTCCTCCCACGACACACCCACATCACGTGATGAAGAGGGGCGTGAAAATAGAAAGTTCCCACGCCTCTTCACACAGGACAGGAGGAGGAGCGTTCTTGTGGCTCCTCCCCATTCTACAACCGTTAATACCCTCCCACACAGTCATTCTCTCTCAAAACACTCAACATGTCTCAAGAGGCTATCATCTCACCATCCTCCCCTTCCGGATCTATTGATGGGTATGTTACAAATGGATATCCCCACCAGAGCATCGAATGGCTAAATAAATTTTGTACGGAACTTGGATTTCACAATCTCGCATTCCTCACGAGCTACGGGGCTGGCGTTTGTGCTGCTGCCGCTGCTGTTACTCTCGCAGTAACTGAGACCCCTGACACCACGTCTAATGACGAGCTGGACGGATGCCTTGGTGATACCGGCCACAGGATTATTAAAGCAGTTGTTACCATCATACTGGAATATCTGATTGACAAGCAAATGAAGAAGGATTGCGCTGGATGTACCGTAGACCATCCGTCCCAAACAAGACATTCATGCCTGTTTGAGCCTACACCGTATTATTTTTATGGATGTTTTGATGAAATCAGTCTGAAACTCCTCAAACCTGAGCTGAAAACTATCTTAGCACAGGCTTTGAATCTGTACGGGGCTACCCCACACCTGCAAAGAATCCAGGGAGCTGTGGAGACCATTTTGTTTGAGCTCAAAGATGAGATGTACATTGTGGAGCATCTGGCATCTATCAGACAGAAACTAATCGATGAAAGCTGTGAACAGATCGTATACAACGCGGTTGACAGCTGGAAACACGTTGATGCTGAAAACCTCAATTCTACCTCAGCTTGAAGATGGGAAACTGCTGCACCTCCTGGATCGCCAAACATTTCTTTAAATCATATGTAAAACGTGAAATATCAAACTTGCTGTACAAGATTATCGATGATAATCATGCAACAGATGATAACGTGACTATGGTTGATAAACGTCTGGCAAAATTATCGAATCAGATGAACACTGTAAGAGGAATATCAAATGAATGGAATAATATGATAAACATGTCCGTCAAACACATACCTTGTACGACTATCAACAACATTCTAGAACTGATGCCTGAATGCAAGGAATCTCTTAGAATAGGAAATATATTATGTCTTTGTACGTATGTAACTGATGTTTGTAAATTGTCAAGGATTGAATACCCCGATGTTTGTAAAATGATTGATATTTTAGTTGAATACATGTTGGAGAAAAATTTTGAAATGTGTGTACATTTTATTTTGATGTTTGGATGAACCATGTAGAGATCTGAAATAAAAATCTATGTGACATCAAGACAACTGGTCATTATTTTATGAAGAGTGACAGAGGTAGTAACATGTCAGAGCTAATGAAAAAAGTTTACTATAACCCCTCAAGCCCCGGAGCTTTTGGTGGTAAGGACAGATTAAAACAGGCTGTGTTACAGGAATACGGCGTAAAATTAAATGATAAGGATATTAACGAATGGTTGTCCAAACAGGACGTATATACGTTACACAAGACTGCGCCAATAAATTACAAACGGAACCGTGTAGTTGTATACGGTAAGGATCACCAATTCCAGGCTGACTTGGTCGATATGACCGCATACTCAAAAGAGAACGATAATATAAAATTTATTCTTACAGTTATCGATGTGTTCAGCAAGTACTCATGGACACGTGCGTTGAAAAATAAGACGGGTCCGGAGGTGACTAAAGCTTTCTGAATCTATCCTGAAAGAAGGAACGCGTACTCGATAAAGTTACAAACAGATAAGGGGACAGAGTTTTTCAATAAACATTTTCAACTGCTGATGAAAAAATATGGCATACATCATTTTGCCACAGCAACCGATTTAAAAGCATGTGTAGTCGAGAGGTTTAATAGAACTCTAAAAGGACGGATGTGGAAGTTTTTAACGGCTGTAAACTCCAAACGTTACTGTGATAATAGACCTGACAGAGGGTTATAATTGTAGTTATCACAAATCCATCAAAATGCGTCCGCTGGACGTTCATAAAGAAAATGAAGCGGTAGTGTTTAAGAATTTATACGGAAAAATACGTAAAGAGACACCCGTCTTTAAATACTCTGTAGGGGACGTTGTGAGAGTCTCTAAAGTCCGGGTATATTTACTAAGGGGTACGAGCAGAATTATACGGAGGAATACTTCACCATAACCGCATGCATTCCACGTGTCCCTCCCGTATATCGTTTACAAGACTTTGACGGGGAAATCGTCATTGGATGTTTTTATGAGGAAGAACTACAAAAAATTATTGTTAGTGATGATAAAACATTTAAGATTGAGAAGATTTTACACAAACAAAAACGTGGAAAAGTCACCTACGTTCTTGTCAAATGGTGGGGTTGGCCCTCCAAATTTAACAGCTGGATAGCTGAAAAAGAGGTACTGGATCTACAGGGGCCCGTTAAAGCCGTAGTGAATTCATGACTGGTGTCATTAAATAATTACCATGGCCGAGGAAGGATTCTACATCACGCTTCCATGCAACGCATCGATGAACATCTACCCTGATAACAAAATATCTAATTACAGAACTAGATTGGCTAGAAGTATAAATTTAAAAGGTCTGTGGGAGGTGGCATTGGTTGAATTTGAATATCCATTGACGTGGTATACATTTAATGAGGATGACTCAGTTTTTATTATTGTCTGTGATCAACGTCTACTACAGAATAACCACGAACTGAATGATGTAAGAGGCGACGCGTTTCAGAATGGTCTAAAATTATCAACGAGTCGGCATAGGTTAAAATGTGGCTATTTTGAGGATGTACCCATTTTGCTCAGGGATATAAATGTATCTCTCCCCCAGAGGGTACGTTTCGTCTACGACCGTATAAAGAATAAGGTATTCCTGAAAGCACCCCACGGGACTTCGCTGACATTTTATGGCAAACTAGCGATCATCCTAGGTTTAAAACCAGGGATTTCTATAGAAACTGTAAACAGTTTGGATGAACATCAAGACACGCACACCACATATGCGCCATTCCAGGCTGATATAAATGCTGGATTCTACACGCTATATGTATACACAGACATAATCGATTATCAATCAGTTGGGGATGCCTATGTACCTTTATTAGCAACTGTATATATAGATGGTGAAACTAACAAAGCAGTCAGTGTCCGATACGACAAAGCTCATTACGTACATGTTAATAAGAGCTGCATCTCAGAAATCTCTGTTGATGTAAAAGACGATTTAAACCAGGACGTACGTTTCACCTACGGAAAGGTTGTTACCAAACTACATTTTAGACCTGTGAAACACCAACCATTTTAAAATGGCTCATCACGCCCCGTACAATTCGGATCCCGAACGCTACATATCATACTACAAGGCTCAGGCCGGTAACGGTCTTCCGGGTTACGCAGGGGGTGGAGTTATGTACGGCTCCGGTTTTGCTTCAGGAATCGGTGGACTTTTCAAAGGCCTTTTCCGAATGGCACTGCCTTTTTTTAGAAGGGGGATCAGTATAGAAGAGGGCGTGTCCTTGCTGTAAAGAAGACTAACCGCTCTAGCAAAACACGCTCAGTTACAAAAAGCAAGCGAAGAACTAGCACGAAACGTGTGAAAAGATCTACAAATTTAAAAAGACGGGGTATCACTATTTTCTAAAAAATGTCACTGTTACACTGTATGTCTGATGAGTGCATTAAATCAGAGCTGGATCTGTTTACGGTCCCTTTGACACAAACAGCTATTGAAAAAAATATGTATGTGGAGATAACCCCCATGTCAGCTTTAACAGACACGTCGCCCATCGAATTCTTTATAGCGGGGACTGGTGAAGATTACACGGACCTGAATAACACGTTGCTATATACGCGCGTCAAAATAACCCTACCGAATGGAAATGACATTCCTGACGGCGCGCCAACGGCTTTAATTAATTATCCCGGATCGTCGATTTCTCGCAGGTTGATGTCTCTTTAGGTGACCGGCTCGTGAGCCACAGCAGTAATACGTATCCCTACAGATGTCTCATTGAAGCCATCGTTAATTATGGAAAAGACACTCTCGAGAGTAACTTTTCAGCAGGTTTATTCTACAAAGATTCCTCAGCTCACATAGATGCTACAGATCCTGGAGGAGCGAAAGCCGGATTAACAAAGAGAGCAGCGTTCACAAATGCCTGTAATGTTGTAGAGCTACTAGCTCCAATTCACAGCGACATCTTCTTTCAATCGAAATTATTATTGAACGGAGTGGATATACGGATTCGGTTAACTCGTGCGAAAGACGAGTTCTGTCTGATGCGTAGTGATGGGAACAATTATAAGCTTAATATACTATCGGCTTCACTTTTTGTGAAAAGAGTCACCGTATCCCCTGCGGTGCGTTTGGGACATGCACAAGCTCTTCTCTCGACCACAGCTAAATACCCCATAGATAGAGTCTGTGTGAAAAACTTCTCCGTACCAGCAGGGGCTCGCGTATCCAACCATGAAAATCTCTTCCTCGGGCCGCTACCGAAATCCATAATTTTGGCCATGACGGAAAACACCGCCTTTTCTGGTGCTTATGACAGAAATCCTTTTGCCTTTAAGCACTTTGACCTTGAATACTTGACTCTGACCTGTGACGGGCACCAGGTCCCTTCACGTCCTTTTCAACCAGAATATAATAACGGATCAGCCGTGAGAGAGTTTTATCAGCTAGTGACAGCCACGGGCCGGCATCTAAAGAATCAGTCTATGATCATAGATCGTAAAGATTTCCTACACGGATACACTCTCTATGCGTTTAACCTGACACCCGACGAGGAATGTGGTCAACACGTTTCACTGATTAGATCGGGAAATATTAGATTAGAAGCACGCTTCAGAGTACCCCTCGCACAAGCAATTAATATTTTAATATATTCAGTCTTTGACTCCATTATAGAGATATCAAATCGGAGACAAGTGTTCGCAGAGCACTACTGAATACCTCTGGAATGAATACTGTGCAACTGACGGGGCTGATGGATAAAATTTCCTGTAACACAATTTTTTTAGGCGTACTACCGTGCGATTACCTACCCGAAGAGCCTTTAAAGGATACCCCGTGCATGCTAATTTCGAATACACAATCTTCAGACGAACCAGGGGAGCACTGGATTGCCATATACATACGTCGAGATGGTGTCAGCTGTTTTTTTGACAGCTTTGGTAACGCACCAGATGCAGATTGCTTTCCTGCATCTTTTCATAACTTTCTAAAAAACAATTCTACGATCGTTCAGTACTCGGACAAACAAGTTCAAGATTATACTTCAGATACCTGCGGTCAACATTGTGTGTTTTTTCTGTATTATATATCAAGAGGTTATGAAAATTAGAATGTTATAAAAATGTACCATAATGATTTGTTAAAAAATGACATCATGGTCTCTCTCTTTGTGAAAAAATGTAAACCTAGTCTCTGTAACGGTAAAACATTTAAATGCATTCAGTGTGTACAGTCTGGTAAAACATTTCAGATGTAACGTGATGTATTGTTTCTGTGAGTGATGAATAAATAAACTTGTAAAACAGATTAAACATTTTCTTTTTCTTTATTAGCATCAGACATTAGTATACAACTTAAAAATACGCTTACACAATTATACACAAATTTACATTCAATAATATTTGTAAAACAGATAAACATCTCCTATTATACCGATACAAATAATTGTTAAAAATCTAGCCATTGTTTTGCATCTAATGCAGGCGATTTAAATACACGTGTATCAGATGTGTCTGAAGAGGGTGATGTGTTACGATGTCTTCGTTTTTTCAATGATTTCATCGATACTGTCGCAGGGGTGTCACCGGATGTTTTACTTTTAAGTGAATCAATCATACGTTTAACATGATGGTTACTTATAGTCGAGTAAGGTATGTTTAAAGAGGAATACGCCTCCAGAAATTCATTCCATCCTGTCGGCCTACGTTTGTCATGTATTGTTTGAGGCATTGTTACGCTTTTCAACAGGTCAAGCATATGAGACCCTGCAATGATTTTCCCTTTATAAACAAATTCTCCGGTGTCTGTCCATGAAGACAACTGCTTGGCCTTAGACATTTTATCCAAAATGTATTTTACATTTTTCAAGCTTCTCTGAGGCACGTTGTTTAGCACCTCTGATACGATTACGTCTTCAGTGACGGGTGCTTCTTCATTTTCGCCCTCCTGACTCGGCAGTGTTAACGTTAAAGTGTTGCTCTCCACATCGTTATGCTTTGACACAGACAGAAACCTCTGTAACATGTGTGTGTATAGTTTTGCTTTTTCATGTGGACCCAGGTCGTCTCTCTGTAATATGTCTCTTATAGATGAATCCATGTTTTCCTCCACGGACTTATTGATATTTTCACGTGGTGGGGCATTCCTTAGTCTATCCAATTGATGCTTTGGCACAAGATACAATTTTTCAGTATGTTGCATTTTTTTTCTCTTCAGTTTCTAGTTGTCAGGCTACTTATAAAAGGTAGAGCTATGCTTAGAAGAGGTAGTAAAAATCCTCCTTTTTGGTTAATCATACGTCTTTTTCTTGCAATATTGATCTTTTTACTAGCAACGTATTTTATTTCGGTCTTTCTCCTTTTTAAAGATCCATGCTGTTTTGCAGTTAGAGGGATCTTGCCGTGAAGAATATTGAGGGCCACTTCACATAGAGCCAGTATGAGCTCGTCGGGGGCTGAATGCAAAATAAGCTTTCGTTGTTTGGGTGAGCTCTTGTATAATAACTTTAAAAGGTAAAGATTTCTGGAAAGTCTCAAACTCATTTTAAACTCCTTTCTGGACGTAGACCACCGGATAGTCAGACAGTAAATCTGTTCTGAGTCGAAATCTTTCAGGAGTCTGTGTTTTATAATCTATTAGCAGGTAGCTGAAAGGAAGACTAGTTGCATCCTGGTAAGCTTCAATAAAAAACTTTGTATTACCGGGAAACATCTGACGACCCAAAACACCTATCTGCTGCTTATCTCAAGGGTTTTTAAATATTATTAAATAATTTGCGTTAAGTCCTATTGTCCTGGTAGATTTCCCTGGAAAAATAGATTCTGTTTCAGTAGCAAACAGCTTATATTTTTGTGGTGCACATATTGCGTAAAAATCTTCTCGACTTCAGAATTGGACGCGGCTGGACCCATAACGTCGTCCAAAATTAAAAGGGATCTTTTACCAGGTTGGGAACAATGAATCATCATCCAATTTCTTTGGGATGTTTTCAATGAATTTAATATCAAAAGCATGTAACAATTCATCATATAAAGGCTGCCAACATGTATAAATGTACACATAATTATCAAACTTTACAGAACACATTTTGTCTGAATTATACATTAGAGTCTTTACAAAAAATGTCTTCCCACTATTGCTGGGGCCACTAATAACAGCCGAAAACGGGTGTTGCAGTCTGCAGTCAAAAACATCTGTTTCACACATTTTCAAAATATTGTTAAAACCCGTAAGGCAAGGTTGTATAATCTGGTTGGAGTACTCGCTTATTGTACACGAGTCTGAAACTTTTCACGATTGATCTGTTGTGCAGTGTGAAGGTCCTCTTATTGTGCGTAATGGTCTCTGTGCGGGGAGGGGGATCATAAATCGTTGTCTAAACGCAGTGTCATAATTTTTCAGTAGATGTACGCTCTTGTTTGCGTGTTTCGTAGCAGATGGTATTTCTGCAGTATCTGAAACAGTCTGGACATTGTCTATCGGTCGTCTTACATGTACGGCATTCGGAGGTGTTACAAATATTACAAACATATCTGCATTCGTGCAGCCTCCTATCGTTGAAACCGTGGAGATAAAATGATATTTCCTCAGGGTACTAGTGGTATAGTATACTAATCAACCTACATTTACCTATATTGTTAAACGTCTCAGGTAATTCATACGAAATTTGAGTTGGTCAGAAGAAAAACATTTAAAAAGTTAAATATATTTTAAAAAGTCTAAGTAAATACAGCGTGTTTGTCAACAAGTGCTTTTAGTCGCGTGAGGGAGCCTCTTCACAACATTACTAATCAATTAATCATAGAAATAATGAATGTCATCAGACTGATTTAAGCTTAAGAACAAATCTTTATTTAAAGAAAATTAAAAGGTAAATCCTTATTTAAAGAAAATAGACTTCTGATTTTGCAATACAATTTATAAATGTTCAAAAACTCTTAACATTTTCTGATAACACTGTAAAATGTACGAATAACAACTACTGTGTTTTTAACTTCATACAGTTTATTTATTTATTTATTTATTTTTTTAGTTTTAAATGTGATAGTAAAGTTTTCAAATATATGAGGGTAAAACAGGACGCTGTAAACTGTGGGTAAAACAGCAAACAGTAAAACTGCACAGACACGTTTGTTTAATGTAAATTATTGTTAAAATCATGTGTTGTTAACAGGTCTGCCAACTCTCACGCAATTGATCCAACTCTCACAGTCTCACGCAACACCCCCGATTTCCTGCTAAAGTCTCGAATCCGGTGGGGCAAAATACCTGAAAGATAAGTTTATCTATAGATCCACCAGTTGAGCCAGTCGTGATTGATTAGTTTTACCGCAAATTAGTTAAAATATCCTAATCTAGAGCGGTCGTGCATACGAGACAGATGTTGAGCTACTAACGGCGCGGGGGCAAAACCAGGACTGGAACCAAAACACATTCCTCTCTGCACTCTAAGCATTCTGTTACCACTCCGATTCCGCCCACCACGGATTTTCCAGTCTCACTCGCAGGAAAACTGCTCCGTGTTCATTGAATTTAAAAGATTATCTTATGTTTTACTGACTGCTCTCCCGCAAGAATTTATTTTTTACATTGTAAGGTTAAATCAAGCGGCAATATTTTTACAGTCTATGGGTTACATTTTTACAGTCTATGGGTTAAATGCATTAGTCTCGTGCTCTTTGAGAGATCAAAATTAAGAGCTTCAACCCATGAACTGCTCGTTAAACAACGATAAAGCAGATTTGTACCAGGACAATATATGGCTCAAACAACTTTTTTCGTAGTTTTGGGTTTAGTATAGAATACTACAGAGATTTAGGACACTGAAGAGACTTTCAGCAACAAAACAGAATTTAAAAACGCAAGTCAGTTTTTTAAATGCAGCCTATGTGTTTTGATACTGTGGTTTTAACATGATGTAGTTTTAATATCAGGGTGTGCTTCGTGTAAAATGTTACATTTACAAATAATGAAAGTTAAATGTATCTTTTTGTAATGAAAAACTCTTAACTTGTTTGACTTTTCTGGAAAATGACCGATCTTTTGACTTTTTTAACACACGAATGTATTTTTTATCTGTTTTAACATCATAAAAATATATATGAAACACTAAAATATATTACTGAAACAACAAATGTATTTTAATAGAACACTAAATTATATTACTGATACAACAAATGTGTTTTAAAAGTTGTAATAGTTTTAAACATTGTTTTGTACAACTTCAAAATGGGGATAAGTTTTTGTTCAGAACGTTTTTTCACGATTCTCCTCCTGTGTTTAATAGATCGTTACATAATTCTCTGTTTACATCCAGTTAACGTTGCGCCCCTCCTCAGAAATCTGTTGAAATTATAAAACTTCATGTCTCGGATTTCCTTGTGATGAATGACGGCATATTCCACAAATACACAGATGTAATGTGACTCATAATTCCATGAGCTGTAGAGTGTGTGGAATAACATAAAGATCCAAAGATGTTTTGTGGGTCAGACGCGAATGAACAGTGTGATAAAACAATTAATCCAATGAACTCTGTCGTGGTGATTCATACCCTAAATGAACAACAAAATAATAAATCCATATATTTCCTTGTGCTGGACCCCTCGCGTTGAGGGTCAGTCGAACAATATTGATAATCCAAAAAATACAGCACTCGTGGCCTCATGCGTGTCACGGATTTCCTTAACGCACATTGAGGAGGTCGTTAATAAATCCACATAACTGGACAGGACGTTGATAAACTATCCGATGACGTGTTTTGTGGGTCAGACACTGAATGAACAGATCGCTGATAAGACGCATAACGTTAATCCAATGAACAGCGCTCTGACGTTGATAAATTCTCATATTTCCACATATTTCCATGGGTCGGACAGGTCGTTGAAGTGATTGCGTGGTCGAGAACAGCACCGAATCCGAAAATAATGCATCCGAAATCCAATCCGTGGTCTCGGAACTGATCCTCATAACCAACACTGTCACACGAACCACAAGTTACGCAGACTTACTTTTAAACCGACGCGCGTCTCCAGGTATGTGTGTGCGCGCGTGTTTGTCACGAGCCACGTCATCCGACTGGTCCAATAGGGAAATAGAACAATCTTTGTGGGTGTGTGAGGAGGCGTGGTTAGCGCTGATCCATACACGGCCTGAATTCTCTCATTTGAGTTTAGCCCCCTGCCACGAATGGACGCATTTTGAAACAGTCCGCCGTATGACGCTGGGGGTGCGATGTACGCACGCACACTCTTACCACGGACGTCACTGGATGTGGGGGTGTCGTGGGAGGAGTTAGGGTCTGGCCGGTGAGGGACCTGTCAGCATGTTCATTCTGGCTTTGTGATGTAGGAGTTCGGACGTACTTCGCTGGGACCCTCCGGAATTATATTTACACAACTTTGCGCCGGATAACTTTTGGATTTAAATCTCTAACTTTGACATACCCATGGGATAATATCAGATTCTGTCGGATATTTCAATGGATTAATACCCTTTGGATATATACAATACCTTTTGGATAACGCCTGATGGATTCATCTTTAAACTGGATAACAAACAGGATTAAGTCAGTTTTTTTAAATGTTTGTGTTTTGATACTGTGGTTTTAACATGACGTAGTTTTTACAAATAATGAAAGTTAAATGTGTCTTTTTGTAATGAAAAACGCTTAACTTGTTTGACTTTTTCTGTAAAATGAACGATCTTTTGACTTTTTTTAACACTTAAAAATATATAAAACAATGTATTTTTAATGAAACACTAAAATATATTGCTGATGCAACAATTGTATTTTAATAGAACACTAAAATATATTACTGATACAACAAATATGTTTTAAAACCTTGTATAGTTCCAATAGTTTTTAATAGTTTTTGTTCTTCTCTCTCAAAACACTGATTTGTAAAACACGAGTCTTTTCTGTAATGAAAAGACGGGTTTCTTGTTTGGCTTTTTCTGTCTTTGACTTTTTAACACACACGAAAGTATTTTTAACTGTTTTAACATCATAAAAATATATAAAACAATGTATTTTTATGTATTTTTAACAGTTTTAACATCATAAAATATATTAAACAATGTATTTTTAATGAAACACTAAAACCTATTTCTGTTTTACACCATTTTGTACATTTTTACATTGAACAAGACAGGTGTCCGTAACAGGTGTACAACCCTCGCTCCAGTCCGGTACCGGGTCAGACGGGATGGGGTTCCGGTTCGTGGAAATTCCTACGGTCACGTGGTCAGACCGAAAGTGCGGTGGTGATGGGGTGGTGGTGAGGGTAGGAAGAGGAGGGAGACCGTGGGGATTTTCCCACGGTCACGTGGTCAGTCCGGAAGTGGGCGGGTGGGAGGGGTAAAGGGGGGGGGGGGGGCGGGGCTTATTTTTATTCAGCGGCCCATAAATCACTCAGAGTGACAATAGGTGCCGCAAATACTCTCTCTGATATCCATTATGTTTGAGAACAACAGCTATTATTTTTGGTCATCGAAAGCCTTTCATAACTGAACCCAGTCCGTGCGCACCTGCCGGGCTCAACCCTGAGACGTCAGTTAAAGCGTACAGGCTGGCACCTGAACGATTACATATATGTCTACAAATCAAATGCTTTTGTAAAGTCACACAAATTAAACACTGAAGTCCATGTTGCACACAAATAAACACTGAAGTTTATAATTACTGTTTTTTGTTTAGTTTTTTTACAGTGGGTCATAATATATCATAATATATATTTTAGTTTGTCAGTGCGTTTTGTGGTGTTGTTTTTCTGCACATTTCCGCACTAACTCAAAATGTCTCAAAATGAACTCTTCCTTCGCTGATTTGTCTCAGTCGTTACATAATCATTAATTCATCCTTGTCATTAGGATACATACCAAAAACTTTTAAAGGGTTAGTTCACCTAAAAATGAAAATTATGTCATTATTGACTCACCCTCATGCCTGTAAGACCTCCGTTCATCTTCGGAACACAGTTTAAAATATTTTAGATTTAGTCTGCGAGCTTTCTGTTCCTCCATTGAAAATGTATGTACCTTATACTGTCCTTGTCCATAAAGGCAATACAGACATCATCGAAGTAGTTCATGTGACATGAGTGGTTTAGTTTGAATTTTTTGAAGCGTCGAAAATACTTTTTGGTCCAAACATAGCAAAAACAACGACTTTATTCAGCATTGTATTCTCTTCCGGTTCTGTTATCATTGCTCGTTCACGATTTCAATGACGCTGCTGACGGTATTATCTTGTGCGCCCGATTAGGCAACGCATTTTCATCCTTTAGCGTCATATAGAACGCTATATGAAAAAAACGGCGCTATACTACGCACATGGCACCCGTTATCGCTAATATAACACGCGCTGTGATGGGTAGGTTTAGGTGTGGGGTAGGGTAGTCTCATATTACGCTAAAGGATTTATGACGACTTGGGTTGCGTGTTATTTTAACGACAAAGGGTGCCATGTCCGTAGTATAGCGCCGTTTTGTCATATAGCGTTCTATGTGACGCTAAAGGATGAGAACGGGCTGGATTAGGAACGGTTAGGACATCCGCGAAATGCACACTTACGAACCATTTTTAAAAAATATTGCAGTACCAAAATACAAACAATGTAGAAAAGCTTGAATACAGCGCGCGTCTCCATCAGACTGTAAACGAAGCTCGGACGCACAAGATAACACGTCAGCAGCGTCATTGGAATTGTGAACGAGCAATGACAACAGAACCGGAAGAGAATCCAATGCTGAATAAAGTCGTTGTTTTTGCTATGTTTGGACCAAAAAGTATTTTCGATGCTTCAAAAAATTCGAACTAACCCACTCATGTCACATGGACTACTTTGATGATGTCTGTATTGCCTTTATGGACAAGGACAGTATAAGGTACATACATTTTCAATGGAGGAGCTGAAAGCTTGTCGACTAGAATATCTTAAACTGTGTTCCGAAGATGAACGGAGGTCTTACAGGCTTGGAACGACATGAGGGTGAGTCATTAATGACATAATTTTCATTTTTGGGTGAACTAACCCTTTAAGCTGGCTATGATTAAACTGCTTGTTAAAAAACACAACTTGATCCTTCAAGAATTAGTCAATTACAAATGTCTCAGGTTACGACTGTAACCTATGTTCCCTGAGAACAGGGAACGAGACAATACGTCGAATGACGCAATGGGGAACGCCTCAGGCATGACAGGTGTCTGAAATCAAATATCAACTCACAGTAATCAGGTTGACCGGCGACAGCCCGTGCATCATCAGCTTGAATGATGAGCGCGTCAATCTGGATGTATAAGAAGGGCGCCTTGAAACCGTGACAACATCCTATCGTCTGAAGGGACTGTTGCAGGCAGGCCCCGAGGCATGGCAACGAGACGTATTGTCTCGTTTCCCTGTTCTCAGCGAACATAGGTTACAGTCGTAACCTGAGACGTTCCCTTTCGAAGGGAACTCAACAATATGTCGAATGACGCAATGGGGAACGAAATACCCACGTCGCCATGCTGAGGGGAGTGCATGCCGAAAAGGCAGTGACAACTGTCAGGACCAGTAATTCCAGGGAACACTGAGACCACTCGCTGGGGGTCCCTTTGGCCCCCTAGCCACACTCCCTAGAAGGGACTAATAAAAAGGTCTAATGAGACCTAAAACTACCAGTTGTGGGAGATAGCTTGAACAAGGGAAGTGCCTGTCGTAATGTATTGCGACAAAGACACATCTAGAGTGGGACCCAAAGTGAAGAACCGGAGTCTGAACCACATAAGAAGGGACCGAAGCGTCCCGCGCGTGACCCTTACCATAAGAAATGGATTTTAGAAAGCACACGACATCTCGGTGTGTGACTTACCACAATAACAGGTGAAGTATGGTTTGTGTACTTCACTCTGAATTCAGGAAGGCCTGTTAAGGCCTGTAATCTGGCAACCACAGTGTGTGGGAGCTCATAACCAGGAAGGCCTGGTAAGGCCTGTAACCTGGCGACCACAGTATGTGGGAGCTCATAACCAGGAAGGCCTAGTGAGGCCTGTCACCTGGCGACCACAGTATGTGGGAGCTCGTAACCAGGAAGGCCTACTGAGGCCTGTAACCTGGCGACCACAGTATGTGGGAGCTCATGACCCGGAAGGCCTGGTAAGGCCTGTAACCTGGCGACCACATCAGGTGGGAGCTCGTACTCAGGAAGATCAGTAAAACCTAACCTGGTGACCCCAACCTGTGGGAGCTTACTTTCAGGAAGACCTGATAAGGCCTGTAACCTGAAAAACCACACCAAGTGAGAGCTACTTCATGAAGTTAGCTCTTAAGAACTCTTAAAGTGGGACCCGAGGAAAGACCGGGGTCTGAGCCACATAAGAAGGGGCCGAAGCATACGCGCGTGACCCTCACCATAAGAAATGGATTTTAAAAAGTGCACAAGACATCACGTCGTGTGACTTACCACAATAACAGGTGAAGTATGGGTTTGTGTACTTCACTCTGAATTCAGGAAGGCTTGGTGAGGCCTGTAACCCAGCAACCACAATACGTGGGAGCTCATAGCCAGGAAGGCCTGTTGAGGCCTGTAACCTGGCGACCACAGTGCATGAGAGCTCATGACCAGGAAGGCCTGGTAAGGCCTACAACCTGGCGACCACATCTGGTAGGAGCTCGTTCTCAGGAAGGTCCGTGAGACCCAGCCTGGTGACCACAACCTGTGGGAGCTTACTCCACCAAGTGGAAGCTACTTCTTCCAGAAGTTAGCCAGAGAACAGCGTCCCTGTAGCCTACTTAAGTGACAGGACGCTTCTTAACCCCCTGGGGACCAATAACGCGCCCCCGCGTTTTGGTCGTTTTTTTTCACATAGCTGCACCATAGACTTAAAATACTCCATCATTAATGGTCATAAATCAATACATGACTATAAACTATAGAGGGTCTTCTTTTTTGTGTACACTCTTATTAATATCAAAACCTTGTGTTTTTGTAAAATAAATCAATTTAAACAGCGTGCGCTTTCAGCTCACTCTGTCTCCGCAAAAATCTTTCTGAAACGCGTCCGAAAAAAGAGCTGTAACTCATTAAATACTTGTCACAGAGACACGAAAGATCTCTCTTTATGAAGCTGAGATTCTCTTCTTTTAATTGAAGTCATTATATAAAAAGCAACTATTCTCAGTTGATGTAATCTCTATGAAAAGAGAGAGATGTCAGTATTTTCTCTTTCACCTCATGCGAATGAGGTGCTAATGTGACCCCGCCCACTGAGAGCGCGTGCTATTCAAACACTAATGTTGAGACAAGCCATAAAAACGTCCACATCGATAAAAAAAACATTCAGTTTATTACGGATCTTAACCTCGTCCTGAACCTTTTTTCAAAACCGTCTTGCTGTGCAGTGAGGAGATCCTGAGGAAAAACTTACCTCAGATACAGTTTCATTTTGAGAACCACGGATTCAGCTGATGCAGTAAGTCATTTATTATAAGTGATTTGTTCTAATCGCGTTAGTGTCTGTATCTGTAAACTGCACAAAGACCGAAATATCAAATGCGTGTCTGATAGGAAGGAATAGACGAATTCACAGACGCGCGTGCTGTGCGTTAATTCACTTTCGCTTTCATTTGGAACAAGAATCTCATGTGACATCCACATCCTTACATTAGTAGGATAACATTAGTTATCTGTATAACCAAAAATAGTGTTTAAATATGACTCGGATGTGTGAACGGACGTACAGACGAACGTTCATTTAGTTAGACTGTTAGAGAGTATGAAGAGTTCAGATGAGATATGAAGAGTTCAGATGCAAAATCCTCTAAGTGCCATTTGAAATTTTCTTCTAGAATGATCATTTTTATCAAGCTTGTATATATAAGTTCAGTAATTTCACTTAAATTGCAATGAAGACTACCTATTAATTGTCATTTAAGTGAAATATAAATATATACACATACACACACACACACATGTGTGTGTGTGTTGTCCTTTAAATTTTTTCTTGTCTGAATCACCTGAATGAAAGGCTCACTATTATGTGTGTCTTTGTCTCTCAGGTGAGAATCACCTAATTATTCATGATGGGGCTGGCCTGTTCACGCCCATACGCATATTGCCTTGGCAAACAAAAAAATGTTTTTCACAATATAACCCAATTCACAGTTTTATGTGAACGATTAGGAGGATGATTTTCAGATCATTGTGAAGAAAAAACCCTAGGCAACAACATCAGTTAGTCAAAAGTCTTGTGGACGCATATTTAGTATGTGTTTTGTGGCCTTATTTCAGAAACTTTCATTTTTAGTTTTTACAATAACCACGCATAAACAATATTCTCTCAAAAATACAAACATGTACAAACATGTTGCCCATACATCATGGTAGCCCTGTTTCTGCTAAATATAGTGTAATTTCACCTGTGCCATTAATATGTTTATAAGCAGCTGAAAAAAACACAGATGTCAGGGCATGTCAGAACCTCTCAAGGACCCCAAATACACCTTGGTCCCCAGGGGGTTAAAGTGGGACCCAAGGGAAGACCGGGATCTGAGCCACATAAGAAGGGACCGAAGCATACCGCGTGTGACCCTTACCATAAGAAATGGATTTTAGAAAGTACACAAGACATCTCGTCATGTGACTTACCACAATAATAGGTGAAGTATGGGTTCGTGTACTTCACTCTGAATTCAGGAAGGCTGAACTTGAGGCCTGTTACCTGGCAGCCACAGCATGTGGGAACCCATAATCAGGAAGGCCTGACGAGGCCTGACGCCCGATAGTCCCAATGCGTGGGGAGCTCACATTCAGGAAGGCCGCTGAGGCCTGCAACCTGACATGTGAAGACTTTCAACTACACCTTAGCGACCACAATAAGTGGGGGTTTCACATTCAGGAAGGCCTGGTAAAGCCTGCAACCTGACATGTGACAACTCACAACCAGGAAGGCCAATAAAGTCTGAAGCCTGGTGACCACAGAGTGGGAGCAAAGTGCTCAGCAAAAGTGGTGAGGCTGTAGTCTGACTACCACAGCATGTGGGAGCCCACATTCAGGAAGGCTGGGTGAGGCCTGTAACCTGACTACCACAGTATGTGGGAACTCATAACCAGCAAGGCCCCTTTGAGGCCTGTAACCTAGCGACCACAAAGTGTGGGAGCTCATAACCAGGAAGGCCTGGTGAAACCTGTAACCTGGCGACCACAGTATGTGGGAGCTCATAACCAGGAAGGCCTGGTGAGGCCTGTAACCTGGCGACCACAGTAAGTGGGAGCCCATAGCCAGGAAGGCCTGGTGAGGCCTGTAACCTGGCGACCACAGTATGTGGGAGCTCATAACCAGGAAGGCCTGTTGAGACCTGTAACCCGGCGACCACAACAAGTGGGAGCTCATAACCAGGAATGCCTGGTGAGGCCTGTAACCTGGCAGTCACAGTGGTTTTCTTTTTTTTTTTTTTTGCTTACCAAACATCAACTCGCTCACCATGATCCCCGGCTCTGTACAGGAGACGAGTTCTGAAAAAGAAGAGAAACCGAAAGTCATTGCTTTTTCAAAAACCATTTCCACTATTTTAACCACAACCAGGGACACAAAAGCGCTCCTAACACCAAGCTGAAGAGGGCCATCAGAAATCTCTTAAACTCATCATAGGCCCCAGCCCAGGCCTGATGTAGGAAGAGCCTGGGAGCGATGGTGTTAGGAGGATCCCAAGAGGTGATGTCTAAGAATGTTTACTCTGCATCACCTCTCTGAAATCCCGCCTCCCACAGGAGTTTCGTCTCCTGCGCGCCCTGCTCCCCCTATTGGAAGGAGGGGGCGCACGGGAGGCAACACTGGCCCTCTGGGCCCACCTGTGATCCTCAGACCACGACGGACCGGGCTCTCCCGCCTGCCTGGGCTGGGCCGAGGACCTCCGCGGTATGCAGCTCTTAAATGCCGCGGAGCGCGCCCCTCGCCTCCCTGAAACTTCTCAACCACCATCTCGACGGAAGGTCCGAAAAGCTCGGAAGACGAAACCGCGGAATCAGAGGAGAAAAGTCTTATCTTTCTCCCCGATGTCAGCCTGGTTGAGCCACAGATGCCTCTCTGTGGCCACCATAGCAGCCAGTCGCACGACCGATGGAACCCGCAGACTGCTTGGTGGCCCGGAGAAGTGCCGTGGTACGGCGCAGCTCCGCGACCGCGTCAGGGGACAAACCGGCCCCTGATCGGAGGTCCCGCAGCAGGTCGGCTTGGTAGGCCTGAAGGACCGCAAGGGTGTGCAGAGCAGCACCCGCCTGACCTGCCGCCTTGTACGCTCTGCCATTCAAGCGCGAAGTTGCTTTGAGCGCCTTGGATGGCAGGGTCGGAGATTCTAGTGAGGATGACCGACCAGAGGCGAGATAGTTAGCCAACATCTCGTCTACTGGTGGCATCGACACATACCCATGCTCTGCGGCTCCCTCCACATCAGCGAAACTGGCCCCGCTGATGCAGATGGAGACGCGCAGAGAACGGGCTCTTCCATGCCTTCTCAATCTCAGAGTGGAGAGTGGGAAGAAATGGAAGGCTCAACCGAGCTGGTGGTCTACGGGTGGGGAGGAACCGGTCGTCCAAAATACCACGAGCGGGCTTATACTAGAAAAAGGCAGTATCATCTCGACTAGGTTCCTTTTTAGAAACAAATGGTATCTGCAAGGATTTTTAGTCAGGATTTAGACCGTACCATAGTGAAGAAACAGCTCTCATTAAAGTCACAAATGATTTGCCCTTTTCCTCCATTATCAGTTTTTAGCAAGGCTTACAGAGACTCAGTACTAGGACCTTTGCTGTTCACTCTGCTACCCTTGGGGGATATCATTAGAAAGTATGACATTTGTTTTCACTGTTTTGCTGATGATACTCAGCTCTATTTCTCCACGCCCTCTATTCTATTTCTTGCAGATTGGTAATCAATGACATACTGGTTATCACATACATGTGTTCGTACTCAACGTACTGTTGAACTCACCACTAAGTTTTCTGATTTATTGAGCAGCACTGCAATTTCATCAAAATCAATCAATATAATTAAATGTAGTTTTATTTTAAATGTGCTCTTACCTAGGTCAAACTAGATGAACTTGATCTACCCTGCCTATCTTTTTGTCTTTTTGTCATCGTTCTGAATCCCATCCAGATATATATAGTCTAGGGGGGGGGGGCTCTTGTACGGCACAATGTAAAGTTTGTCCAATTTAATTTGGCATTAGGCTAACAATTTTACTGATTAAAAAAAAAGTTTTGGGAGTAGAGTTCATAAATTATTGTTCTTTCCCATATGATTTTGTAAAACTGTGTTGAGATCTCTGTCCCTCTCAGGCGGTTCGGGGGCATGGTCCCCGCAGAAAATTATGTACATTTTAAGGTTAAATGCATCAATCTGGTGCACTTTGACAGCTCAAAATTAAGAGCTTTATCGGGCTTCAACCCATGAACTGTGACATTGGACAAAGGAAAAGCCTCGACTTTTACCTGGACATTAAAGAGTGATCAAACATCTTTTTTTGGTTATGATATAAAGTCTCAGTCTGTTTTAGGATGCCAAATGATTATTATACAAATTTAATAACGATTTATATTATTATTCCTATTACGTAAAAGCCATATAGGCCTAGCCTATAAATGTACTGTATAAATGAAAATGAATATTTCAAAAGTATATTTTACTTACACTATTGCCTAGGAAAATTACAATAGTTTTGTCCTAATTTCTTCACTTGCAAGAAATAAACCCTTGAGCTTTTATTTTGGAGAAAACACCAGATAAAAGGGAGAAGAGAGAGTTCGGCAAAAGACGGATTCTAATTCGAACGCAATTCTCGGTTCGAACGCGTCAAAAGCTGCATTCAAGCACCTCCAACCTCGCTCTACGCCACTGTAGATTATCAGTGAAGGATATCTTTTTTGCTAAAAAGAGGCGCGTAGTACAAATGTACGCTTTTAACTCACATTCAAAGTCATAGGCAGTGCAGCGTCTCTCTGTGCATTGCAAAAGCCAGTGTTGACAGTTTGTTTAATATAAAGTGGGAGATTACAAGATACAGTATTTTGCTCGTGCCCTTGCTGCCCTGGGTGGGTGTTGTAGGCAACTGTATTACGTGCCGTTTGAACTGATGCGCTACTGCGATCTGTCACATTTAAAAGCGCCAAAACATTCCATATCAAGAGTAAACTTCTCTCTAGTCTGTCTGTGTCAGTGTCATCTTTTTCTGTGATTTTCTCTGCGTGATAAAATGCAGTGGTCCAATCAGTAGTTAAGAGCCTGAACTTGCTTATAGTAGGCTAATACAAAAAAAAATACAACAATAAAATAAAAAATTCAGCACAGAAGATTGTATAATTTAGCGTGAGATTTCTTTGTTGAGCGTGAGACCGTGAGATTGAGGCTGAATGCGTGAGTGTCACGCCAGATGTGTGAGAGTTGGCAACCCTGAATGTATGAAGCTAGAATAAATTCTTTTTTTAAGCAGGCCTGTTCTTTCTTCTGATGTATTGCATGTTCAGAAGTAAACTAAAAAATTCTGAGGGGCCATGAAAATGATCAAAAAGGCTGGTGGTGTCTGGCAACTTTTTGCAAAAATGCTGCCTGGGAAAGAGTTAAAAAGAGCTTGTGACTAAACCAACTACATTGGATCCTCAAAATAGGGCCCTAACCCACATAGCTACAGTATACTTAATGATATTGTAATGCAATAAACGTACTGCCTCAGATGTGGCCATTCTAATGACGGACAAAACACTTCCAAAATTCTCAGGAATGTACTGGTCAAAAAACTCCATTGGAGCTTAATTTTGGTAAAATGTTAATAATATAATGACACATGCAAATATCTGACCATATTTAAAGCCACAATATCAACTTTGACATAATTAAAATAATAATAATAATAAATACAGTGTTTTTTCATTCCCTGAGAAGTAGAGGTTTGGGACATACAAGGTTTACGACTGACAGCAAAGATAACTTCCAAAGCCATGACACTAAGGAACAGACAAAAAATTAAGCAACTTAACCCTCTAATCTTGATTTGTGTCAATAAAAGTAACAATAAAAGTAAAAAAGCAACAGTTGAGCAACAAATTTCAGGTTTTACATTCAGGTTTTTCAGGTCAATTTTCCCCCAAGAGACCTGGGCCCGTATTCATAAATAATCTTAATGCAAAAAGTAGCTCATAGTGACAAGATTCTAAGAAAATTCTTAGAAATGTGGGCGTTTACTCTTAAAATTAAAGAAAAATTCCTAGTAAAGGAAAATGTAATTCAGAAAGAATCTTAACCCTTAAAAGAGGTCTTAAGGTCAAAACTGTTAGGAGTACGGATGAGGACTTTTAAGAGGCTTAAGAGTTTCTTTAGCAGAGGAGAAAATGGCAGAAAAGACGATGAACAGGGAGAAGAAATGTGTTGCAATAGACGACAGCGAGTTAATAGACGACATATATATATATATATATATATATAAACGAGATCGTTCAGGGATCATGTTTGTGACTGATCTTATTAGAGACACGCTAATATCTCCGACACATCACAATGCCATAACGCCAGAAATGCAATAAAGCAGCAGTGATTATGGGTCTGTCACAACTTCTGTAAACAGTGATCACACAAACAGTTACATCACTTTCAGAACCTCTTACTATGCCACCTTGTAGGCTTAAAAAAAATGATTAATTAATCAATGAATATAGTAGGCTTCCCTGATGTGCGCAAGCAGGGGAATGAACCATTAATAATTTGTGCTATAAGCTCCAACGTCTGCTTCTTGCTTTGTGCCGTGACACCCGGCCCAATTTTTTTTCTTTAATGATGGTCTTGTGTTCATCCACTAACTTGGGCTAACAGTAAACACTGTTCTTCTGTCCAGTTGGGCTTTCTCATCTTTCTCGTTTTTTATTCCATGTTTGCTATATTAAAACCAACATTCAAACCACCACTTAAATAGACAGCAATCAGTGTAATTGGAAACTTTTTTTTTATCATTCTAAGCCAATCAAATACCTTAGGCGTAGGATATTAACAGCATGGTAAAAAAAGGATTTATGTATATACATAATGTATATAATGTGTGTGTATATGTGTGAGTAAACTCTATACTTAAAATTGCTCCTTTTTTTCCCTTCTTGGACAACCAACCAATCACAGTCTTCAAAAGAGTGTGTCATACATAGCAACGGGGTCAGCCCCGCCTCCTCACTAAGATGAAAGTTTTTGTCTTTTCCTTACTCAGAGTTGCTCTCAGATCAGTCCCGAATCGCTCTTAAGCTAAGACTCCTACGTAAAAGTTTTTAAGCTAAATTAAGAGTTTTCTAAGAGGATTCTTAGAATCTTTATGAATATGGGCCCAGATAAACAGCTGCTTATAAGTGAGCAATTTTTTTTTTGCAGTTTGTGAATGAATTGATAAAGACATTGGACATAACCATCTGCATGTAGTGCAAAATGAGTGTCAGTTCAGTGAGGGACATGAAGCAGATTGTTGGAAACGATGCTCATTAGCGCTGCTCCTCAGAGCTCCAGGGCAAAGTAGTGATACTGTATGTGTTTTCTTACTCTGAAAACTAGAAAGGAAGTTGAGTTGCTGTCCTGATCTCTCCCCAAACGTCGTCTTCTAAGAACGCTTTGAGTAAATAATTAATTCACTATGCTGATCGAAATTCAGTCCCCCTTATCTTGGTGTTAAACTGAAGCAATATAAAAGTGAACCAAGTCTGATCAGCACAAGAAGGTAACATCTATCAGTGCCATAGGGATCGGTTTGACTCTGCTCCAAATCAGTGAGCAAGTGCCAGCGACCCAACAGATGCTTTTATCTGATCATCCCTCATTATTGTGCCTGTATGTATGTGTGTATGTCCTTGTGAGGCTAAATGATTGATGCTGCCATTGTGTTTGGTTCCCATGTACAAATCAATGGTATTAAGTAAAAGTATTTGCTCTGACCAATGTTGGCACTTGTCTAATTAATTCTGTAATTTTGACATTAATGGATGGATGTACAGATATTCTTTGCTCAGGTTAAATGAGCTAAGAATAAACACATGGATTAGGCAACTATTTGTCACCCCCACAACCCTCACTTTGAGGCACGTTTGAGGTGTGCTATGTTTTGAAACATGGTGAATACTGCTGTGAGGCTTCTGTAAAGATATTTTGACATGCAGCGCTAGAAATGTTTTAGCCTGAAGTAAGACGAATGATTTTGATGCCATAGGTTTGTTGTCTCAGTTGCATAATTCACATGGGTTGCAAAGCAGCAATCAATCTAATAGCCTCTATGCACGAACCCTGCTGACGTGTGTCCGAAAGAATCTCAGTCGGCGTCTTTACTTCCGGAAGCGCGTTCTGCAGGCCAAGTGTATAGCGGCAAAACTTGAATAAAATCCATTTTCTCAGAAACGGAGGCAACGGTTTTAGAAACGCTGATTCGCTAGGCGAATTTCGTAATCGATATGAGAGAATACTAACCCTCAAAGTTGTTGATGTAGCTCGAAATATATAATTTAAATAACTTCTCTTTTTCACTCTTGTGTGACAGCTAACTGCCTCACAGTGTTAACATCATTCACGTTAACCGCAGGACGTTTTTATAAACAGCAAGTGTAACTTGACACTATCTACACCTAACTGCTTCTGACCATAGACTGACGCAGCACCGGAAGTAACTGGGCGTGCTGAGAGAAACTCGGACGCGATCGTGCATAGAGGCTATTATGTCTCTTTACTGCTGAAAAGAGATTCTGGCTGTTTAATTTTCTGTTGAAGCTCGAAGCCGACACCGCTCTTTTTTAAAATAGAGACACCCGCTTTTTAACATGGCAAGCAGCACTGTTAAACATCCCAGCAAACACAGAATGTTCCCCTAACGTTTCCCGAATGGTCCCATGTGGTTATTTTTTTGGGGAACCAAAGAAGAACGTTATAGAACGTTCCATGTAGGTTATTTTTAGCATAGGCGCGGGAAGGGGGGTGCTGCGGGGGCTGCAGCCCCCCTCGTCATAGCATCAGCCCCCCTGGTGAGGGGCTGTGGTGGTGGACTCTTTTTACAGTCTATGGGTGAACTATTATAAATATTATACTTAAAACGTGAGAATTTTTTTTTAAAAAAATAGACAAAAGATACGGTGTTTGAAATAGGATAAAAAAAATAATGGGCAGTGTATAAGATATAAACTAATGATTAATTATTTTAATATTTCGTGAATCGATATACTACGCCTGCGCGCGCCTCCTCTTCAGTTGCTTCGTAACCTGACACTCGTTTGGATCTCGTTCGGACTCGGAGATTCATCAGAAACACATCAGAACGCAAGGACGTGTTTGGTGCACTTTAAATAGAGGTAAGAATGGTTTTAAATCCCTTATAGGCCTACTGCCGCCAAGCATTTTAGCTTTATTTATTTCTGTATTCTGTTGCCTATTCGTCGTCGTCCTGAGCTAACATTGGGCAGCCCATCACTAAATAATATGCATGTATAGTGATTAAATATGACATTAGTTACATTTTTATTTTTCAGATAATTTCTGAAGAATAAAAATGTAACTGTCTTATTAGTTACTGGTCTCACATATTATCACCCAGTGGCGTTTTCTACCGGATGCCAAGAGAAGCAGGCGGCATCCAATCTCGTCCGACAATCACTATTATCGTAAATAAAACATTTTATTTGTTTATCACAATTCAATATTTGTGTTTGGCCTCTCATTTTACGTGATTGATTATTGATGAAGCGTGATCAGCGTAGGCACAAGCTGAGTTTCGGCGCCCCAAGTTCACGTTCAATGCAAGTGATTGTGCCAGCGCCTTATTATTCTGCTGGATATTTGCTTCTAATATATTAAATACAGGCAATTGGTTGATAACACATTAATCGAAATTAAGATATTTATATTAAACGAAAATCTTTTAAAAAGAGTTTTTCTACAAAACAACACAAGTGAGTGGTTAAAATCATGTCTCTCATGATGCATCTTTCTCATGCTGCATGCTCACTTTCATAATCAACATTGATTAAATAAAAAATAGTCTATAATATTTAAACAAATATGATACTAAATATATTTACTTTATTGGCTACAACACGTAACATATACTGTACAAAGAAATGTAATTTTTTTTTGTCATAATGACGTCATATTTTTCAACCCAGCCCTCAGCCCCCCTCGCCTGAAACAGCTTCCCGCGCGCCTGATTTTTAGGTTCCTGTGAGAAAGTGAACCTCACTTCTCACTGTTGCGGACTCCCGCATTGACTGTGAAGGATTGACTCTGGACATTTGCATACACATTTGCACACATGCTCCGGTATAAAAATGATGACGGGCTAATTATATTATTTGGTGAAAGTGTAAGGATGGCTAGTGAACACGATCGGGAGGGGTGTATTTAAAGGGAAGGCTGGCGCGAGGCTAGGCGCCATTAACTAATTCGAGTTGGTGTGTTTGTAGCGCGGTTAGTCCGCAATTTCATTCATAAAACTGAAACCTAATTTGTCACTCCCCCCCTGTTCTGTTTTATTTTTTCTTCTCACTGTTAATGTGTAACCTCTTTCTCTCCACACACACACACACACACACACACATAGTTAATTAATTATTCATAAATGATTTGGATAGTGACAGTATGAACAATAAAAGTTACACTGTTGAGTGCAGTGCTTATGGTGGAGGGAGTGTAATAAAGTAAAGTGCAACAGAAAAGTGTGGTGTGGTAAAGGTTAAGAATTGTTTCTGGTGATTTTGTGTATTGAACTGTTACTATTTTTGTGCAGTTTTGTGCTTATGGGACTGGGGACGTAGAGGACCAAAGGAAGGATTAGAAATTATTTTTATTGAGGAACATAATTTTTTCAAGTGTGTGGGGGCTTAGACATTATTTTATACAGCCATATAGTGAGGATTATTAGCTAGATCAAGACAGTAAAATAATAATAAGCTCTTTCTTGCTGGCTCCATTAGTTACAAGAAAAAAGGATTAGGTCACAAAAAGCAAACAATTCCAAAAGGGCAATCCAGATCAAAAACCAGTCCAGTCCAAATCCAAAGCAATCCAAATAATCTTAATAAAATAACAATACTATAATATAGCTATAATTAATACTAACAATAAACTATAACTAATCTAACCTAATAATGTAATAATATACAGCCCTAACACATATATTGCACAATAACGACGATGAAACATCTCTCTAACTCTGACTCTGATTGGCTAATGATCCGATCTGCTTGAACAGATCACGGTGATCGCATGTTAATGCCAAGTGTAAACGCAGCCTCTGACACTAATTCAACTGATTCAACTACTCCTGACAACACCCACAAGGTGGCGCGAGTTTCGAACAAACGACACTCAGACCGAGACCGACGTTGTCATCAGTCACGTGATTTTCACGTTAACAACACAAGCCTCGAATCGCGGCTTCATCTGGCACGAACCTTCTTACTCGAACACAAGCTCCGACGCCTCGCTTAAATGTCACATCACTAGTACCCACTAGTTCATGTCCCATTTATTCAATGTTTCTGGCTAAAATCCTAGTAAATTCATACATATTGTGACTCACGCAACTGCATCCCGGCCCGGTTCAACTGATTCCTATGCGGATGCGCGCGTCGCTGTAGGGGCAGTATTTATCCGTGTCATGGGGCAGAGGGTGCAGAGCATTGTTCACAGGGGTGTTTGTTTGTAATAATGTTTTGTATGTATGTAGGTGGTGTGAATAGATGGTATAAATATGGTATAAAATGATGGTGATATAATGATTATTATTTTATTTACATGTAATGTTTATTTACCACTTAGATTAGAGCTTATTTGTGGCCTTAAGCTTAATGTTATACCCTGATTGTTGGTATGGTCCAATTTGGCTTAATGCTTTGGCCTATTTAAGAGGGCTTCATTCTCCATTTGGGAGAGAGGGTGAGTGTTAGCTTGCTGTGAGGCTATGTACAAAGTATTGGCTGTAATGTTGGTGAAAGCCAGAGGCATTATGCTGGTTTGATTTTTTTTTTTTCTTGACTTCTGAGTTAAAAATCTGAATAAACTTTATTCTGTTTTCTGGAACCAATTGAGTTTTGGTAACCGTCTTTTCCACCTCCACCACCTAAAGTCAGTAGCCATGTTTCCATCGACACGTTTTTATCCGAATTAAGTGATATCGAATGAAAAATACCTTATGGAAACAGTAAAATTCGATAAATTTTCATGAATATCGACTAAAATGAAATACGTTCGGTCTATATGGCTAATGCGATAAAAGCTGATGGAAACGTTATTTACCGAATAAATAATGAATTGCGATTAAGTTTTAGGCCCTTTTATGGTTGCAACACGTCAGATGACGAGTTAATTTCCGGCCAGTCCCACTCTGTTTGCGCACACATGGCGGATTGTCAACAAAGACATATGTAAGTGGACAAAGTAAAAAAAATGCTTCAACCAAAGGGTTTCCGTGAAGTGTCTCAGAACCAGGATCTCCCAGAACTGATGGAGCGCTGTCGTTCCCACACCACAGTCGCCTCCGCTGTCGTCGGGCATTTACGTGCATCGGCATCATCATAGCAATGTTTATAGCGTTGTTGTTTTCTTAGGTTAGTTTTGCTTGTTTTTACGTGGCTTGGTTGTGTTCTAATGCAGGAGTAGATCAGCTGTGAACGATTTTCTTTTTGTTTTTTGAGAGGCTGCGGATTAATTCTTTCTATGCACACAAATTATGATGTCACACTCTGCGCGTATGTTTTAAAAATATAATTGAGCATGTTATTAGTCCTAGCACGTTTGCCCACTTAAAGTGTTTATTACAAATGGAGTTAGTGCAAAGATACCACTATTATTACTTAGTGTAAATCTACATGAAAAGCCTTTTGTTCCTTACACTTAGGGACACAAAACCGTTTTCAACTAAAAACTTTTTTTTTATAGATTTCTTATAAGTCAAGCCTAAATATAGTTATAAAACTTTCACTTTCCCTACAATTTGCCAAGGAACAAATAATAGATTAATGAGACGGCCTTGGAAGAACACTTCAGCACACCAGCTTCCTTCTATCGTCGGAGTTTCCGCTCTCGAACAGCACCATAGCAATCGTTCTCCCCCATTGGTTTAGCTGTTTGAAACGTCACAACACTACAAGTATTCTAGGTAACATCCCATAGCAAAGTGAGGTCTGATGCGCACTTGCGAAAAGGGTGCATTAAGTGCCCTTATGATCACACCTGGAGAACACTATTAGAGGACCGGGACACCTTACGGTTCTGCACCCCTTAACGAGAACGCGCATTGAGGGGCACAAGGGCGCAAGTGTGGATATTGGGACAGGGCATTGCTCTGGCCACTTATTCGCTGATTTTCACTTTTCTAACTGTGTTGTGAAATATGGTGTGCCCTCCTCTCCTTTCTACCCTAGACGCGCTCATGTGCTTTTGTTATTGTCGGATCCGATGTGTTGAACAAATGAGTTCCTTCAGACACTCCAACTTTGTCTGGAGCTATGTCTACTGAGGTGAGTAATACATCATACACAGTATCATTTAACATTGACATGTAAGTTTTTGTATTCTGTTATCAACCATAATCCGCAACAGGGGTGGGCGGATTAATATCTAGCAAACATTATCGCTTATTCTTATCTTAGTTATAGATTAATCTACCCCCAAAAGGAACTGTGATAAAGTTTATCTTATAATTGTACAGACAAAGCTCACATTACAGTCTTTTCTAATGTAGACAGGATACATTATTGGTTACAATCAATGTTTTACATGTTATTATAGAACAATTATAGATTGTATAGAACAATTATAGATCGATCAATCGTTTATCGTCGATCAATAAACAATTTTATCGAACACAAACGCTGTATTTTAGCTCTCGCCATTAAGTAAGCTAAATGCACAACCTGTCACGGTGTGGTGCAGGCAGAAGAACAGGCAGAGTCCAAAAGCTCCAATTGAATATAACTTTTACTTTTACTCACAAAATCTCAGGCACGGATACAGGCAGACAGAAGCAGCACAAGGTAACATGAACATTGACCGACAAAGACAGACTGAACAGAAGCGAACTAAATACAAGAAAGAATCAAACATAACAAGGTGAAAACAGGTGATACAGATGAACAAGACAATGAACAGGTGGCTGAATGAGTGAGTTCAGGTGTGGAGACAAGAGGATCCTGGGAAAGTGTAGTGCAGATTGGGCAGACAGACAAAGACAGACTGGTGCAGACAAGGACTGTGACATCACTCTCCCCGTAGAACAGGGGAGGGAGGATGGGCACCCTGAAGGCTGGCCAGGGCGTGGCTAAACCGGGACAGGGAGCCTCCAGGGCGGAGCAGAACGTGGACGTGACCAGGGCGGAACAGGCTGAGGGTGTGGTGGAGCAGACTGAGGGCGTGGCCAGGGCGGAGCAGGATGTGGACGTGGCGGAACAGGCTTAGGGCGTGGCCAGGGCGGAGCAGGCTGGGGGCGTGGCGGAGCAGGCTGAGGGCGTGGCCAGGGTGGAGCAGGCTGAGGGCGTGGCCAGGTAGGAGCAGGCTGAGGGCGTGGCCAGGATGGGGCAGGTTGAGGGCATGGTCAGAATGGAGCAGGACGAGCCCTCGGGCATCCAGAGCGGAGCTGTTGGACCCTCGGGTGTCTAGGGCAGAGCAGATGATGGCGGTGAAGACTCTTCAGGCGGCCACAGTGGTGAAGACCCAGAAGAAGTTCCAGGGGATCCCCAACTGAGCCGGAGGGACTCAGAGCGGAGGCGACACCACAGGTCTGGAGGGCCAAGGCGGATCTGCAGGCTCATGGGACCGAGGCGGAGAAGGGGCTCTGGAAGCCCGTGGCATAACCAGTGTGAGGGAGGACAACTGAGGAGCAGGAGGAAAGATGGAGCCCGGTGGAGCAGAAGGGATGCAGGGCAGAGGCACAGCCGGCAGCACAGAGTCCCGAGGTGGAACCAGGGTGACGGCTCACCAATGCGAAGAAGGAAGGAGGAGTGAGCCTTTGTGTAGCTATAGGGCTAACAAGACCCGGCGGAGATAAGGGCAGTCAATAAGCCAAAGAGAAGCTGTAGGGTCGGATGACCCAGGTGGACTCAGAGGTTCGGGGGATTGAGGCGAGGACAGGGGATCCACTGACCAGGGCGATGCTGAGGCCTGGAGACCCGGAGGTGGTTCCACAGCAAAACTGGCGGGTAGCTGTGGAAGCTGTGGATGAGGCAGCAGGGTCGATAGGGCTCAGTAGAGGCAAAATCGTAGGACGTGAAGACACCAACAGCGGAGGTGGGAGAGGGAGGCAGGGTGGGACTTCAGACTCTGGCGCAGGATCAGCAGGCTCAGGCAGAGCTGTCTCGGGCTGGGCTGTCTCGGCGGACGAGACTCGGGCTGGGCTGTCTTGGCGGGACGAGACTCGGGCTGGGCTGCTGTCTCGGCGGGACAGAGACTCGGGCTGGGCTGTCTCGGTGGGACGGAGACTCTGAGCTGGGCCGTCTCGGCGGGACGGAGACTCTGGCGGGGCAGTCTCGGCGGGACGAGACTCTGGTGAGGCTGTCTCGGCGGGACGGTCTTGACAGAGTCGGGACGAGACTCTGTCTCGGCGGGACGAGACTCTGGCTGGACGGTCTCTGGCTGGACAGTCTCTGGCTGGACGGTCTTGGCGGACGGAGACTCTGGGGTTGGAGTGGGGCTGGTGACGTCATCGACAGTACAGGATAGTCCACAGGATACCAGCACCCACTCCACAAATTCAGTGAAGCTCTACTGAGGGCCCTTCCCAGACAACTGCTCTCTGGTGGCGGTGTTGAGGGCGGCATACAAGAAGCTGCAGAGGCTGTCGTCCGGGAAAGTAGTAGCTGGAATGAGGTGGAGGAGAATCTTCTAAATGTTCCTCTAAGGAACGGTCCCTTTGCTCTAGGCAGAGCAGTTCAGACCGCTGCAAAGGGGTCCATTTCTTTTGGTTCGGTCGATCTGTCACGGTGTGGTGCAGGCAGAAGATCAGACAGAGTCCAGATTACCAATTAATATAACTTTTACTCACAAAATAACAGGTACGGATACAGGCAGGAGCAACACAAGGTAACATGAAACATCGACCGACCAAGACAGACTGAACAGAAGCGAACTAAATACAAGCAAGAATCAAACATAACAAGGTGAAAACAGGGGATACAGATGAACAAGATGAACAGGTGGCTGAATGAGGGAGTGAGTTCAGGTGTGAAGACAAGAGGATCCTGGGAAGTGTAGTGCAGATGACAAAGACAGACTGGTGCAGACGAGGACTGTGACACAACCAATATTTATTCTTGTGCTGTCTCGCGCTCGGTCAACAGCTTTCTTCCTTTCCCTCACCTCCTCCGCTGAGTACCGTCTCCTTTTTCTATTCACTGGAGCTTGTGAAAGCATTATGATCCATTGTTACGTGTTGGTTCTTTTAGCTAGTATTGAGCTTGTGTGTTTCGAGTAGCCGCCGAAAGCGGTTAGTGTTGTCTCGCTCTTCTCGCTTGTTCTCGCTTCTCACGAGACTTCCTTACCGACTTTCCATTACCTACTTACCAGGACGGTAGGCTAGTCCTCATGTTGCAAGGCTGGTTTTCCACCTGGGAACGCTGGGGGGAGCGGAAAATGTCACCATTCTCACCAGAACTGGTTATTTAAACATCCAAATGATTTCTAAATGGATTTATTAGGTTGAAAAAGTAGCCAAGTGCTGCTTTAAGTTTGCCTTTTGTCATTGTTTTTTGTTCAGTATTGAGCCTGTGTATCCCTTGAGTTCATTGTGAGCCATTGTGCTTATTTTGTTTTCCTTTTTTGTGACCATTTTTTATCATTCTAAAAGGAAAAGCTATTTGGAGTTTATGCTGTTCGTCTCCTTGAGATTTTTGTTACTCCTTTGCACCTTGGGTCTCTATTTTTTGATTTTCGACTTTTTGGCTTACTCCGATTCTGAAGGTAACACAGTGATTCTTGTAGTAGTCGACAGATTTTCTAAGGCATGTCATCTCATTCCCACCTCTAAAATTCCTACAACAGGCCTGTTTAGACCAGAAGGAAATCCCATAGTATGTATATGCATATATATATATATATATATATATATATATATATATATATATATATATATATATATATATATACATATATATATATATATATATATATATATATATATATACGGTAACACTTTACAATAAGGTTCATTAGTTAACATTAATTAATGTATTTACTAACATGAACTAACCATGAGCAATACATTAGTTACTGCATTTATTCATCTTTGTTAATGTTAGTTCATAAAAATAAAGCTGTTCATTGTTTGTTCATGTTAGTTCACGGTGCATTAACTAATGTTAACAAGATTTTAATCAATTATTAGTAAATGTTGAAAATAACATTAACAAAGATTAACAAATGCTGTATATGTGCTATTCATTATTAGATCATATTAACTAATGTAGTTAACTAATGTTAACTAACGAACCTTATTGTAAATGTTACCATATATATATATATATATATATATATATATATATATATATATATATATATATATATATATATATACTGATACTCACCTAAGGATTATTAGAAACACCAATTCAATTTCTCATTAATGCAATTATCTAATCAACCAAACACATGGCAGTTGCTTCAAGGTATTTAGGGGGTGTGGGTCTTGGTCAAGTAAAGGTGATTTAAGCCATTTCGAGCATGGCATGGTTGTTGGTGCCAGACAGGCCGGTCTGAGTATTTCAGAATCTGCTTAGTCACTGGGATTTTCACGCTTAACCGTTTCTAGGGTTTATAAAGAAATGGTGTAAAAAACATCCAGTATGCAGCAATCCTGTGGGCGAAAATGCCTTGTTGATGCTAGAGAATGGGTTGCAACTGATTCAAGCTGATAGAAGAGCAACTTTGACTGAAATAACCACTCGTTACAACTGAGATATGCAGCAAAGCATTTGTGAAGCCACAACATGCACAACCTTGAGGTGGATGGGCTACAACAGCAGAAGACTCCACCGGGTGCCACTTATCTCCACTACAAATAGGGAAAAGAGGCTACAATTTGGATGAGCTCACAAAAATTGGACAGTTGAAGACTGGAAAAATTTTGCCTGGTCTGATGAATATCGATTTCTGTAGAGACATTTAGATGGTAGAGTCAGAATTTGACATAAACAGAATGAGAACATAGATCCATCATGCCTTGTTACCACTGTGCAGGTTGGTGGTGGTGGTGTAATGGTGTGGGGGATGTTTTCTTGGCACACTTTAGGCCCCTTAGTGCCAATTGGCATCATTTAAATGCCACGGCCTACCTGAGCATTGTTTCTGACCATGTCCATCCCTTTATGGCCTCCATGTACCCATCATCTGATGGCTACTTCCAGCAGATAATGCACCATGTCACAAAGCTGGAATACATTTCAAATGGGTTTCTTGAACATGACAGATGAGTTCACTGTACTAAAATGGCCCCCACAGTCACCAGATCTCAACCCAATAGAGCATCTTTGGGATGTGGTGGAATGGGAGCTTCGTGCCCTGAGATGTGCATCTCACAAATCTCCATCAACTGCAAGATGCTATCCAATCAATATGGGCCAACATTTCTATAGAATGCTTTCAGCACCTTTTTGAATCAATGCCACGTAGAATTAAGGCAGTTAACACAGCATTATGGTGTTCCTAATAATCCTTTAGGTGAGTGTATATATTTTATGTCTATATATATATATATATATATATATATATATATATATATATATATATATATATATATTTAAAAATAACAATTGGTATACAGATTTGAACCTGTGTCATCTTAATGATCAAACCGTAAGTTTCTAAGGCCAGGTGACGTAACTGACTGCGAAATGCTCAAATGTTTTTTTCTCCAGTGTGTATTCACTTAACTCAACGAGAAAAAGTTGTCGATTTGCCTATTGTGAGACATATTGTACATGAATGAAAGTAGACCTTTTACAGTTTTTAAAGATGATATCTTATCTTTATGACCAAAAATTACGAAGTAGGCTTAAAGTTATTTTAGCTGTCAATGCCAGATTCAATGCCAGAATAAAACCAAGAAGTTTAGAATTACGCACTAGGTGTGGTGTGTCAGAATACTTAATTATAAACTTAATTATTTTGTTCAAAACCACCTCAAAACACTTAGTGACATTTTAAAAAGCCTTGAATCACTGGCCACTAGAACCAGGATCATAAATGAAACGCACTGTATTATCTCTCAATACAGGAGCAGAAGCACTGGTTTTGATTTTATTGTTTGTTGTTTTAACGTGCATGTTGTATATTTAAATATGTATATTTGATATGGTCTATTTAGACGATAGCATTGATTACTGTGTAGGCCTCAACTGGCAAATTGCACCTTAGCTATGTTACAACCATGTTTTAAAAAATTCTTTCTATGGAACCCCATTAAGTTTTCTTTTCTTTCTTTCTTTTTTTTTTTTACAGAACTGCTTTTGAAGATGCAATCTGTTGGATGAGATATTGTTCCTTAGGGTTAAAAGAAAATGCATGGTAATTTGATGAATACCATGTTTACTCAGCATTTGAAACAGTGTCATCTAAATGATTGAAACCTAAGTTCTGTTCTACCACGGCTTCTCTCACTGAGAAATGCCCAGAAGTGCTGTTGTTTAGCTGTCACTGTGCGCTCTTCAATCTTCTCATTCCTCAATAGTTTAGCGTCATTGATTGCACCTAATTTATTTCCACTGACTGCGAGATAGGCCTATTTTAACTTTTGATTCATAAAATGTTCAGCTCTAAATGTTTGCTATATTCTATTTAAAATATAGGGCTACTTTTGCATAATAATTATTTTGCTTTAACACTTTATTTGAAGGGGTGTGAGACTGACATGACACTGTCATAAACATGACATAACACTTCTCATGAACATGAAGGAATCTTTATGAATGTTTATGACTGTTGTCATTAAGTGTCATTCGGTAGATTCTGACACTTTTAATGCAAAGTTTTTTTTTTTTAAGTTTAAAATGTCTTTGTTATGACAACTTGACATTAACAAAGACAAAAAAATGTCTTTGTTATGACAACTTGACATTAACCAAGAAATCATAACCTGTCAACCTGTCACAAATATGTCATAACAGCAGTGCCAGTTCATACTCAAAAAGAACTAGCTCAAAGTTCAGTTCACACAGATGATAATGAACTTAAAGTCTTTTTAAGATAGGCCACTTTCTTACTCAATAGAACCTCTTTACCATCCATTACCAGCTGCAAATCACTGCCACTCCAAAACTAATCAAAATTATTGTACCAATAAACAAGAGACAATTATTATAGCCAGGAGAAAAATAATGTTGAGATAGAGCCCCTTAAATAATGTGCAATCATGATATGTAGAAATTGGAAAATATAAGGTGCAATCAAGGTATACTGTATGTTCAGTGGAACTTCAATTATCCAGCATGAACTAAATTACCCAGGACTAAGGTATTTTTCAGGTTCATGGGGAAAAGATAAGTCTACTGACAAAAATCCAGCATATTCTGAAAGGCAGCAACTATGTAAACCAGACCAAAGTAGTCATGTACCGTAATGTCAAATTTGCTTGGGCTCTACCCTTAATGTGCAGATACTCAAACGAACAACATTTTCACACCTTCAAAAGGAAGTAAACAGTGAGTAAACAACGAAAATGACATTTACATTCATTTATAATAAAACAATTTTCCTATTATATTTGTATTTGTACTTTTCTGTCTTTGTTAATGTCAGAGTTGTCATAATCAAGACATTTTTGTCTTAGTTAATTTCAAGTTGTCACTGACAAAGACGTCTTTGTTAATGTCAATTTGTCATAAGACATTTTAAACAATGTCAACTTTGCATTAAAAGTGTCATAATTTACTGAATTACACTTAATGACTACAGTCATAAACATTCATAAAGACCCCTTCAAATAAAGTGTTACCCATTTTGCTTTCACTATAAATGTCCCAACTGGCAGTCATTTTCGCAGACCGACTTTGAGATGCGACTGACGTTTTATTTGCTGCGGCAGTCACGACGGTAATGGGCATTCTGGTTGAGATACTTTACATTGTATCGACATTTAATATAGAAACAATACAGAAACAAACTATCTGTGAAATGAGATTGTAACGTCGTTTGCGGATATTTCCGTATCATAACAAGCAAAGCGTTCTCAACTGCAAAAAATCTGCACTGCCAAAAACGCTCTCAAGCACTCACAGCTAGTTTTCAGCAGAGCGCCCAGTGTATTCTGCTGGCTAAAAACCCTTTGGTGGACACACGGTTTTGTTTGGTATCTTTGTGTTTTCTTTCCTGTGCCTTTGTTATGCATTTCGTTTCAGTTTAACCTTAATTACTAGTTTCCAGTTACCGATTAACCACACATGTGTCTTCGTTTAGTTCATGAGACTCCTTGTTTGGTTCTATTGCTTGTTGTTTGCTCTTGTCTTCATTTTTTAATGTGTGTGAATTATGATTTCTCCTGGGTGATTCTCTGTGTTTATTAAAGACTTTATTTTCTTTATCTTTGTCAAGAGTCTTGGATTGGGACAGCATTTCGCAGCGTGACAATATTGTTGTCTTGTTTTATTCATCAAATTGGGTGTCTGGTTTCCGAATTGTTTTGGTTAATTTGGGGAGTTAGCTACTGCTGCATGTGAGCATGTGTTGTGTCCTGCAGGGGGAGCTGCTGAGCCCATGTCTCCGTCTGTAGTGGTTCTGTTAACCGCTGCACTCATGAGCCCTGTCTAATAAAGTGGATTAGTGAGAGAGGATCCTGGAGCTGCGGAACTCTGCTGCTTATATAAATACCAGGTCATCGCCATCAGCACCAAGAACCCACTACAGGTAACTTACTTCTTGACTGAGCTTATTTTAACATTATTACCTAAAACATTATACACCAGTGAAAATGAGCTAAGTCTATATGGTTTTCTGTATTTTATACACTCCATCCTCCTGTTCAAAATACTCAGGTCTAATGCCCCAGTCACACTGATAGGATAGATTCTGAAATAGGTTAGTCTGACATCATTCTGATTTTTTTTAGAAGTCAGCACAGTCGGGCTCTGAGGATCATGTTGCTCCTGCTCTAGGATCATTTTAAATTCAGACAAGACCAGAGTCAGGTGATTTGTTAACCTGAGTTATTGAATCAGGATCATTGAAAAGAATTAGCTCTGTGTTGTTATTGATTTGTTGATTTGTTGTTTATGCTTTGAAATGTAGTGAAGGAAAAAACCTTAAAGCGACTATGTGTAACTTTTTATGTAATTTATTATTTAAAATCAATATTTTTATTCATTAATATGTCCTCAATGGTGTACAAATATCTCTGCCAATTATCTGACTAATCCTCATAAACAAAGAATTTATTATCTTTATGTCTTGGGATGGGTGAGATGGCTTCCATGTCAATCAATCCATCCATCTTCTTCCGCTTGCTGGGGGCCGGGTCACAGGGGCAGCAGTCTAAGCAGAGAATGCACAGATGCCCGAGCCACCTCAGCTGACCCCTCTCGATGTGGAGGAGCAGCAGCTCTACTCTGAGCTCGTCTTGGGTGAGCCGGAGCTTCTCACCCTATCCCTAAGGGATCGCCCAGCCACCCTGTGGAGAGCTAATTCGGGCTGCCTGTCTCACGGGATCTTGTCCTTTCGGTCATGACCCAAAGCTCGTGACCATAGGTGACAGTAGGAACGTAGATTGACCGGTAAATCGATAACTTTGCCTTACGACTCAGCTCCTTCTTCACCACAAGAGGCCGGTACATCGACCGCATTGCTGCAGAAGCTGCACTGATCTGTCTGTCAATCTCCCGTTCCATCCTTTCCTCACTCGTGAACAAAAACCCCAAGATACTTAAACTCCTCCACTTGAGGGAAGGATCAACATGCACCGGGAAGAAGTCTAGACTTCTACCGCAATGCAAACCAAGCTCCTGCTTTGGTCATACAGGGACCCGGCAGCCCTTAGCAAAGGACCCTGGACCCCATATTCCCGGAGCACCCCCCACAGGCCGTCGCGGGGGACACAGTTGAAGGCCTCCTCCAAATCCACAAACACATGTGGACTGGTTGGGCAAACTCCCATAAACCCTCCAGCACCCTGTAGAGAGTATAGAGCTGGTCCAGTGTTCCATGGCCCGGATGAAAACCACACTGTTCCTCCTGAATCCGAGGTTCCACAATCGGCCGTATTCTCCTCTCCAGTACCCTGGCATAGACTTTCCCAGGGAGGAAGTGTGATCCCACTGTAGTTGGAACACACCACCCCGGTCTGCCATCCCAGAGGCACTGTCCCCGACCGCCAGGCGATGCTGCAGAGGCCTGTCAGCCAAGACAGCCCCACAACATCCAGAGACTTGAGGTATTCATGGCGGATCTCATCTACCCCCGGTGCCTTGCCACCGAGGAGTTTCTTGACTACCTCGGTGACCTCAGCTAAGGTGATGGACAAGTCCACCTCTGAGCACTCAGCCTCTACTTCCTCAAAAGAAGACGTGACGGCGGGATTGAGGAGATCTTCGAAGTATTCCTTTGCTTAGTAGTGCGCTTGGCCTGCCAGTACCCGTCAGCTGCCTCAGGAGTCCCACAAGCCAACCAGGCCCGATAGGACCCCTTCTTCAGCTTGACTGCATCCTTTACTTCCGGTGTCCACCACCGGGTTCGGGGATTGCCGCCTCAACAGGCACCTGAGACCTTACGGCCACAGCTATGAGCAGCCGCTTCGACAATGGAGGTGGAGAACATGGCCTCAACTCAGCCTCAATATCTCCAGCCTCCCTCGGGATCTGGTCGTGGCTCTGCCGGAGGTGAGAGTTGTAGATCTCTCTGACAGGAGATTCGACCAAACATTCCCAGCAAACCCTTACAGTACGCTTGGGTCTGCCAAGTCTGTCCAGCCTCCTCCCCCGCCATTGGATCTAACTCACCACCAGGTGGTGATCAGGTGACAGCTCCGCCCCTCTTTCACTCGAGATGTCCAAGACATACGGCCGCAGGTCAGATGAAACGACCACAAAGGCCACTTAAAGGAGAACTCTGGTGAACAATGAACCTTTGGTCTAATAAACATTGGTACCTAGTCAGTCATTCTCTGAGATTTGTTTTCATGATAATCGAACGTAAACTGTCTGTCTAAACTGTCTTTATAACGTATCTTCTTATTAAACGGTCTATACACTTACAAAGTTCTCAATGCTTCGTTTTGCATGTATGGACCCTTATTATGTTACTGTGTGAGTCTGGGCTATTTTGAGCCTTGTTAGTGGTTTAAACTAGCGATTTTTTTTTACTTAGTCAATGCCCCCATTACTGGCATTATACGTTAAACTGTTTTTAGAGATAAAACTCTTTACATTCGATTATCATGAAAACAAATCTCAGAGAACGAATCGACTAGGTACCAATGTTTAATTAGACCAAAGGTTCATTGTTTGCCGGAGTTCTCCTTTAACTACTTATTACAAGTTCATGTTTTTCACAGTCAGTAATTCATACTGTAATATTAGTTCATTTGTTGTGTCAAGTTGCTGTTTGTTTGAAATAACCAACCTGTTCACCTGAAGGAACACTCCACAAAGTGCTAATCCTGTCCTAGCTTTTTGGTACATAATAGTTACCGTAGATGCAACGCGCATTTCAAAAAGCAAGGCGCTAGAGAGCACAATTTGTCTGAATGCAAAAAATGTTCACCGTAGATGGCAGCAATTCCTACACATTGTCCCTTTAAGATGAAGAAATTCAGATTAAGTCCAAATAAATAAAAAAATATACTTATATGTGTTACGTAGTAAAACTGGTTTATTTTTGTCCACCATGTAGGTTAGGGTTAGCACTGCAGTAAATGGCCAATACAGTTTGTGGACACTGAACACAACACAAGTGTTTTGTGTTTGTGGGCAAGTGGGCAAAACCATGGACAATTCATTTCATAACCATTGGCATAAATAGGCATGGGAGGATCTTCCACTCTTCTGGCAAGGCTTACCACTGGATGTGGAAACATGGTTGCAATGAACACTGTTCACGTTCATTACTCCAGAGCATCAGTGAGGTCAGACACTGATTTTATATGATGGGGCTTGGCTCACAATATCTTGCAAATATCTTGTTTTCATTTATCACAAATTCATATTTTAATATTTCCTAGGTTTTGTGTTAAGGGGATAGTTCACTTTGAAATTGATTTTTGGGATGTTTAGCTTACCTCAAGGGCATCCAAGATGTAGGTGTCTTTGTTTCCGTGGTAGTTTCAATTTTGAAATTTTTAGGTCAAACCATTCCTGTCTATCAGTCATATAATGCAGGTCTATGTGTCACGGTGTCTGGTGGGTGTTGTGCTAATATCACGGTGTTGGTGGGTGTGGTGCTTAATTGTTGCCTAGGACCAACTGGTCATTCAATCAACTGCAGTTAATCACTTCTTCTTGATTAGCTGCCTTTATATAGCTTGTGTGAAGTGTGTTTGGTGTTGGTTTGTTACTTTCCTGTTTGTATCCTGTCACCCTGTTATGCGAGCTGTGTTTCCATGATCTGAGTTTGTATCCTTCCTGTTAGTTAGAGTCTTATGTTATTTCCAAGTTTTTTAGTCTTGTCTAGACTCGTTTGCCCCTTTGTGGGTCTTTGTTTTCCTTGCCCTGTCTGTCTTCAATAAACTGTTTGCTTGCACTTGGATCTTGAGACTCAGAGTTGTGACAGAACGAACCAACCGTATGGATCCAGCAAGCACAAGATTTTGTTTCCTTCCCCCGAACATCGAGAAGGAGAGGAGGGGAAGAGTTCAAGGGTTATTGAACCTACGTCAACAGGGTCAGACAGTGAGCTGTTGTTCTCAGACATTTTTTTACTCTTGCAACAGGCTTGGGTTATAATGATGCCACCCTCAAGAATCTTTTTAATGATTGTCTGGATGATCCTTTGCCTCGTTGGGAGATAAAGGGACTGGAGGTCCTGGATTTTTGGGGTTTTACCAGGTACCTGTTTCATCAAAGCCAGTGGGATGTGTCAGAGCCTCGTGCAGCCCCTGGTCCGCTGGTAGCCAAGGAAGCTACAGCGCCGCTGCGAACCTCGTAAACGGCGGAGGAAAAGGACGATCCCGGAGTCTGCTGTTGCGTCGACGGATCTCAAGACTGTTAACGTCTCGTCTGCCCAGCGAGAGACTGTCCATGTCCCGCCTGCCCAGCGAGAGACTGTCCACGTGCCGTCTGCCCAGCTAGAGATGGATCACGTCCTATCTGCCCAGCGAGAGACTGTCCACGTCCTGTCTGCCCAGCGAGAGACTGTCCACGTCCCGTCTGCCCAGCGAGAGACTGTCCACGTCCCGTCTGCCCAGCGAGAGACTGTCCACGTCCCATCTGCCAAGCAAGAGACTGTCCACGTCCCCGTCTGCCCAGTCTGAGATAGTTCACGTTCCGTCTGCCTTCCTGAACCGGGACTATCTGGAGCGTCTGGCTCGGATATCAGATATGCCGGTGTTCGTTGTTTTGGGGCTGGAATCAGTGCCTGTTCCAAATCCGGAGCTAGTGCAAGTTCCAGAGCTGGAGCAAGTACCAGTGCCTGTGCCAGTGTTTGTTCCAGAGCCAGTGGCTGTTCCAGAGCTGGAGCAAGTGTTTGTCTCTGTGTTTGTATCTGTCTTTGTGGCCATTTTTGTTCTAGTGGCAGTTCCTGAGCCGGTGGCTGTTGTTCCAGAGCCGGAGGCAGAGCCAGTGCCTGTTCCAGAGTCGGAGGCCGAGCCGATGCCTGTTCCTGAGCCGGAGGCCGAGCCGATGCCTGTTCTAGAACCAGAGCCAGTGTTTGTTCCTGTGTTCGTGTCTGTTTTGTGGCTGTTGCATTTCTTGTGTCTGTTTCCGAGCCGGTGTCTGGTCTCGAATCGGTGTCCGCTCCTGAGAGAGCATCACCGCCCTGGCCTCCCGAGGGGTCTTCACCGCCCTGGCCTCCCGAGGGCTCTTCACCGCCCTGGCTGCCCAATGGACTGGTGTCGTCTCCGCCATGGCCGCCTGATGAACAGTCGTCTCCACCCTGGACATTTAAGCCATCCAGACTGTTTTTTTGTTCCCCACCATGGACCTGGCCCCCATCCCTCTACCTGATCCTCCACTGTCACATCTCCCTCCTGAACTCTTTTTGATGTTTGGTGGTTCTAGTGGAGCATCTGGTAACTGCTCCTTAGAGGGGGGTACTGTCACGGTGTCTGGTGGGTATTGGTTGGTGTGGTTCTTAATTGTTGCCTAGGAACCAACTGGTCAAATCAGCCATCAGCTGCAGTTAATCACTTCTGCTTGATTATATGCCTTTATATACTTGTGTGAAGTTTGTTTGGTGTTGGTTCATTACTTTCCTGTTTGTATCCTGTCACCCTGTTCTGTGAGCCGTGTTTCCATGATCTGAGTTTGTATCCTGCCTGTTAGTTAGAGTCAAGTTATTTTCAAGTTTTTTAGTCTTGTCTAGACTCGTTTGCCGCCCTTGTGGGTCTTTGTTTTCCTTGTCCTGTCTGTCTTCAATAAACTGTTTGCTTGCACTTGGATCTTGAGACTCACCACCTCAAAGAGCATACACAGAGAAGTCCAAATTAAACATGATTTAACGACTCGTAAATGTAAGTACACATTGATGGCCTAAGACACTGAAACAAGCAGTTTGTGTGAGGAAACGAACGGTATTTAAAAAATCAGTTGTTTACCTCTTGTAACCACAGCCATGTCCAAGAGATCTGATGGGGCGCTGGCGCTTCGATCTGCGCAAGCGTCGAAAACGCCGGAAGTAAGCACCAGAAGTGATCACCAGAAAGCGCACTTCTGGCGCTTTCCAGTGCTTGCGCAGGCCGATGCGCCCGGGTCCTCAGAACGCTTGGACGTGGCTGTGGTTACAAGAGGTAAAAACGATATAAATACTGTTCGTTTTCTCACACAAACCGCTCGTTTTCACTTTGTCACACATAACACACATATAACCGATAACACTGAAATTGAACTGTAGTGTTCTGCAACTGTAGGGGATCTCCCCACCACCAATGTCCAGCATCCGCCTGGATGATGGGACCGCAGCCATAGTGCACCAGAACGCCACCACACGATGGCTTATGTGATTGATAGCATTGATTTATAACCACAAATAAAAAATAATATGAAGGTACAAAGTTTCTGCCCAACATTGAAAATAATTGTATATAACTTTCAATTGCAACTTTTATTTTGTTGAACTAGCTATTAGATAAAATAGAATATGTCGACCAGCGGCTAATAGGACACGTTTCTCTTTTGCATTAGTAATAGATTTTAAGGTCAAGGTAACCTTATAGCCTAAACGTTCAAATATTAGGGTATATCTAGATCAAAATATCAAATATTTGCTGTGACAAATGTATTTCAAAAAACTTACACAGACATATTGAATTGTGAAATGTGTGGCAGGTGAATAGTTTTCTGCAGTAAATATGTTTATACTATTTATAAATATCAAAGGTTCCTATATGGGTAATTTTTGACCCATGTGTTTAAAATTGATGTAGAAATACAAAAACCGTGTTTGTTTATAAAAAAAGGAAAATAAATATAATGATTTGTGGAAATCAAAAACAAAATGTTTAATGAATACTGTACCTGGATTAGTACATGTTCTTTCAAATATTCAGCAAAGAAATGAATACTGGTCTTTTTAGGCCCATGTTGTGCATTAGAAGGGTAGTGACACAAAAACGATTTTTATTTGAAAAAGTAAGAAAGGAAACATTTAAATAAGCATTTGTAATGATCTAAAATAAGTTAATTGAGGAATACCTGGAATAATGAATGATGAAATTAATTTCTTCCAATGATATAGAAAATTAAAACTCTATTTAGACCTATAAAGTTGTTAAAGAAAGTTGTCTAAAAAGAAGTAGACATCCCAACTGCTCATAAAATATGGTGCGCCCAGAGTGCATCTTTGAAATAATGATATGAATAATAAAACCAAAAAAAGTAAACCAGTACCATTCAAAAGTTTGAGGTTGGTAAGATATATTTTTGTTTCTTTTGCTCATCAAAGCTGCATTTATTTAATCAAAAATACAGTAAAAATAATAATATTGTGAAATATTCATACAATTTAAATTAAATGTGTTCTATTATTTTAATATCTATTTAAAAGTGCATTTTTAAATGTATTGTAATATTTTAAAATGCAATTTATTCCTCTAATGGCAAAGCTGAATGTTTTTAACAGCTGTTACTCCATTCTTCACAAGTGTCACAAGATTCTTCAGAAATCATTCCAATATATTATTTATTTATATAAGTTTATAATATGTATGTCAATGTTAAAAACACAGTGTAAACACTACACAATACATAATTTTTAGGATGACTAGAATGTTCAAAAGAACGGCATTTACATACTTGTTACATACATTATTGTAACAAGTCTTGATCAATTTATTTCCTCCTTGCTGAATAAAAGTACTTATAAAAGAAAAAAAAATCTTACTGACCCCAAACTTTTGAAAGATCATCTGGATCAGTCTAATGCACAGACTAATTCTAGTAATATTACCAAAGCCATATTCGTTTATGTTATTAGTCTGTTTTATTCTGACTGATATTAAGTCACTTATATTATCTGTGTTCTGTATAAATATTTTCCAGTGTCATCTTGTTTCTCACATGTTCAAATGTGCGTCTGGTACTGTCTATTAGTTGATCATATTTTTCTGTGTCTCCAGTGGCAGGCCATCTCTTTGACAGTGATAGAGAAAGTCCAGATAGCTGCAGCTGTTCTGGGTTCACTGTTCCTGATAGCCAGTATCTCCTGGCTGGTGTGGTCCTCCCTCAGCCCCTCGGCCAAGTGGCAAAGGCAGGACCTGCTCTTCCAGATCTGTTATGCCATGTACGGCTTCATGGACCTGGTTTGCATTGGTAGGTCATTGGATGCTGAATAATTGCAGCCACCTGGCTCAGCAAAACCAATGCTGTGCTTTGTATTTGTTTGTTTGTTTATTTGTCTGAGAGTACACTGTGACTCTAATGGTCACCCTGGTAACCAACATCTTTTGGAACCATCTGAAAATGAACAAGATGTAATATTGAATTACAAGCACACTTTCCTATAAAAAAAAAACACGTGGAAATGTACAGGCAGAACTAAGAGGATTATGTTTTTTCAGGAAAGCCATATGGAGCCATGAGTAATTGCTGCATTTCAGTTAATATCATGCAGTTTTTATGCATCTACTGAATAAAATTCCTTACAATAGAAAGGGAAAGGCTAAAATATTGAGAACTGGAAATTGATTCTTGTATAGACGCCATTCAAAGTCAATTTAAATTCAAATTGGCCACGATATACTGGCTGTCACGTTAAGAATGTACAATTTTAAATCCATCCAATATTAAGTGATTTTTTTTATATAACTGATATTGTGATACATACCAGTCAGCCTATGATAACCATTTCGAGCAGTAGTTTGCTACATAGTTGTCACATGATCACATTTGTTGAAGGGGCATGGGACGTATCATGCTTTTTCAATTTTTCAACTTTAGTTAGTGTGTACTGTGTAATGTTACTGTTTGAGCATAAAAAGAAGATCTGCAAGGTTACAAAGCTCCAAGATATTTTATTTAACATAATCATCTTTTCAAGAACTATAACGAATGACTCATTTGGACCAAGCGTGCCACAAGCCCTGAAAAGTGAAGCCAAGACATCTCGATCGTCCCCGGTGGCCGGTCCTAGTGTAGGTCACGAACCCGGCCTTCCCATGTTATTCAACACCAAGTGAGACCAACTAAACAATTAAATCACACTTCGAATATCTGATGTAATTTCAAGTGTTTGTTTTTAAAATTATTTGATGCGGTGGTGTGACGTCATGATTGACAGCTGTGATTGACAGGTTCTCTGAGAGAAGTAGTCACTGATGGACCAACAGACTTTATTCAGGATCTTTGTAGGACTGAGGAGATTGGAGCTTTAAATGTAATTTCTAAATTTCTATAATTAATTTTATAAAAAAGTGCAGGAGCGTGTTCTTGCGGTCTGATTCTGCGAAAGTGAGGGCCGGGCCTTGATTTCGTGGCTTACTTCCTGCTCACTACTGCGCATTTCTGGTCACGAAATCGCTACTGTGCAGACTCAAGTTCCAAGATGTCAGTGCCATATCGGGACACTGGCAGCTTCCCTTCTGATCAATGGAAGAGAGCAAAGGGGCGTCATCCATCTTTTTTTACAGTCTGGTTTGGACTACAACACATTTTTTACCAGGCTTTATGAAGTCACAGTGTTACTCATTTAAATAATCCCCACCCACGGAATATACAAAAAGGGGACGAGGCCTGGCTGAGTTGGATTAGAGAAGACAGTGTTGTCACTATGTCACTATGTGTAAGAGACACTGACATCCTAAAGATGATGATTCACAGGCAGGGTTGCCAACTGTCCCGAATTAGCCGGGATATCCTGAATTGTGGGCCTAATTCATTTGTCCCGTATTGGGACCTTCCTTGTCCTGATCAAATAGACTAAATAAAAAATAGACTGCTGGTCTTAACCACTGACTGATTTAACAGCAACAAGACACTTGATAGAAGACAATGATCACTAGACCGGTCATCATCCAATCACAGCCCACACTCATGCGCATCAGACCATTCAAATAACAAACTCTAAATTGAGAATGAATTATTCTTTTGGGACAAATCATTGTTTGATTTGCAAACAGAATCCTTTGCTGTCTGGTCGCTCCCAGTTCATCTGGACTCGCGCTAAAGACAAATCCCTTTTACTGTCCGGCCGGGTTTTGATTTCGACAAATCAGTTCAGCATCCAGCTACACAAGAAACATGAAATCTCCCTGATATGAGGGAATAATATGCTGATGTGATTTGCTACCCAAGAAACATTTCTGATTATTGTTAATGTTTAAAAAATAATTAAAAAATCAGGATTCTTTGATGAATAGAATGTTCAAAGTAGATTTATCCGAAATAAAAAAAAGCTTTTGTAACATTACATATCTCACTTTTGATTACTTTAATGCATACTTACTGAATAAAAGTAGGCTAGGCTATTACTTTCTTTAATTTCTTTAAAATGGAGTGTATAATGTTACAAAAGCTTTCTATTTCAGATAAATGCTATTATTTTTGAACTATAGTTTGTATGTAATGTGACTTTTGTGTGACCTTAAAATTCGTTTTAGAATTAAATTGTACATAAATAGGTGTTTATGTCTGAGAACCTTTTAAACATACAAGCCTGAAATTATATATAGGGTGCTCCTCGTCTCCTCGCTCCTCTGTCCTCCCTTCTAAGACCCGGAAACCGGTCTAGCTCAGCAATCTTGAAGGACATCTCAAGGAAAGGAAGCAAGGAAAAGGAAACGAGGATGCAGAAATAAGAATGAGAAGCACCCATAGTGTGTGATACAGTACATATTTTTAGTGTCCCATATTTTCCTTTAAAGAACCACGATTGTCACACATTTTTGGCAACCCTATCCACAAGTTTCCTACGCCCCATGAGGCCTTGCATCAAAAGTGGGTGTGTCTTCCGGTTCGAAGTAAAGCAAAGCGCGACTTGACATTCTTGACACTCATTCATTCAACAGTTGACAGTCATTCAAGTTATAGCGATCCAAACTAGCTAATGATGTGGGAACACAACCTCAACGAAATTAAAAAGGGTGAAATAACAGTACCTTTAACCTCTGCGGTAGTTGGTTGAGAGGATGACATAAAGAAGTGTCCTCGTATCACGTGTATAGTATTTTTAGCTATTTTGTAGATTCAGTAGCCTGTGACAGTAAGGCGATGAGCAATTTGAAAAGCTTGGAGGCATATCAGTAGCATAAAAACGATTATGTGCGTTGATAATAAAAATGGAAATACGAATTGGCGTGTCATACATACACCATTTCATGTCTACATCGGTGACAGGCGAAGTACAGACAGCGGATTGTTCCTATGTGTTGTTCATGTATTGCAGGGCCTTCACTTAAAATCTTTAGTCTAAGTTTGTTGGATAATAAAATGTAATTCAATTTAATTTGCAGTCAGGCAGAACAAGACAGGGATGCCATGCTACCTAGGTTGGCTGATTATTTTACTGACAAGAAGATAAATCTCTGTCCAGCATACCTGAAGATCTTTAATGGGTAGTTGGGGGAAGGTTTACACTGTTCTCATTAATATTATAATAATATTATTAATAATCAATATTCATTAAGGCATGGTGACAGATAGTCGTGTGAGCTGACAAACAATAAAAAATACACACTTAGTCATCGTTCTTTGGAGTTTATTCAAAATTATAATTGAATGTGCCACTTGAACACATCAACTGGCACATTTGGTTAACAGTGGTATTGTCAACTCAGGCTTTGATCCTGAGTTTAGGTGTGACATCAGTAGCGAACAGCCAAATCACATGCTGAGAGAGTTTAAACAATATTAAAGAATCTAAACTGATGTACACAGTAAGATTCGTCGTCTTTTGTGAGGTGATGGAAACTACAGTCGTTGGCAGGAACACTCTGATTTCGTTTTAGGCTTATGTTCAAAACAATCACATTTAAGCCACTGAATTAGTTTGGTCCGAGTTATACGTACAACCGTGAACAGCACATGTTGTCCCTGAGCTCCATAACCACATCTCTCATAATTTGTGACTTCAAATAGTAAAATAATTATCCGAAAAACAGCTAGCCTCTTTGCTAAATAACACACAAAATACCATTTGAATGCTACTTCCGCCGCCTTACCAGAAGTTGCACCCACTTTTATTTTTTACAGGAGCGGCCCCGGAAAACTTGTGGATACACAGGGCAACTTTTGAGCAAAGTAGCTGGGCAGTCTTGCCGATCGATTGTTGCTGGGCACTTTCCCATTGAAAATGGGCAATACATTTCTATCTGGATAATTTAGAGCGGTCATGGGCCCTGTGTCTCATCTGGTTGCCTGTTTATCGGCAACATTGCCCAGTGACATTACTCAAAATGCTGCCCTGTGTAGCATCACCTTAAGGCTAAGGAACTTAAGGTGATGATACACAGGGCAACTTTTTGAGCAATGTTGCTGGGCAATCTTGCAGAGCGATTGTTGCTTGGTCACTTTCCCATTGAAAATGGCCAATACAATTTCTATCTTGGTAATTTAGATGAAAATGAAGGTTAAGTGATATATAGATTTACGCAGTGTTCTAAACGCATTGCCTACAAAGCCCTCTCACTTCAAGTCCTCTGTGCTCACCTCTGATTCACCCTATGTGTAGATATTATAACAATAGTCATATGTATGTAGTATTTGGAAGTGAATAGAACAAATATTTAGGACTTTCTGTGATATGTAATGCGTTGTCACACGGGTATAAAGTATTACAGGGAAGGACATGCTGAGTTTGATCTCTTGAAGAAAAGCAAGATGATGGGATAGTCTAATCAGGCCAGCTTAAGGAGTGATCCTTCTAATGCTTCGCTATGAGAGAAATACACATTGCTCCCTCGTGATCCGCATACAATTGAGGCAGTAAATAACGTGCACACACATTGTATCAGTCTTTTTGTCTCTCAGAGGAAATGTGTTCCTAATTAAATTATCTTTTTTTTTTCAATTAAGCATCAGCTGAAGAACATTGTTGTAACAAAACCGTTTTTTGGGGATGACTGCAGCTAAAACTAGAGCAGTACTTATCAAAAAAGAAAAACCTGTGTGGGAGGAAAACCAGAAATGTGAAATTAATTGGGGATAGTTCACTTGTTTATTCAGCCTCATGTCATTGCAAATTGCAAGACTTTCGTTCATCTTCAGAAGACAAATCAATATATTTTTAATATTCTCTTTTAAGAATATTTATCCATTTTTGTCCATTCATTACGTTATCAACCTTTGTAATCAAGATTTAAAAAGTACAAAGACATCACAACAATCCATATGAATTAAGCGAATCAGTCTCTGTCTTCTAGATTTGCTGATGGATTCAAGCGAATCAGAGTCTTTGAACAGCCTACAAAATCTCACAGAGCAATGGTAAATGTGACTGCACCTGAACTGGCAATAGTATTGAGAAATTCCTGTAACCACTGCAAAAAATAACAAAGAAATCAAGACTTTGCATTGCTACTTGAATTTCATTTTTTTTCTAACCTATTTCAAATAATTCCTGCTTGTTTAATTTTCTTAGATATGCAGCCAAAAAAATTATCTGGTTCCACCCAAAATTATCTGGTTCCACCCATTCCGCAAAACAACTCTCTACCTTAAATTATCAGGACTTACACTTAAAATTGACTATTTTGGTTAACCTGTATATGGAATTACATTGGAAAACGACTCGGTTACGTATGTAACCCTAGTTCCCTGAGTAGGGAACGGAGATGTTACGTCGGATGACGAGAATGGGGGTTTCGCTTAGAAAGCCAATCCTCTTCGAGAATAAAAAAATGAGCCAATGGCAAAGAAATGCCATGGGTCTTCGGAATTTGCATAGCGTATCTCCGCCTCACCCCGTGAATATAAAAGGAGGAAGCGCACGCAACCGCAGTATGTCTTCGCTGAGGAGCCGAGACTGAACTCAGGCGTCTACCCAGCAGTACAGCGGAAGTGGCAGGGAGACGTAACGTCTCCGTTCCCTACTCAGGGAACGAGGGTTACATACGCAACCGAGACGTTCCCTTTCGTAGTCACTCCGAGTTATGTCGGATGACAAGAATGGGGGTCCCTGTAATCACACCACCTTCACAGCTGTCTTCCAGTGCCCTGCGAAAGTCTGACCCCTGTTGTGGAACTTAACACAGACGAGGAGTCCTACTTAGCACAGGAATACCAAGGTACACTGGGGAGCATATCTCGGGAGAAATATGCCGCAGTATGCCTACCCGTAGGGAGGATTTAGGAATACACATATGACTCAGAGGGCTGCATATGGAAGAACACTGGAGACACCAACCGGCGGGTGGCAAACTTGACTCCAGGAGTGGCAAGGTGGCTTGCCGAGGGAAGACACATGCTCAGAGAGGCTTACAGTGGAGAATACACATGTGGGGGTTATGACAGGAACCATGCACACGGAGGCACCTAGCCGACGACCAGGCAGAGACACTGGCGCCAGCATCGTCAGTGCTGGAGGACTCAGGGCTTCAACGGAAGGCTCAGCTGAGGGAAAAAAATCGCACTCATCCAGTCCGTGGAGTGGAATGGTGAGCAAGCGAAGACACCTGAGCGGGTCCAGTACTGGCCAGAGCGAGTACAAGCGAGGACACAGGCTCCACTCTGAGATTATAGAATCTGGCAAATGTGTTGGGTGTCACCCAGCCTGCAGCTCTGCAGATGTCTGCTAGCGAGGCGCCATGCGCTAGAGCCCAAGAGGAACCCACACTCCGGGTGCCACCAAGGGGGCACGGTCGACCTTGCTGCTGGTAAGCCAAAGCAATGGTGTCCACTATCCAGTGAGACAACCTCTGCTTTGAGAGAGCCCTTCCCTTCTGGCTCCCACCATAACAGACAAAGAGCTTGTCTGAGGTCCTGAAACACTGCGTTCTGTCCACGTAAGCCCGAAGGGTGCATACTGGACAGAGCAGTGCCAAGGCTGGGTCTGCCTTCTCCAAGGGCAGCGCTTGCAGGTTCACCACCTGGTCCCGGAAGGGAGTGGCGGGAACCTTGGGCACATATCCAGGCCGGGGTCTCAGGGTCACGTGAGAATAGGCAGGCCCGAATTCCAGTTACGCTTCATCAACAGAGAATGCATGCAGGTCCCCCACCCTCTTGATGGAGGCAACCAGGAGAGCTGTCTTCATAGACAGGAACTTAATCTCGACTGATTGCAAAGGCTCAAAGGGAGGTCTCTGCAGGGCACTTAAGACCACTGAAAGATCCCAAGAGGGTACGAGAGGAGGACAAGGAGGATTCAGTCTCCTCGCTCCCCTCAGGAACATGATGATAAGGTTGTGCTTCCTGAAAGACTTACCCTCAACTGCTTCATGATATGCGGCGATAGCGGCCACATACACCTTCAGGGTGGAGGGAGACAGCCTTCGCTCCAACCCATCCTCTAGGAAGGAAAGCACTGACCGATCATCTCCGGGGGTCTTCTCGGCGAGAAGAGCACCAGTTGACGAAGAGGTTCCACTTCAATGCATAGAGGTGTCTAGTGGACGACGCTCTAGCGGAAGTGATGGTAGCTGGCACCCCAGGTGGCAGGGTACTCAACCCTGCCTCGTCCCATCCAGGAGCCACACGTGCAGCCTCCACAGATCGGGACGAGGGTGCCACAGGGTGCCCCGTCTCTGAGAAAGAAGGTCCTTCCTCAGAGGAATTGGCCAAGGAGGTGCTGTTGTGAGGAGCATAAGTTCGTAGAACCAGGTCTTGGTGGGCCAGTAAGGAGCGAGCCAAAATGACCTGCTCCTCGTCCTCCTTGATCTTGCACAGAGTCTGTGCGAGAAGGCTCACTGGGGGAAACGCATACTGCGTAGACCCTGCGGCCAGCCAAGGCATCTGTGCCGAGCGTGCCCTCGGTCAGAGAATAATACAGGGCGCAATGAGATGAGTCCTGGGAGGCAAACAGATCTACCTGTGCATCCCCGAACTGGTCTCCTATCAGCTGGACCGACTGGGATGGAGTCGCCATTCGCCAGAGACTGGGCAGATCCGGGACAGCTCGTCGGCTGCCTGGTTCTGCGCTCCTGGAATGTAAATAGCACGAAGGGACCTCAGGTGCTTCTGACTCCATAAGAGGAGGTGGCGTGCGAGTTGCGACATCCGACGTGAGTGTAGACCCCCCTAGTGGTTGATGTATGCTACTGTTGCGGTATTGTCTGAACGGACTTAGTACGTGACGACCCCTGAGCAGCGCTCGGAAGCGGTGCAGGGCAAGGCGTACTGCCAGCAACTCGAGGCAATTGAAATGCATGAGGCGCTGGGGACGAGTCCGCTCGGCGTCCCACATGTCGGCCAGGTTCAGCCGGAGGTGATGCTCCTGGACCACATTAATGGCCATCACCTGACCCAGGGAACCTGCAGCCACCTTTGTCGCCCGAGCGAGGTCAGTGGCTGCACGCAGTTCGTCGAACGCCCCTGGGTCAGTCCCCCGCTCGTGCATATCTCTGAGCAGCTTGGCCTGGTAGACCTGCAAGGTGCTCATCGCATGCATGGCAGCGGCTGCCTGTCCTGCAGCTCTATAGGACCTCGCCACCATAGCTGACGAGAACCTACAGGCCTTGGACGGGTGCTTAGGAGTACCCCGCGAGGACGCGCTCTGAGGACACAGTTGCATCGCAACAGAGCGCTCCACCGGGGGAATCCCAGTGTACCCATGGGTGACTGTGCCGTCAAGGGGGGAAAGGCGGAGGAGGCTGACGAACGCTCACGGGAGGTCAAAGGAGCCTTCCATGTCTTCGTCAGCTCCCTATGCAGCTCGGGGAAGAAAGGTATTGGGGTCGGCTGTGGCCTTGCGGCAGCAGCCTTGCCCAAAAACCAATCATCCATCCGCGAGCGCTCGGGACAGGGCGAAGGATTCCACTCTAACCCGATGCTCGTGGCGACCCGAGAGAGCATGGCCGTCATCTCGGGATCAGACACGGGCAACGCTGGCACTCCGGAGGGAGGCAACGCAGCCGCATCCTCACTTCCCGAGGACTCTAGCCCATCTTGTGATGCCTCGATCAACATCGCATCCTCCTCTGGAGCACCGAATGAAGCAGATTGGGTAACGGCTGCGGGGACTCTCACTGTAAGATCATTGAGTCTAGATCTTAATGTTGCGATGGTCATGTCCCCACAAAAGGAACACGAGTCATCCACGAGCGCTGCTCTAGCGTGTTCAAAGCCCAGACACACTTGTGCCCGTCAGAGGAAGACAGATAACGACTGCAACCAGAAGAACACGGGCGAGGCATCTTAAAAAGACGTCGCACCGTGCAGCTCTTTTTAAGGAGAGAGGAAAAGCTCTGCAATGCTGAGGCGACCAGGGAGAAACACACAAAGTCTGGTGTAATGATTTTGGCCAGACTGAATCAACCGTCATCCAAGGACTCGGACCCCCCCCCCCCCACACACACACACACAAACACACACACATACACCGCCACACACATTCTTCCACTCACTGGAGTGAGATCACGTTACAAGACTGTGGAATGTGCTTTATGTCTCTGAACCAAGAGATGGACTTTTCTGTGTTAAAATACATTTAACCAGATATATTCAATGTGTTTCTATGTATGTGTGTTTTTCCCCCATGTCACAGTGAAGTAACTTTGTTGGTCGTGGCATAAATAGAAATTAGAATACCGGCCTTATGCATGATTAAATGTAAGTGTATTTTCCTTTAATGTAACATAATGATCCTTGGTGTCTCTATGATGCGTAGGAAATGAAACACTCGAATATGCACAGAGGTATAAGGCAAAGGGTATTTTTTTATATGTTTTATTGCCAATGAAGATCAAACTGTTATTTTATTAAGCCTCCTTGAAACACACCCCCTCCCACGAGGAGCGCGTGCTCTGTGAAACAAAGAGCAATAAACCAAGAATTTCCCGCTGCAACATCCATCTCCCTGATTGGCTCAAGCCAACAGGAAGGGGATGGATGTCCCCAAGAGGATAAAGGCAGTGCACCAGCTCCGCCCTCTCTCTTCCGAAAACGCCTCATGTCAAGAAGCACGTAAAGGATCTCCTCACGGAGATCCGACCCCAACCGGGATCCTTTCTTTGATCGTCCAAAGTTTCGTCTTCTCCTCAAATGAACTACCAAGTTCGTTCCCCAGGAAAGGAAGTGGACTTTGCCGATCTATTTCCTTGGGTAACGTCACCTCAAAGACTTTTAAGCCTTTCAAACATTCGCGCCGTATGCCAACGAACGCCACGTGACTCCCCACGGGACAAAGAAGCCACGCGCACGCAACCAACCATGCACGCGCCAGGACGCGCTCACGCGCTCCACGGAACGCGCGCACACAGGAGAGCCTCTCCATTCATCGTGCGGCCCAACCGGGCCTGGCCACGAGTCCGTGACACACACAGACCAAACATGTTGTGCAAGTATAACGTTACCTTCTTTTAGAGCTTCTCAGAAGCATAAAGAAAGTGTTTTCATGGTGTTCAGAAAGATTAATTGACTGTTTGGTGACTGTAACTCCCTCTCTCTCACCCTCACTCTCTCTCTCTCTCTCCAACTCACTTATCGTCTAACGCCCTGCGTCGTCTTAGTTTGTGTTTAATGTTTGTATATACATGTATCATTGTAACGTAGTAAATGCTTACTTAGTTGCCTTATTGAATGCTATAGTGGATTAATTAAACCAATATACTCATCCTGACTGATTCACGGTATGTTCATATCCAATTCCCTGAAATGCAGATCAAGCTACATGCTTTATATAACTAAACATACCAAAAAGGGTATGTTTTATGGAGTTGGAATGCTGAATTCTTCTGGCCAGAGAATTAAGTTTTCCCTGCTCTATAAATTAATTGAGCTAATTAATTTTACTTGTCTTGTAAGATGTGGTCTGTGCAATCTATTACAATTAATTTGTGGTTAATTGCAGAGATACACATGTATAAATATAAGTAAAGTTAACAGAAAGCCCTCATCGAGGGATTTATTAACATGTAAGACCGGGCTGATCCAAATCTGTATGAATAATTATTAATTATGAATTATTAATTATGATATGCAAATTCCCTCGATCAGACCCGCCCAGAGTCATTACACTGGCAGTCCACTGCACAGAATGCAGGCAATGCAGAATCTCGCTGGGGAAACGCCGTCACACCAACACTGGAGAGCTCGCTCGTCTCGAAGAGGTGAGTCACAGTAATAAACTCAGGATATGTGGCTTGTGGGGTGAAGAGGTTCTCTTGGCTCCGAAGCGAAAACATACTGAGGTTGCGTCCGCTTCCTCCTTTTATACTCACGGGGTGAGGCGGAGATACGCTATGCAAATTCCGCAGACCCATGGCATTTCTTTGCCATTGGCTCATTTTTTAATTCTCAAAGAGGATTGGCTTTCTAAGCGAAACCCCCATTCTCGTCATCCGACGTAACTCGGAGTGACTACGAAAGGGAACTCATTTCATACAGTGATATAGCCAGTCACTGCACACACAGTTGACGTGTATTTTGTGTATTCCTCACAGAGATGGAGTTATGAGCCCTTCCAATCACTGTCTTCCATCAAAGCTTTTATCAGTTTTGTGGTTTGGGTCCTTTCCGAATGCTTTTCTCCACACTGAAACAATTCAGTGCCACAGTAGGATAATGGATGAATTTGTGCCTCATTGGGCTTGTTTATCAAATAAAGTAATGTTAACTGTAATGACTTTTCAGTGTTATGAAAGTCACCATTTTTATTTATTTATTTTGATCACTAATACAGGCATTATTTAAAACTTTTGCAAGAAAAGAAAAGAGCATTTTGAGCAAAAAGCTGAGAAAAATCCATTTTTGATCAAGAATGATGATCAAACCAGAGTATCGAGTCCATTAACAGCCCCAAAAGTCCGTCACGGCGTCTTTGTTTTCAGGCGGACATTTAAAGAGCTTAACAAACATGTCTCCCGGAAATCCAATAGAATTCAACTAATCAGACGACAACTTCGAAAATCCTAACGTTTCCAGTTAGTTTCCAGTTAAATGTGCTATTTGCATTAGACATTCAGCCAGCGGTTCGTAAGCGTGACGTCTGAGGCTGAGACTAATGGCAGGGAAAAGAGTTAAATGCAATAACATGTTTTGTTTAAATGGTGAAAGTGTCTATTAACATAGTTATAGTAAAGGTGCGGTCAAATTGACCTTTGTTTGGAGAATTGTCTAGAAAATGGAGAAATCCAGTCATTTCAGTTGGAATCAATGCGATCAGGATTTACATGTGGGGACAAGATTTTCTTTTTTTTAAGATTTAATTTTGGGTTTCATGCAAATTCACCCCATTGACCAACAGAAAGCTGCTTGGTTTGAAAGTGACTTCTGTATGAAGTGTCACTACTCTACTAAAACAGATAATAAACCAATTTTCATCAATTTCCTCTAACGTGACCGCACCTTATGTCTGTTTCAAAACAAAAATGTGTTTGAACTAAATTCAGCACTGACAATTGTATTCTGCTATTTGAATAAATGCACAGGTTTTGGACAAAGTACCTGCGATATAGCTGCAGTTTGATAAATGAGGTTTAGACAGCTCTCTATGCTGATATAAGTACAGATTGGGTATTAGTCATATGGGATTTACAGCAAGAGTGTCAACAACTGCAGCCCTCTCCTTAACATCCACAAATGACAGGTGCAACATAAAATATCTGCCACCTAGTGCGTGCAGTCTAAATGGGTATCGCAATGCTGCAAAAGCTGGAGTGGAATGGCTGTTTCACCTCTCCAGGGGCTCAGAGGGAATAATGAGGTTTTCTCAGAGCAGCGCTATATTGGGCAATCACGACTGCAAGAAAAAGAAAGAGGGTGAATGGGATGGAGCTGAACAATGTTGATGTCGAGATTGTTTTAGTGGCTCATCCGTGTGTGCGTATGCATGCTGTGGATTAATGGCAGAGTTCCTCAAGAGTTTCTCTCTGTGATGTATTGCTCTGCAGCCAGACTGGGAGGGAGACAGAACAAGAGTCCATTCTGTCTGATTAGGTGGAGAGAATGGAGATAATGGCTAAAGGTGATCGTTTTATTGAAACACTATCACTGAGAATGGCATTGGCCTTTCCCTTTCGTCAGTCACTCCGAGTTACGTCGGATGACGAAGATGGGTTTGAGTTCAGAAAGCCAATCCTCTTAGAGAATTTAAAAACGAGCGAATGGCAAGGAAATGCCATGGGTCTGCGGAATTTGCGTATAAAAGGAGGAAGCGGATGCAACCGCAGTATGTTTTCGCTTCGGAGCCAACAGAACTCTTCACTCCACAAGCCACATATCCTGAGTTTACCACTGTGACTCACCTCTTCGAGACGAGCGAGCTCTCCAGTGTTGGTGTGACGGCGTTTTCCCAGTGAGATTCTGCAGCCCCCCAGCAGCCCCCCTCCAGCCCCAGCCATCGGAGCCGCGCTCGTGGAGGAGGTCGCAGGAAGGCGCCACAGCCAGGCCCAGCACCCCACTTAACGCCAGGCTAAGCGGCGTTCCTGAGACAGGCTGCTCAGTGCATCGAGTCTTCTTCAGGAGGCGGTAGCAGGCCCCCTACTTCCCCCGGTGGAGGGCCGGGGGAGAATCTTTTGTTCTCCTCTCCCCACTGCTCACCCATGGGTGGGCAGTACCCTAATCTGGTTAAAGAAAGACTTGACACCTTCACTGAGCACATACTGTAGAGCAGGATGGCGGTGTGTTCACGCCCCGGGCCTCGCCACTCTCATCCCCCTCTGTCTCTGAGGGGCATGGCGATGTGTGTCATCCCCGGACCACGCCACCCTCGTCCCCCTCTGATCGCCTGACCCCCGGCAGAGCAGACCCCCATGGAACGCTGGTTCTTCCCTGGTCTCCTCTGTCGGGGCGTGGAGTTCGATCGCTGGAGTTCGATCGCGCACTCGCTAGGGGTCGCTGCGCCACCCTAGCCTCTGCCGATCTCTCCGCCCCACTGCCACTCCGGGGACGCCAGTGGCTCGGATGATTCCACTGGACCACTTTTTGGGAGCTTGGTTAGAGTCCCGTTGGGTCGCCCGAACTATCAGGCTCGGCTATGCGATTCAGTTCGCACGGTCTCCTCCTCACTTCCAAGGAGTCCGCTTTACGACGGTCGGTGGCAATGCCCCGATCATGAGAGCGGAGGTTGCCACCCCGCTGGCGAAGGGTGCAATCGAAGACTGTCCCTCCAGCCGAGATGAAGTCAGGGTTTTACAGCCCCTACTTCATTGTCCCCAAGAAGACCGGTGGGTTACGACTGATCCTCGATCTACGCGTTTTGAACCGCACTCTTCACTGACTGCCATTCAAGATGCTCACGGCCAAACGCATTTTCGAATGCGTGCAGCCCCAGGATTGGTTTGCAGCGATAGACCTGAAGGACGCGTACTTTCATCTCCATTTTACCTTCGACCGTTTCTTCGGTTTGCTTTCGAGGGGACAGGCATACCAGTATGCGGTTCTCCCATTCGGGTTAGCTCTGTCTCCTTTCGTCTTTACTAAGATCGTCGAGGCAGCCTTGTTCCCCTTCGCGAACACGGGTTCGCATCCTGAACTGGCTAATCCTAGCGCATAGGGGTGCTCCGATCAGGATTTTAGGAGCCGATCACCGATTACTGGAAGCTGTATCACCCAATACCGAGACCGATCACCGATTATAGAATCTATTTGAAGCCTTCTATTTATCATGTAGCATTATTATTAAACTATATTTAACAACAATGTACATTAAGTATTACAATTACGAGAAGACAATGTATCATGAATTTACACCTGTGTATTTATCAGACATGAAAACGGGTCAGGGGTGAAAAAGGTGAGAAGGATATTACCCCTCTAGGGGGGTCCGGGGGGGCCCAATTATTTTATAGTCTACTATAAAATTAAGAAAATAAATATAGCACAAATGTATAGCAAAGCTGTTTAATAAGGCAGCAACTTATGGACAGAACAAAAAAATGCAATTAATAATCTTTCATTGCGCAAAATTATTATGATATGATTATGAAAGACTCTTATGAAAAGATTTATGAAAGATTGTGAATAAAGTGCGGCAAATGCGCTTATGCGCATCACGAGCGCTGAATGATGCGCTTGAGGCAACATGAGTCACAGCGCGCAGCTCTTCCAGTCCGTTTGGAAAAGTTCTAAGCACAAAGGAAATACATCGATGCATAGTGTATTATAGCCTACAGTATCTATCTATGCAATAGTTTATTGAGCCTTTTCTTTTAACAGTTTTACATTTCAGTTACTGTGCGCGTAAGAAGAACAATGATAGTGCTCTCCAGTGTTGTGATACAGAAATGAGCATGATTGAGGTAGCTACTACAGCAAGAGACTCAATTTATGCAAAACCAGAGCTTTATCTACAGATCAAGTATAATAATATTAACATTTATTCATCTTGGAGAGAGTTTTCATCGTTGCCGAATGCGACGCGCTGTGCTGTTTTAATGCTGAATGGAGAATGACTGACGATGCACTGTTTGAACGTGAATGGAGAATGACTGACAGCGGAGGGAAAAGTTTATGTGAACTTGCATTTAATGACTTAAACATTAATTTCTATCTCACATTATACTACAGTATGGCTTCATATATAATATGAGTTTTAGAACTCAACCTGAGCGCTCGTTGCCGCGGCCATCAGTGGACACAGTGTTCTCTGTAACTTAGCTTGCGCAGTCTTCAATCGGACGTGCGCTTCCGTTGCGGGGCAGACTCTAATCTTTCTTTACATGTTGATCACAGTTTGACAAGCAGACAGTGGCGTGGTACACACATTGCAGATGGATTGCTAGTGAATTGCTTTTTCACACACCTTGTACAATTGCCAGCCAGCTGAAGCAATTTATTCCAGGGCATAAAAAAATCGTCTCGCGAGTTTTGTGTCATCTGATCGGCTTTTCTGGATCGGCCTTTATAGAGACCGCCGATCACACATCCCAAAGCAATTATCGGCCGATCGTGATCGGCGACCGATCAATCGGAGCACCCCTACTCAGCGCACTCTCGGGAACAGGTTTGCGAACTTGTGCTCCGGCGAACCTAGCCCCGACTTTGCCCCGTGCAGAGTATCTCTTTTCTCGGTATGGAGATAGACTCGGTCGCCATGTCTGCGCAGCTTACGAGTGAGCGCGTACACTCACTGCTGATTTGTCTTCGACAGTTCGAGGGCAAGAGTGCGGACTAGAGTGCGGACAAGAGAACTTTTTCAGAGGTTCCTGGGGCATATGGCATCCGCGGCCCAATAAACTATTGTATAGATAGATACTGTTTATTACACTGTCCATCAATATGTATTTCCTTTGTGCTATGAACTTTTCAAAGCGGACTTGACGCGCAGCTTGCATACCATATAATAGGGTGCATACTTGGCTGCGTGCTGTAACTCCACGTGGTTTCAAGCACATCATTCTGCGCTCAGAATGTGCATAAGCGCTTTGTGCCGCACTGTGTTTGAGTCATTCATATCATAATGCAGTGACGCAATTTAAGCTTTTTAACATTAATAATTATTAATGTTGCTGCCTCATTAAATAGCTGTGCTATACACTTAAAACATGTCTCAATTTTTAGTAGCCTTGGCTATATCTAAAATAATTATCTTTTTCATTTTTGTTATATTGTTTTTCATGAATGTATTTTACAACAATACAAAGAGCAATATGTATTATTCACTAATCTAGTTTATAATAGCATTTTTGTCATAGATTATGATCATATATTTTGGGGATTTGTTGCTTATCTTTATAATGAAGCTGTCTGTATTAAGTAGATTGTGTTTAACACACATTACAATGTAGAATACTGCTGTTTAAATTGTTTTAACTTTAAACCTGTTGGTAGCTAACTAGCTTTAAGTACTGAAGTACCTGTATTTTCTTATATATATATATATATATATATATATATATATATATATATATATATATATATATATATATATTGTAGTGTTTGAATGAAGGGTGGCAATCTTTCATAATCAACTGTTGTTGTGGACTATGTACTGCAGGTATATTTTAAGGGGCTAATTGAGGAAATTGCAATATTTTTTATTAGTTTAAAAATAAAATAAAAATATCGGATTGGTATAGATATCTGGCGTTCGATGACTCAGAATTTAGGTATCGGATCAGAATCAGGTTTTGAAAAAACGGTATCGTTGCATCCATACTTTTGACAGAAAAGGGGCATCAGGTCTTCTGAGAGTTTTACGTAAAAATTGAGATGGGGACTCGGAGTCTGAGACTCGGACTTGTGTCACACTTAAGTCGCACAAACAGCTGACTTCAGACTTGACTTGAGACTCGACCCAAAAGACTTCAGATTCAAGCTTCGAGACTCATCAACAACCTGTTTTTTATTGGCGCATACGTTGGGGAAGCATATGTTGAGCTGCAGGCTGTGTCCCCTGCCCTTTGCCATACTGTGCAACACGCATTTGTTGCCTATGTGCGCGCAGCACTTACATATCAGAACATGCATTAACGATGGCGACACAAAGTCCTCCCTGAGTTGTGCCTTTTGCCATTAGTTTTGGTTTTAATAACTTTACAAACAGTGGCGGTAAGTGAACTGCTACATGCAAGATAAATGATGCCGGATCCATGTCGAACTTCTTTAGGCACCTCAAAACACACCCAGATAGGTCAGTCACTTGCTAATGTGAGAAGGGATGTTAAATATAGCATATATTGTCACAGGTACAGTAACAAGCTAACCATCACAAAGTGTTGTATCCATATAATGTGAGAGACTTAGGTTAATATGTCATCAGGTCCGAGGAATGTGTTAAGAGGCAGAAGATTAGACTATACGATGTCGCAACACACTCACTGCAGTTTGTGAAATAGTCACAAAATTTAAATCTGTTGATTCATGTACATGGACACGTGTCTCTTTCTGTGTCTCTCAGCAGGGGACAGATCTGTTGGCAAGTGAGACTTGAGACTTGACTTGGACTCGAGCTCAAAGACTTGAGACTTGACTCGGACTTCCAAAAAATGACTTGTGAACATGCTATACACAACGAATAAATTTATATTTATTCATTTAGCTGATACCTTTATTCAAAATTTGGGCTGTGGAGGCAAACAATTTTATATTACTGCATAATAGACAAACATATACCAATTGTCTTTAAAGATTAGTAGTACCCTTGCAAGGAAAGGTGTGGCTGGAGAGAAAGAGTGGCTGGAGAGTATGCCAACGAGAGGAGGCCATCCTTTCTTCTTTATAGTCCCATGGTTATTTCTCTTGGCCAAATGAATTATGTCTTAGCCATAACTAACACTTTGTTAGATTTGCTTATGTGCTACCCTTGAGCCTCTTTCTCGTTCATATATTAGTCACACATTAGTGCACATATACAAAATCATTTGCACCTATACAAAAGTCATGCACAAACATGTATAAGTGTTAATAACAATTCTTTGTTCTATCAATGTGGCAGAGAATCATGAGACATCATGTGCAATCCTTGTGCATTTTACTACCTTGAACTTATTACCATCATGTTTTCTAAGATTCTTTGAATATAAGAAAATGCAAACTTATAGAATGCATTACATTTCTTCATCAGGGCTTATACAAACTTTTGGATAACTGTTGATGCTTTCAGCTACTAATATTTCAACTATTTAAACAGCTACTAAACTATTTTTCCCCATAAAATATATATATATATATATATATATATATATATATATATATATACATATATATATATATATATATATATATATATATATATATGTGTGTGTATATATATATATATATATATATATATATGTGTGTGTATATATATATATATATATATATATATATATATATATATATATATATATATATATGTATATATATATATATATATATATATGTATATATATATTAATGTCCATTGATTATGCATAAAGTTGATGTATTATGTCTGGGGTTACAAATAAGCCATACAACATAACAAGATGCTGCTGGCGAACAGCAGTCTTTAAAATCAGCTTTGGCCACTCTGAAGGACTTGGAGTTAGGAGAACGTCACTTAAAAAAGGTAGATGTGTTTGGAGTTGACGACCAGATACAGCAAAAGTTTAATAAATCAATTAAGTTAGCACCGCCCGTGGGAAAACGCATGGGACTAAACTCAGCTACAGCCGTTCGTTGCTCTGGTTGGTTGTATTGCTAACCTATTGCCTGCAGAGGGATATAGAGCATCACAGGCCCGCCCACAGCCGGTGCTGCAAGTAAAAATTCAATACAATTTCTCCATTGACAGTTGGGATATAAGCCATTAAAACGTAACCATACATGGCAGACTTAAAACCAGCTACGGCTGTACTAAGTGATTGTATATGCTCATATAAATGCCAAAAGTTCATGGGGCACTAACCTTGTTTTAAAAATAAATACCTTTTATTTGTGATGTATTGGATAAGTACTTCATTACCCACAATCCTGAACAATCCCACAGTGATGCATCTGATTGGTGGAAGTTCGTGTAACGTGTCTGAAACCCCGCAAAGGCACGTGAAGACCTGAAGATCATGTAATGATGTAGGGCTACGTTCATTGGTTGCACCTCAGAGATGCCCCGTGCAATTTTATATGTGCAGTTGCCACAGCACAGCCTAAGAGCAAGCCAGATGCTCAATGTTTTAGCATGTCGAGCTGCAAATGCGTTTTACATATAAGCTTCAGTAAAGTTTCCCTGCACATTCACTATATAAAATAGTGTACAGGCTTGTTCCCTTGACTTTGTTTTAGGATTTTCTCTTAGTTTTTTCACTCAAAAGGATATGTTGTATGCTTATGAGTTCAGCTGTAGCTGGTTATCCTCAGACATGCTCTAATACTCTTTAGATATGGGTTTTACAAAATGTCAATGGGAGAAATGAATGGGAACTTTACTTCCGGCACCAGCGCTCTCTCGGGGCTGTGGGCGGGACTGTGATGCTCTATTGAAAGACCTTTATCCTTGATGTAGGTCCGGCATTGAGGTCTGGCTTGCCAGGCTACCATAAACCATCACATCCCTAGTTCCGTCACTGTGCTGTCGTCATTTTGTAAAGCCCGCCCTAACGCCCACGATTTCGAGGGTTTAGAAATGGCTTGAATGAGCTCTTTGCCAGACTAACTTGCTGAGCAAATTTAAATTTGACGTAAGTTGTCTGGGTTTTCCCACATATAAAACATGTAGTGTTTTATTACTATTTTATAAAATACTATCATTCATCACTATTACCCAATAAGCAATTTTGTTTATTTTCAAGATCTTACTCACAGAGCTTTCATCTTAATACTGAAATATGACATTATATTGTGCCTAATTATAGTCAATAGTTTTGAGAGAAGAGAGAGAGAGAGAGAGAGAGAGAGAGAGAGAGAGAGAGAGAGAGAGAGAGAGAGAGAGAGAGAGAGAGAGAGAGAGAGAGAGAGAGAGAGAGAGAGAGAGAGAGAGAGAGAGAGAGAGAGAGAGAGAGAGAGAGAGAGAGAGAGAGAGAGAGAGAGAGAGAGAGAGAGAGAGAGAGAGAGAGAGAGAGAGAGAGAGAGAGAGAGAGAGAGAGAGAGAGAGAGAGAGAGAGAGGAGGAAAAATTTGATTTCAGCAGCAATAGCATTTTCATGATGCTGGAACGCTAATAAACGTATCCACAACCTACTTTCAACTAGTACACAATTGCTGCATATAAATGCCACTGTGGACACATTAATTCTGCCCTGTCTACTGAAACAGTTACCAGTTCCATTAAAAATAATAACAGCAACCACTTCAGCATCAACAACAAGGTTAATGCTTTCCCCCCATTTAACTAAACAAATATGACTGATGATGTCATATGACAGGTGAAACATATATGGTGCAGTCTTGTTTCATTTTCTGCATTTCCAGTTTCCTCAACTGCAGGGCTTTGGCTTAGGCTGTTGAAAAGAAAAGTCGATTGAAAACCGTGGGTTATTATTACCTTCTCGCAAACTGCTTGTTTTAGTGGTCTGCAGTGTTAACGTCTGTTAGTGGTCTGTCTCATTGATTCTGGAGCAGCTGGAGTGAGAGGAGAACCGCAGGGCTCAAGGGACGCTACTAGCCTTTCACAGTGATCAGAGATCGGTTTCAACTCCACAAAATACAAGCCTTTGTAATTTGCAGAGAGGTGAAAAAACTGTCATCAGAGCTCAGAGAGTGAAAATCGAAAGGGGGAAGATATCAGTCTGAAAAAAGTGATATGTGCGGCCTTGCAGGCATTCAGAGGGGAATCCACTGTCACATAAAAGATTAATTCAGACCTCCACCCTCTTTCGATCTGGACCTCTGAAGAAACAAATTCAATGGTGCAAGTTAAACCAAGCTAGAGTTATAACAAATTAAATAAATACAAAGAAATCATATAGTGAGAACATCAACACGTTCCTAAATACCTGTTTGTCACTGCAAATTTTCCTGATCAACGAGGTCATTGGGATTTGTTGTTTTCAAGTAAATGTTTCCATAAGTGGAGCAAAAATTTTATTAAACATGTAGCCTCAAGACATTCACTTATAGCATTATTACACTTTATTTCTTATATAATATTAATTAAAGAGGTTCTGAAATGCCAAACGTGATTAAATACAGAAAAGTGGGGTACCATATTTTGAAAAAGTACTTAAATGTTAATTCGATTGGCTTGTATGTCCAGGAAAATGTCATGATGACCTCTGAAAAATGCACTTTTGGCTATCTAAATGATTTGTAAGAAATTAAGTATCATGTTTTGCCTGGGAAATCGAATTAAAGGTCCCATTCTTCGTGATCCCATGTTTTAAACTTTAGTTAGTGTTTAATATTGTAGTTGTAGTGTATACATAATATCTGTAAAATTCTAAAGCTCAAAGTTCAATGTCAAGCGAGATATTTTATTTAACAGGAGTAGCCTATATTGAACGGCCCGTTTGGACTACATCCCTCTACTTCCTTCTTTAATGACGTCAGTAGAACAATTTTTGTTGACTAACGTCTGCCCACAGGAATGCTCCCTCAACTCCCTCAACTTGCGCACTTCTTATAACTTACTTTGTTTATTCAGCTCTTACAGCGATTATCTGAAGTAGAACTGATGCTTCATCTTTTGTGTAATGTACAATAAACTTTATTAAACTCATGAGTATATGTTTCATCATTCTGACCTGGTCCGAAACAGCAGACTTGTAGGCTATTAATAAATAATAGATACATAGGTTACAAGCAGATGAAAAATATGTTATAATAACCGTAATTAAACTACTAAACTATACTTGTTCCATCTCTATACAGCACTCTGACTCAGTAGGCATTATTGTCCGACTCGAAATGAACACCGTTACTGAGAGTTCCTGATAATATCATCATTCCGTGAGATGAAATTGTCCTGAGAGTCATGAAGCTCCGCCCCCTGTGCCAGCAGCAGCAGCTTATTTGCATTTAAAGGGCACACAATAAAACAGCGCGTTTTCTGACCCCAAAAAATTACAATTTAAACATGCTGTAAAAAATTATCTGTTGGGTATTTTGAGCTGAAACTTCACATACACATTCTGGGGACATCAGAGACTTATTTTACATCTTGTGAAAAGGGGCATAAATATTGGACCTTTAAGTAAAATATAAGTGTTCAGTTTCGGTGTTTCTAAATGGAGTAGAAGTTCATATTATTGTGGGGTTTACATCAAACTCATGTCATGTTTATCAGTGCAAGTGTGAATGGAATCTAGTTAGTTATTACACAGCTCTTAGGAATACCTGATTCTGATTTCTTGTTATTCACCATCATCCACGGCAATAACTGTACTTTTTTTGTACACAGTAATGGAATTTTTTTCTTAGCGAAGCTTCAAACATTATTGGCTGTATTTAAATACATTACCAATCAAAAGTTTGGGGTCATTAACATTAAAAACAGAAATCTTGGGAAATATTACAATTAAAAAAACAACATTTTAAAATGAAATTTATTCCTGTGATGGCAACGCTGATTTTTTTTTTTTTACTACAGTCTTTAAGGTCACATTTTCCTTCAGAAATCATTCTGATATGATTTGGTGTTCAAAAAACATCTCTACGTTAAAAACAGTTGTACTCCATGATAATTTCTATGTAGTACATTTAGAAGTTGTATTTTTGATTAGGCACTGTACAAAGTGCCCATTAAATGGTTTTTCAGCAAATTGAATCTCTTCCTAGACAGACCCATTTGTTCTGACTGTACATACTCCCTCACTTAATAAATCTGTCTATCCTTCTCTTTTAGCGCTGATTGTCCACGAGGGTCCCTCCGTATTTCGCATCTTTAACCGCTGGCAGGCTGTTAATCAGCAGTGGAAAGTCTTAAACTACGACAAGGTCAAAGACAATGAGGAGCACCTGAAGACCTGTACCACGTTTCGGAACTTCTCTCTGCCGCACCGCATGGGGCCGTCCGGCACAGAAGGCGAAGCCTCCACCTCTTCCCTCATGGCTGCGGCTGCAGCGGGAACCGTAAGCCCCTCCACAAACTCCGTCCTGTTAGCAGCAGGTGCCACGACAGAGCCGCAGGACTCATCTGAGCCCAGCAACGGACAGCCCTCGCTGCCCGGACCACCACTGTGCTTACAACATCCTTTATCTCCTGAGCCACCACCTGAGACCCCCAGGAGCCACGCGGACAGACCAGCAACAGCAACCGCGAACTGGTCATGAGAGTTACTACAGTGTGAGGCCTGGTTTACGGTTGAATCTCTGCATGCGACGTATTAAAAAAAAAGGATTCACTGAACAGAATTAAACCGTGTCACCCAGTTCAGTGCTGTCCGGTATTAAGGGAGTTTTTGTTTTTCCATTTTTTTTACAGTATTGAATAAAACAAGCAAGTTTCTTGCTTTCCAAGTGGTTTCAAGGAAGGATTATTGCCATAAAGCTGCATACTAGAAATTATGCAAGCCACTGAGAAAGGTCAAAGGTCAGTGAAGTGTTTTTGAGTGTGTGCATTGAATTTATTGTCAGCTCAAGGTCAGAGCTGTGACCAATATGAAGCACAAGCTTTCCGATGCAATCCAGTTTCTACACTGACAGCCACTGCTGAACTAAAATGGCTCAGAGTGAAGAGCAAATGCATTCTTTGTAAAACATACAGCATTACATAGATTTTCTGATCACTACAGGTCGTATTTTCAGATAAAATCCTAAATTACTAAATGATAATGTGGCTCTTGCAAAGATAAGCAAGTTTAAATCTGTTTTTTAAACAAAATGGGGTATTGAAGAATAAAACTACTGTGTTTACACTTTTAGGCAGTTTTTTAGGGAAATCAATCCTCTCTGATTTTGACAGTCTTGTACACCAACAATAGGAAACCACGTTACAGTGGAGACGATGTGCAGCAAGCAAACTACTACTACTAAAAAAACTGACTCAATTTGAGGCAAATCTCTGGACTTATTTTGTTTACATTTGGTAAATATGTGAGGAAAAAAAGGTTGCTACATTAAAAACAAAAGACAAATCCAACTGGTTTAATTGTTGTATGTGTCTGTTTCTCTTATGCAAGAGAGTATGCAAGAGTTGACTGCAGTCACAGAGCAAATTCAATTATATCATTCATTTAAATAATGCATTTTATGTGCTCCAACATGTTTGCTTTCCAAGCCTGTTCTTTCAAACAATCAACAGCTCTTGGAATGTTTACATTAATCCCATTTTTATTATTTTTTCTTAAAACAAATACAGACAGAAAGTGGATCTAAGTGGCTGAGTGATAGAAAACAGGAAACAGCACCAGTGCCGGTGGGTCTTCTGGCTTCCAAGCCTGACCACAGCTGTCTGTTTCTGAGTAATCACATCTGCCTTCCCCTTCTGGTAATGGTCCACTCCTCCATTTCTTTCTCCTTAGATTCTTGGATCCTATGTATCCAATAACAGCTTGTGCAGAAATAATCACATATGATAATGTGACATTATTAGCTTGCATGTTTTCACTAGTTTAATGCATTTGATGACAGAAAAGAGGCATGTATCTGTATATTCTGAAGAAACACTTCAATATACGAGTGTGGGATTGGTGATTTAAAAGTGAAAAGAAGATGTAGGCCATATTATGTTTAAATAATCATGGAACAGAAAAATAATTTTATACTATAACCTAACAATAAAGAATTATCAAAGCAATGACAAGGTTAAATATACACAGAGATTAGAGAGAGAGAAGGAGTGAGTGTAACAACAGCTTTCACTGACTGCTTTTAAACATGCGTTCAAATACAATCGCTGTTGGTGATGTCAATTTGTGGTTGGTATCAATGAAACAAGAAAACGTCCAGGGGCCAAGGCACAAGATAATGTAAGTGTTTTTACATTTCCTTCACTGGGATCCAGTGGAATTCCAGAGAGATGGATACATTATAGTCAGAATGTATAAAAGAAAGTAAAACTATGAATGGAGGAATGTTCCATCTACTCAATTAGTGTCTTTGTTTGCTCCTCCACAGTGACCTGCAGATGATGATGATGATGTCCTGCTACTCCAGCTCCACAAGTAGATCTCCCTCTCCGACTGTATCTCCAGCTTTACAGTGCACACTCTTCACCTGAACAACAACACACATTAAATGAGAAAGGTCCATGCATTCTGCATCTGAAAAAGCTATTTGTGTTCACTAATTTATCAATGTCAATCATTTGGCTTCATTGTTTCTTCACCCATACGCATTTGTATTCCTTCCTATATAAATACATATGGATGATACATCAATTAAGAGAACTCATTGGTCCCCTAAGATATTTTTAAAGTGCTTTTAAATATAAAATCAATAACTCTAGTTTAAAAAGATAGATATTAATAGCTTTAAACTTTACAGTTCCTCTTCTATATGTGTTATATTCAAATCAGGGAAATTATATTTTCTACTCTTCCTAAGAACCTACAATCATATTTTCATTTATTAATTTGGTATGCATTTTTTTTACAGAAACACTATCCTCAACACTGCTATCATTAACACACACACACACCCTCTCTCTCTCTCTCTCTCTCTCTCTCTCTCTCTCTCTCTCTCTCTCTCTCTCTCTCTCTCTCTCTCTCTCTCTCAACAAACCTAGCCAGTTCATGTATTTCATGTGTTATAGCTCAAACACACCTGGTGCAACTAATGAAACCCCAGAGGGTTAAGTAATGAAAATATTTTTTTTTTTTTGTTTTTTGTTTTTTTCTTAGTTGACAACAATAACCATGGCATGACATACAATAAAGTACTGCTGTCCATCAAAAGAATCATAAACACCATGACCACAGTCTGGTTTCAGCCCTCTGACAAGAGGAGAGACTTACACAGTAGCTAAGTGGTCTGGTCAGAACACAAGTGTGGATAATGGACTGTGGCCCCTTGATGTCTCTCTCTCTCTCTCTCTCATGGTGTTGAGTACTGTAATGTAGCTGATGTATGTGGAAGCGTATGTTCTATATATCATATCGATTTATGATGCAGAGTAGTGAGCAGGATTACGTATCAACGTGTATGTGTGCGCGCACTCACCTTGGCTGCCTTAGCTGCGGTCATACTGTTCTGCATCTTCATGGCCTCAATCACGCAAATCTCCTGTCCCTCTGCAACCTTCAGAACACACACAGATTTATGAACAAAACCCACAAGAGGCATCCCACAATGACTTTCTAATAACGTCTTGAAATGTACAATTTACAGAATATCTCCCTTCACATATTTATTAACTTCATAGACTAGTTCATAAAACGGCCTCAGCACAAAGAGCAGGGTAATATTGTAATATCATTTCATAAAGAAGCATGCATGAGAAGAGTGATTACGGTTAACAAACGAACAAAGCTCGCTGTAACGTGGGAGCAAAATCAATAAAAGAAACCTGTTTATATCTATCAAACTCTCCATTAGGGAAATGGATTATGGAAATAAGCGAGCACTGAGGAATAGCTGTTTCCCTCCATCCACAAGGAATAATTTCTGTATTATCTATGCAGAAGTGGTAACATCAGGTGGTGTAAACGTCACTGCTGTTGTGTGTGTGGAGACTAATCAGCGCTCTTCGTTGCAGTGTTCTTGTGTCTGAGACGTTGCTGAGTGAATGAGATGTTTTACTGGAAGAGCTCAGATGTATTAGTCTGAGCGATCGGGCTATGCATTATATATAAGTCATTAACAAACTGAGTGAGGACACATTCACACAGAGACGTTTTGTCATATTGAAGTGCACTGTCAGCTTTACAAATGATGTCATCCCAAAGCAACCACCGTAATTTAAAGGAATAGTTCCTTCGAGATAGACAATTCTGTCCTCATTTACCCGTAATTTCAAACCTTTATGACTTTCTTTGTTCTGTGGAACACAAAAGGAGATAATTTGTTGAACACCTGGTTGGGTGAATTTAATACAGTGGAAGCACTTCAGGACTTACATTAACACTTAATAAAGCACCTAGAGTTTGAGCAACTAAGCACAAGTGGCTCATTGATTTTTTTCCCAAGTGCTCTCATTGTTTATATTGAAAAACAACCCAGTACTTAAAGCTACACAATGTTATTGTTTTTTTAGTTAAAATGTAACTAACAAGGGAGTGCATCATAAATCCATCTCCCGCATCGTGTTTTTGCTTTATCCGAAAATCACTACTGTAGGTTTGGATTTTTTAGAAATATATTTAGCTGACATAGCATCACATTGCTGTGTACTGTTGTGAAACAAAAGACAAAATGCTTAATTTTGAGGTTCACAAAACTATGCTTAGACTATGTTAAACTATGTTAAATAACTAATACTTTTGTACTGCTAGAGAAAGTAGTAAATTGACTTTTATTTTTATGACAAAATCTGCCTAGGGTTAGGGTGTCCCGGGGGATTTATTTATACCGCTGAGTCCACTCGGCCTTTTTATTGAGCCCACCTTTTTATTTAGGTCAGATTCAACCTACCTAACCTGAAAATAATTAAAAAAAAAAGTAAAGGTGTCGAGATAAGCACCCTAAAACAATAAGCATAATCATTTATTTATTTATTGAGGTTTGTTGTCATTGAAATTTGAGTGTCATTCACACTGAAAAGACAAATCACCTGTCCGATACCCATGGGCACACCAGTGCACCTCGAGCCATCAGATTCATCCATGTAGAACAACGGAAGCACTCACACTAATGTTATGTCACAAAAAACGTGTAGTTTTTTTTTTATTTAATCGCTACTTACAAAGTTACATAATGTAGCTTTAAGACATTTCAACAGTAAAAAAAATGGCTTGGTGTGCCACCAAGTGCTACATACTCCAGTCCAGTTACTGGCGGAAATTTTTAACCAATATAAAATTTCTACTGCATTTCTACTGTCCAACAGCAGTTTTTTCTTTTAACCAAAACTGAGCGGAGAATAAGGAAAATGGTAAGTGAGCCACTTACTTTTTTGCAGCATGAGGGTGGGCAAATTTTCATTTCTTGTTGAAACATCCTTTAAAGAAGTGTACTTTCAAACTACATTTATTTCTATTATCTCTTGATTCTTTTCATCTTTTGTCTAACTGTCAGGCAATTAACGGTCTGATTGTTTTTTATGTGTAATATTTAGAGGTCAGCTTCCTTCAAAGTTGCAGTTATTTGGAACAATTCAGCTAAAACCTTTAAGAAATCCAGACTAAATTTGAATCCATATCATAAAGTTAAACAGAGAAAACGAGAGTAATATAGCTATGCTGAATGTGCAGTATTTCCAGTAAGTCACTTACCCTATCCCCTGGTTTAACAGACACAGCCACCACTGATCCTGGCATGGGAGAGCGGAGAATACTACTGGTGTCTTCAGGAACCTTCTCTGGCATGTGCTTACTGAGGGACGCTGCCAGTTTACTCAGCACACGCAACTTAAACTGAACACATGAAACACATAGTAATGGGTACACAGATACCTCAATGAGTTAAATACAGAAAACTACAATGCTATAAACAATCAAAGGACAAACACACCATAAGACAAACACACACACACACACACTTCACCATTTTTTAGGTATACTGTATCTTGTTCAGACCAATAACTTTATATTAGTCTTAAACTACACACCCAAAAACCATTTTTATGGAAAATGACTTCAGGTGGATGGAAAGGCTGTAGAACATACCCATAATTATGTCCTTGTATATTTAATTTACCTGATACCAAAGTTCTCAGAAACTAATGTTGAAACTTCATAAACGTATTTTTGTGTGTAATGTGTATCAGACATAGTCGTGATTTAGCTGGTTATAAGGTAAATGCTGCTTGGTGCCATAACTGCATCTGCCTCCACTGACAAATTTACAAGTGTATTCTGAATGTGTTTTTATGAGCAACATACACTACAGTTCAAAAGTTTGGGGTCGGTAAGATCGTTTAAGAAAGAAAGAAATCTCGTATCCCCTTTTTATGCCACAGTTCACTAAAGTTGCTAAAGAAAAGGTTTGGCACTATGCACATTATCCATGTGATGGAAGTACATGAATCATATACTTCCAGAGGGATCCAGTAAAAAAAAAGTCCCAATTACATAAATGCTAACTGATGGCTTTCTCTGTGTATTTCGGTGCTACTTATGGCAACATATGGTCAGTGAACAACTAGGCTAGACTGGCCTGATCTCCCATGATATTCTCCTAAGCTTCCCATCTCCTCCTTTAGATGGCAGCACAAATCGGACTCCAAATACATGCCGGGCAGCAAACAGTTTATTTTACTTTGTGAGTCTCAGACAGATGAAAGGCTCTGTCAGTGCCCAGTCTAATTCAATTAACAGACGAGTGAAGCCTGGCCCTCCGCACTGCTCAATGCATGAAAAGCGGTTTTGTCAATTTAATTATTACCAAAGCAAACTCCCACAAACTCTCAGTCTCTCTCACAGTAGCAGCAGTATGCCAAGAGCATCAGCCTCCTGCTCTCCATACAGACACTAATGGAGCGCCATTAGCTCATAACAGCCCGCAGAGCAAATAAAGAGCTAATTAATACAGTCATTTAAAGAACAGGCCACTGAGATAGATATTTGAGTACAGTGAGGGGGTCATACCTCCAAGGCCACTTTCAGAGCATCAATTACAGAACTCAAAACATAAGCAAATGCTTATGTCAGTAAAAGCAAATATATATATATATATATATATATATATATATATATATACATATACATATATATATATATATATATATATATATACATATACATATATATATATATATATATACATATACATATACATATATATATATATATATATATATATATATATATATATATATATACACTCACCGGCCACTTTATTAGGTACACCTGTCCAACTGCTCATTAACACTTATTTTCTAAGCAGCCAATCACATGGCGGCAACTCAGTGCATTTAGGCATGTAGACATGGTCAAGACAATCTCCTGCAGTTCAAACCGAGCATCAGTATGGGGAAGAAAGGTGATTTGAGTGACTTTGAGCATGGCATGATTGTTGGTGCCAGAAGGGCTGGTCTGAGTATTTCAGAAACTGCTAATCTACTGGGATTTTCACGCACAACCATCTCTAGGGTTTACAGTGAATGGTCCGAAAAGAAAAAACATCCAGTGAGCGGCAGTTCTGTGGGCGGAAATGCCTTGTTGATGCCAGAGGTCAGAGGAGAATGGCCAGACTGGTTCGAGCTGATAGAAGGGCAACAGTGACTCAAATAACCACCCGTTACAACCAAGGTGGGCAGAAGAGCATCTCTGAATGCACAGTACGTCGAACTTTTAGGCAGATGGGCTACAGCAGCAGAAGACCACACCGGGTGCCACTCCTTTCAGCTAAGAACAGGAAACTGAGGCTACAATTTGCACAAGCTCATCGAAATTGGACAATAGAAGATTGGAAAAACGTTGCCTGGTCTGATGAGTCTCGATTTCTGCTGCGACATTCGGATGGTAGGGTCAGAATTTGGCATCTACAACATGAAAGCATGGATAAATCCTGCCTTGTATCAACGGTTCAGGCTGGTGGTGGTGGTGTCATGGTGTGGGGAATATTTTCTTGGCACTCTTTGGGCCCCTTGGTACCAATTGAGCATCGTTGCAACGCCACAGCCTACCTGAGTATTGTTGCTGACCATGTCCATCCCTTTATGACCACAATGTACCCAACTTCTGATGGCTACTTTCAGCAGGATAATGCACCATGTCATAAAGCTGGAATCATCTCAGACTGGTTTCTTGAACATGACAATGAGTTCGCTGTACTCAAATGGCCTCCACAGTCACCAGATCTCAATCCAATAGAGCATCTTTGGGATGTGGTGGAATGGGAGATTCGCATCATGGATGTGCAGCCGACAAATCTGCGGCAACTGTGTGATGCCATCATGTCAATATGGACCAAACTCCCTGAGGAATGCTTCCAGCACCTTGTTGAATCTATGCCACAAAGAATTGAGGCAGTTCTGAAGGCAAAAGGGGGTCCAACCCGTTACTAGCATGGGGTACCTAATAAAGTGGCCGGTGAGTGTATATATACACACACACACACACACACACACACATACATACATACATACAAATAATATTTTTTACCTAAATAAACCTATTTTTAATGACAACAAAAGAGCCTACTACTTTTTTTACCCCAAGTTCTTTACAAGTTTCTCACCCTCAGTGGCACTTCCTGTCCAGTGCGTCATTGTGAAGACCCCCTGTATTTGTGTGATGTAATTTCTGTGCTATATTTAACAAAAAGGAGGCTTACTAATGAATCACTGGGTAGCTCTCTGAGGGGAGCTCTATATCTGCTTTCCAGGAATTCAACAAAGGAAGCATTACATCATTCTGCTAAACTCAGGTCACATGCAGTATTGAAGGGTGATGATTCTGTGACATCACTAAATCTCTGAGCAACAAGGTGAAGTCACAACCAGAGCCAGACAGTAACAGAGTACATTTACAATTTTGAGGGATCTGTACTTTACTTGAGTATCATTTTTGGGGGAACTCATGACTTTATTCAAGTACATTTGAGGGAAATATTGTACTCTTTACTCCACTACATTTCTATCCATAACCTTGAGTACCCGTTACTACTACTACTACAAAAAAAAAAAAGAAAAATCTCGGAAACCCTCAATTTGTTGTTTCCCTCTCAAATGTGATTGGATTGTCCAGGCTCCACTGATTGGGACAGCATATCAGCAATTGATTTCTAACCAAGAAAACTCCATGGTCAGATTTAGATAAGAGACGAAACCATAGATGAAGACGCAAGCAGGTCCATCCCGGGAATGTGCCAACCCATGGCCCCACACTGCCAGACTATTACAATTTTCTGAAATTTTATAAAAATGTTAAATAAAGCAACATGGTAAAAACATTACTTGATTTTACTTTCTTTTCCTTTTACATTCTCCAAGGTATTAACATTTTTCATAACTTCATGTAGGACATTTCTGTACATAAATGTAAGCACTGTAGCAGTAGTAATGCAATATTTAGAAAATGTACTCTTGATACTCAAGTACTTTTAAAAGCAAGTACTTCAGTACTTTTACTTAATTAGACCTCTGACTGTAGTACTTTTACTTGAGTACAATTTTTCAAGTGGTACCTGTGCTTTTACTCAAGTAATAAATCTGTGTACTCTGTCCGCCTCTGGTCACAACTGAAATATTTAGATGTTACCAGAATGTAATTTGCGAAGTCTACAACATAGTTGTAATCTGTTGTTACAACAACAACATAGTTGGATCTGAATAGAGAGAGAGAGAGAGAGAGAGCGAGCAGAGAGAGCGAGAGCGAGGCGCGCGAGAGAATTTTCAGGGCCCAAGCCCTGAAAGGGCGCAGAGCCCTATTGTTTTCCTTCTGATTATTTTTTTTCTAGCGACTATTCGGGCACTTTTGGGGCCCTTAACATGCTCGAAAACTCTTGAAACTTTGCACACGGGTCAGAACCCGCGGCCATCAGAGCCGGGCTGAAGCTGGTACCCGGGCGTGGCAGGGCGGCTCGTCAGCGCCCCCTGGAACGGGGTCCGAACACTTGGTCCATAACTCAAACACACTTGCATGTAATAATATGAAACTCGGTACACATGTCGATAGCAACATTTCATCTATACCTCACGTTCTTACTTTTTACCCCAGCCCAACAGGAAGTCGGCTATTGAGGTTTGTTTGTAAAACACACGCAATGAACTTTTAAATACTCCTCCTAGAGCTCTGATCCAAATTCGACGAAACTCGGTCAGCGTGAAGTCAAGACATTGAGGATGAAAGTTTGCGTGGGGATTTTTGATATCTCGAACGGTTTGGCCGTGGCGAGGAAACGAAACTATGGCGAGAAACGTGAAACAGGAAGTGTGTCATAACTTCAGCATACATTAACTGATCTTGATGAAACTTCAGCAGTGCGTTCGCTGTAAGAGGACGATCACATGGATGTGACTATTGTGAGTCAAAGTTATAGCGCCACCAACTGGCAGCAGGAAGTGTGTCACTTTCAAAATGCTTTGAAATCACCCTCTTATTTTTACCCGATTTGCTTCAAACTTCATCTGTATAATGTAAATACACGGCAGATGAAGACCTATGAATGGATTCTTGATATCTTTGAAAGTGTTGCCGTGGCAACGCATCAAACTTTACCATTCTTTTAGGATGCATTCTTTTAGGGATTCGAACATTTGTCCATAAATCAAACACACGTGCATGGATTAATATGAAACTCGGTACACTCATAGATCACATCAGGCCAAACAACTTTCGTGCTCTAAGTTTTACGACAGTTCAAACGGAAGTCAGGAATTATGTTTTTTTTTTTAAATAAATGTCCTAGAAAAACATCAAATTACAACCCATGCTGTTACCAATCACCACCAAACTCGGTGTGCATGAAGTCAAGACATTGAGGATGCTAAATTCCGGACGGATTTGTGATATCTCGAAACGGTTTGGCCGTGGCGGCGAGGAAATGAATTAAAAAGGACACATAAAGTGTGTTATAACTTGGTTAGTTTTACTGACAGTTACAAAACTTGCCGTGTATATTGTTCTATTCAAGCCAAACAACTTTCTAATTAACAATAATAAGCTCAAACCAACAGAAAGTCAGATATTGTAGTTTGAATATGATCATGCTCTCTCTAAGCCTTGGTCTGTCTCTTTGCCTGTCTGTGTGTGTGTGTGTGTAGGGGGAGGGGGCTTAACCATTTCACTGTGTGTCTGGCCTGCTAAAGTAAATACATTTCTTAAGCCTGGTATTTTTTAAATAAGTTTTTATTTTTATTTTTTTATAAGTAAAGGCATATAACCCGTTTAATTGTAGTGCATTGACAATAGTTTTATATAATTAGTGTATTAATTAAATTAACTTGGTCCATAAATCAAAAAAGTAAGTAAATAAATCAAAAAGGAAGTGTGTTAAAACTTCTGCATACATTAACTGATCTTGATGAAACTTCAGCAGTGTGTTCGTTGTAAGAGGCCGATCACATGGATGTGACTATTGTGAGTCAAATATATAGCGCCACCAACTGGCAGCAGAAAGTGTTTCACTTTCAAAATGCTTTGAAATCACACTCTTACTTTTACCCGATTTGCTTCAAACTTCATCTGTATAATGTAAACACACGCCAGATGAAGAGCTGTGAAAGCATTATTCAATATCTAAGATAATGTTGCCATAGCAACGCATCAAACTTTAACATTCCTTTTTTTTTGATGATTTTGAGTCTCTTAGCGGCTTTTGGGGCCCTTAACGGGTTTGAAAACTCTTGAAACTTTGCACACAGGTCAGATGCCACAGCCATCAGAGCCGGGCTGAAGATGGTACCCGGGTGTGGCAAGGGGGCTAGACAGCGCCCCCTGGAACGGGGTCCAAAAACTTGGTCCATAAATCAAACACGCTTGCATGTAATAATATGAAACTCAGTACACATGTTGACTCATCGTTTCATATATTCATATATTCTCCTCAAGCCGGACAACTTTCTAATTTACACTCATGAGCTAGGACCCACAGAAAGTCAGATATTTTGGTTTGAAAATGTTGAGTGTCTCTCTGAGCCTACACTTCTGTATGGCAAGCCCTTTTAACATTTAAAAGCTAAGTTTGACTATTCGTAATTAACATTGTAGATATCAACAACGTCTTTCTAGTCGTAATTACATTTTGGATAGTTTGTATTATCATTTAAGATATCTGTAACGTAATTGTGACTAGTCGAAACGACAGATAGAGTATGGCAAGCCGTTTTAACATTTAATCATTTTAACCTACTAGTCTCTATTTTCATGCTACTAGTACTTATTTTTTAGATACTAGTATCTATTCCATTAAGTACTAGTACTTATTCATTAGCTACTAGTGCTTATTCTTTAGATACTAGTGCATTTTCTTTAGATACTAGTGTTTATTCTTTAGGTACTAGTACCTTTTTAAAGATACTAGTACTTATTCATTAGACACTAGTCCTTATTTATTAGATACTAGTACTTATTCATTAGATGCTAGTCCTTATTCATTACATACCAATGCTTATTAATTAGTTACTAGTACTTATTCATTAGATACTAGTACCTATTAAATAGATACTAGTACTTATTCATTAGACACTAGTACTTATTTCAATGGTGACAAGTAACTATTCTTTTGTTACTAGTCACATTTTTTCCATTGACTTCTATAGTGATCCGTCATTAAGATATCAACTATTCAGTTCTGACTAGTATGTTAGTATGTATTCCAATTGTGGAATACATACTAGTATGTATTCCAAAGCAGGGGTTACGTTTTTACACGTCGTGCAGAATAACCTAAAGGCACCAAGGTGGCATATATATATATATATATATATATATAAATATAGCTGCGAGCAGCGATGGAGGGCCAAAGCCGGCCAAAGCCAAGCCGGTGGCACCGCAACCCCGGTGCCTTTAGTTACCTAAAGGCACCGGGGTTGCGGTGCCACCGGCTTGGGCCCGCACGTCGCTGCTCGCAGCTATATTTTTTTTTAATTTACTAAGCTTTTATTTACAAAAAATCATCTTTACAATTATATAGCCAAAAAGACTAAAAAGCAACAAAAACAAATCAATAAAGTGTGAAAATTAATTCTTCTTCAAAAACAGCACATAGAGCATCATTACAGCTCCAAATATTTTCAAAGGAAGACAAATCACCAATACATTTATAAAAATAAAAATCAATTAAGATTCTAGATTGTACCAAGTTATAAAACAATACAACAATGTTTTGTACTACATCCTGTTCCATTTTTTTTTCCTGCTCAAATAGATGGCCATTTTTGCTTGTCCCACCACAAAATTAAGCAGTTGACACACAAACCTTTACTTTAAGACATATTTACATCCTAAAATAAAAATCTCTTGTGAGAATATCTCATTGCATTTTTTAAATATATCCTTTATAACGGAAAACAATGGTTTGAGTCTATAACCGTTTAAAAAGGCATGAAAAATTGTTTCTCTATCATCGCAAAAAGGGCACTTATCAGAATTTTCAGAATTTAAAACAGAAGTAAAAGCGTTGACAGCAATCACACCATGAACAAGTCGCCATTGTAGATCTCCTGTCTTTTTGGTCAATGGTGGTTTATAAAAAACTCTCCATTCTGTTTTTTTTTCTTCATTTAATTTAAAAAAACCACACCAAGGTGCATCTATCCTATTATTTAACTTTACCTTGTTAAAAACAATTACAAAATATTTATACAACAACTTTCTGTCACAGGAAAAAAAATCAACACTTAATGAATCAGCTTGTTCAAAAAAAAACCCAGAGCACCCATCCAATTTAAGAGCAAGAAGCAAACCTGCAAAACGCTCTTCCGAGTCTGGATAACACAGTTTATTTTTATAGTCCAACAACAAAAGTCTCTCTTGATCATTTAAGGCAGATTCCCATCTCTGAAGAAGTTGTGCTATAACACGAGTAGAATTTATCCCAAGACATCGAGATGTTGCTTCTTTGTTTTTAAAATCGAGTCCAGCTACTTCCAGTAAACGGCCAAGAGTCACTATTTTATTGTCAATGAGTGCTTTGTTTAGTCCGGGAAGGAAACAATTGTTCGTTAAGTCCAAACGCTTCCCATGGATCAAAGGTTCTTCTAAAAGCCAATAAAGAGATTTTGAGCTCTCCACTTTTTGAAAAATAAAAAGATTCCACACTTCATTCTTGTAAAAAATTGGTAACGCAGGAAAACTTAATTTCAGTGGGTCCATCAAAAAAATTGTTCTACCCAAATTAAAATTACCCAACCTATCCAAAATCAATCTTGCAACTGCATTCCAATTAAAAACATCTGAAACAGTTAAAAGTCTTTGCACAAATTGCAATCTAAAAGCAGCTATTCTACTTTGTAGATGTATCAGTCCCTGCCCACCTGCTTCTTTAGACAAAAATAAGATGCTTTGCGGGACTCAATGCAGCTTATCCCAAAAAAAAAAGTCCACAAGCAGTGCTTGTAGTTTTGTTAACAAAGTTAACGAGGATATAGACAAGCAAACTTGTGCCACAGTGAAGAAGCCACCAAATTATTAGCGATTAAAACACGTCCTCTAAATGACATTTTTGGAAGCAGCCATTTCCATTTATCAAGTCGACCTTTTACCTTCTCAATTATACCCTCCCAGTTTTTTTGCGTCATTACTTCATCTCCAATAAAAACTCCTAAATATTTAAAACCAATTTTTCCCCACTGCAGGCCCATAGGAAGTTTAGGTTTAGCATTTTTCCAATCTCCTATTAAAAAAGCTTCACTTTTTCCCCAGTTTATATTAGCAGAAGATATTTTTTTTAAAGTTTTCAATAAGTTTAACAAAGCCTGAATATCGCTTTGTCCATTGATACACACAGTAACATCATCTGCATATGCAGATAGTATGAATTTATTCCTACATTCTGGTAAAATTACACCTTGAAGTTTACACCTAATCTGATTTAACAAAGGTTCAATTGCTAAAGAATATAACATACCAGATAATGCACAACCCTGTCTTATGCCTCTAAAAACTGTAAAAGGAGTACATAAACCACCATTGACCTTTAAAATACTCTCCACATCATTATAAAGGACTTTAATGTGGTTAATAAAACTTTCACTAAAGCCAAATGCATTTAAAACCTTCCATAAAAAACAATGCTCTATCCGATCAAAAGCTTTCTCTTGATCTAATGAACCATAAAACCACAATTTAGGTTTAGCATCTTGGAGACTTCAATAAGATCACGAATAAAAGAAATGTTATCAAAAATCGATCTACCTGGGACACAATAGGTTTGATCAGGATGAATAACACTATCCATTACATTAGCCAGTCTGTTAGCTAGAGCCTTTGATAAAAGCTTGTAGTCGCTGCAGAGCAAAGAAACTGGACGCCAGCACTTTATGTCTCCAAGATCTCCTTTTTCGGTAGGAGGGTCAACACAGCTCTACGGCAACTTTGAGGCAGTTTACCCCTTGCCAGACTGGTATTCAACACCTCTAGGAGATCATCTCCTATTGTTGACCAGAAAGATTTATAAAAATCCACTGGTATACCGTCGATTCCTGGTGCTTTTCCAGACACCATCCCTTGAGAGGCCTTCTGTAGCTCACTCATACTCAGAGGGCCAGAGATTCCACTGTTGATGCTTTCAGGCACTTGAGGTAAGTTTTCAAAGAAAAACTCACCCTCATTTTCTAGCTCTGCAGCAACTTCACTTTTATATAAATTCTCATAAAAACCAACAGCCCTTTGGCGAATATTCCGAAGGATCTGTCAAAAGAATACCAGATTCAGATCGTAAACCATGAATTATTCTACTTTGACCATTCTTTTTTCTAGATTAAAAAAGAATTTAGTTGAAGCATCCATTTGATTCATATTTTGAAATCTCGACCTGACCAGGGCCCCCTGTGTCCTAGAACCCAGTAGATCAGCCAATTGTGTTTTTTTATCTAAAAGTAAATCTAGAAAACCTCTTGTACCAGTATTCTCTGCCAATTCTTGGAGTTTTAAAATATCAGCCTCCAAGATACTCATTCTAAAATTAGTCTCTTTAGTGATGTTTCGAGTAAACTGTAAACAAAGTTGCTTAATTTGGGCTTTTCCTACATCCCACCATTGTTGTACAGAACTATACAAACCTTTCTTAGTTTTAAAATCTTCCCAAAAATAATTAAAACACTCTTTAAAATGTGTGTCACTTAACAAGGCAGTGTTGAATTGCCAATACGCACTTTGAGGCTTTAAAAGATTAATATAGACCGAACATTTAACCATACAATGGTCAGAAAAACTAACAGGTACAATCTGACAATTCCTAATAGTGTTATAATGGTGTTTGAAGATGTAAAAACGGTCCAATCTTGCCATAGAAATGATTCTATCACGCACATGAGTCCAGGTATACTGTTTTTGCATGCCATTTAATCTTCTCCAGACATCACACAGTTCATGCATCCTAACAAATTGAATTATTCGATTCCTAGAAGGTAAATGAGGTTCTAAATGATTCCTATCTAGATTAGATTCAGTGCAGTTAAAATCACCTCCCAAAAACAAAAACTCTTCTTGATTACATTTTTGTAACACAGAACACAATATATTTAAAAACACCATTCTCTCTATTGAGGAGACAGGACAGTACACACAAATTAAAATAATAACATTCTTGTCATAGTTTACTCTCACTTTTAAGAGTCTACCTTTTACTATTTCTTCTACTTGAAAAGAATGTGGGTTAAAATTCTTCCCAAAAAAATGGCTACTCCACCACTAAGTGAAGTATTATGACTTAAAAAGGAAAGACCATCCCACTCTCTAGTCCAATCGGAAGCATTTTTAAGATCACTACGAGTTTCTTGCAGCATCACCACATCTAGCTTATTTTGTTTCGCAAATTCATATATTTCCATTCTTTTCTTAATATCTCTTGCTCCATTAATATTCAAAGAAGCAATATTAATTTCATTCATTTTTAGAAGAAAAGAAGAAAATAAAAATAAGCGAAAGCTGATAAAAACAAAGCTAGAAACCCATGTGTCAGTTTTAGCTTTTTAACTGTTATCATTTACAAGATCAGGGTTTAAAGATTCGTACAATTTTTTAACCGAATAGATTTCCTTGTTTGTAAATAAGCTGTCTGCCATGAACATTTTGGTCACACAAATTGTTTGATGTCTCGGAAAATATTCACAGACACGTACTCCTCTAGCCTGGCATGCCAGACCTACATCAGGATGTTAGGTCTGGAAACTCTTCATTGACAGGGCTCAATCCGAGGGGCGGGATAAACGGTTGTCTTTCAAATTCTCTCTGCACGCAATTGGAGAAGCGCTAAAGCCAATCAGAGCAACGCCAGCGGAGCAAGTTGATATATTAAACTTTTACCGTATCCAGTCCAGCTGTCAACATTGAACATTGAAAATAAGGGAGATTTCCCGGAATCCATCCCCAAAATAAGGGATTTTTTTGTTTTTTACACGACCCACAAACTTTAAAAATAAAAACACTAATCATTAAAAGTCTAAAGAGTTTATAACTAAGTTAGCCTACATATGTGTGAGAGAAAGAGACAGTATGTGTGTGTTTGTGTGTGTATGAGAGAGAAAGAGACAGTGTGTCTTTAAAAAAGTAATATCATAGAAAATGTTTAAATACTAATATCAACTTACATTCGAGGGACAACGGAGGCGGAGTAGTGGTGCTTCGGAGTGATGGAGATCATTCGTAGGTCCGTTCACCGATCAGAGCACGCGCTGACACGGAGTAAAGCCTTTATCCTCGACGACACAGCACGAGCGTGGCAAATATGACAAGTTGATCGTTCCGCCACAGCTTTTTTTGTAACAGCGCGTGCGGCGCCGGCCGCATCCGAGGATGAACGATTTAAAACCGAATATGCCCGAGCTGGCTCTGACCGTCGCAACTCTGTCGTCATTTTGTCAAGCCCGCCCGCTGACTCTATACACGATGTGATTGGCCCGGCGAGAGTTGGGGGATTCCAGCTAAACCGTCTATGGAGAGTTGCTAGACCACACTTTGCGGCAAAATAATTTTTGCAGCAGCTAGGGTGCGTCTGAGATTTCTAGGCTAGTACTACCTCTCCTTACTCGAGAGAGAGAGAGAGAGAGAGAGAGAGAGAGAGAGAGAGAGAGAGAGAGAGAGAGAGAGAGAGTTTATCTTACTTTTATTTACCAATTTATCTTACTTTTATTTAAACCAAACTATACATTTAAAAGATTAGGGTTATATGCATATTTTGTCATTTTAAAAAAAATAAAGTTGTTATGCAAAAAGACAAGGACTTGCAGGAAAAATCTACAGTCAGCCACACACACACACACACACCCACACATAAACACAGACACCAGCAACCCAGTCCCCCTCCTCCCCTCCCTCACAGAGACAGACAAGAGACAAGAGAGAGACAAAATACACATTCAAACTACAATATCTGACTTTCTTTTGGTCTGAGCTTCTTACTGTTAATTTGAAAGTTGATCGGCTTGACAAGAACAATATACATGGCAAGTTTTGTGACTATAGGTAAAACGAGCAAAGTTATAACACATTTTATGTGTCCTTTTTTACTCATAAAATTCATTTCCTCGCGACGGCCAAACCGTTCGAGATATCAAAAATCCGTCCAAAATTGAGCATCCTCAATGCCTTGACTTCATGCATACCGAGTTTGGTGGTGATTGGTAAACACATGCGTTGTAATTTGATGTATTTCTCCTATGAGATTTTTTCAAACAACCCATAATTCCCAACTTCCATTTGAACTGTCGTAAAAACTTAGAGCACGAAAGCTGTTTGACCTGATGTGATCTATAAGTGTACCGAGTTTCATATTATTACATGCAAGTGTGTTTGATTTATGGACCAAATTTTCAGATCAAGTTTATGGACCAAGTTAATTTAATTAATAAACTAATTATATAAAACTATTGTCAATGCACTACAATTAAACTGGTTATATTATGCCTTTACTTATACAAAATTAAAATAAAAACTTTTTTAAAACATACCAGGCTTAAGAAATGTATTTTTTTATACAGGCACACAGCAGTGAAATGGTTAAGCCCCCTCCCCCTACAAACCCACACACACAGAGACAGGCAAAGGCTCAGACATAGAGACGTACTGTAGGCTCAGAGAGAGCATGACTACATACAAGCAAAAATATCTGACTTTCTGTGGGTCCTAGCTAATGAGTGTCAATTAGAGAGTTGTCCGACTCGAGGAGTGCAATATACATACCGATTTTTGTAACTGTAGATAAAACTAACAACCCGACTTTTGGAGGTTGTAATAAGAGGCTGATTTCAAAGCATTGTGAAAGTGACACACTTCCTGCTGCCAGTTGGTGGCGCTATAACTTTGACTCACAATAGTCACATCCATGTGATCGTCCTCTTACAGCGAACACACTGCTGAAGTTTCATCAAGATCAGTTAATGTATGCTGAAGTTATAACACACTTCCTGTTTCACGTTTCTCGCCATAAATTTGTTTCCTCGCCAAGGCCAAACCGTTCGAGATATCAAGAATCCCCTCACAATTTTTCATCCTCAATGTCTTGACTTCAGGCTGACCGAGTTTCGTTCCATGTGGATCAAAGCTCTAGGAGGAGTATATAAAACTCCATTGCGTGCGTTTTAAAAATAACCGCAAAAATCTGACTTTCTGTTGGGCTGGGGTAAAAAGTAAGAGTGTGAGGTATAGATGAAACGATGAGATCGACATGTGTACCGAGTTTCATATTATTACACACAAGCGTGTTTGAGTTATGGACCAAGTGTTCGGACCACGTTCCTGCCACGCCCGGGTACCATCTTCAGCCCGGCTCTGATGGCCGCGGGTTCTGACCCGTGTAATGATTTTGGCCAGACTGAATCAACCGTCCTCCAAGGACTCGGCACCCCCCCCCCACACACACACACACACAAACACACACACATACACCGCCACACACATTCTTCCACTCACTGGAGTGAGATCATGTTACAAGACTGTGGAATGTGCTTTATGTCTCTGACCCAAGAGATGGACTTTTCTGTGTTAAAAGACATTTAACCAGATATATTCCATGTGTTCTATGTATGTGTGTTTTTCCCCAGGTCACCGTGAAATATCTTTGTTGGTTGCAGCATAAAAAAGGAATTAGAAATAACTTCCTTAGGCATTGTAAACAGAAGTATATGTTCATTTAATGTAACATAATGCTCCTTGGTGTCTCTAGAATACGTATCAGATGAACGACCCGAATATGTACAGAGATGTAAAGTAAAGTGTGTTTTTAATATGTTTTACTGCCAAGGATGATCGAACTGTTTCAATAGTAGCCCTTATGTGAACACACCCCCTCCCACGAGGAGCGCGTGGTCTGAGAACAAAGCACCATAAAAGAATGTTTCCCGCGTGCAGCCTCCATCTCCCTGATTGGCTCAAGCCAACAGGAAGGGGATGGATGTCCCCAAGAGGATAAAGGCAGTGCGCCAGCTCCGCCCTTTCTCTTCCGAAAACGTCTCATGCCAAGAAGCACGTAAAGGATCTCCTCACGGAGATCCGACCCCAACCGGGATCCTTTCTTTGATCGTCCAAAGTTTCGTCCTCTTCTCAAATGAACTACCAAGTTCGTTTCCCAGGAAAGGAAGTGGACTTTGCCGATCTATTTCCTCGGGTAACGTCACCTCAAAGACTTTTAAGCCTTTCAAACATTCGCGCCGAATGCCAACGAACGCCATGTGACTCCCCACGGAACAAAGAAGCCACGCGCACGCAACCAACCATGCACGCGCCAGGACGGGCAGTGCAAAAGCGCCGCGCTCCACGGAACGCGCTCACGCGCTCCACGGAACGCGCGCACACAGGAGAGCCTCTCCATTCATCGTGCGGCCCAACCGGGCCTGGCCACGAGTCCGTGACACACACAGACCAAACATGTTGTGCAAGTATAACGTTACCTTCTTTTAGAGCTTCTCAGAAGCATAAAGAAAGTGTTTTCATGGTGTTCAGAAAGATTAATTGACTGTTTGGTGACTGTAACTCCCTCTCTCTCTCACCCTCACTCTCTCTCTCTCTCTCTCTCTCTCCAACTCACTTATCGTCTAACGCCCTGCGTCGTCTTAGTTTGTGTTTAATGTTTGTATATACATGTATCATTGTAACGTAGTAAATGCTTACTTAGTTGCCTTATCGAATGCTATAGTGGATTAATTAAACCAATATACTCATCCTGACTGATTCACGGTATGTTCATATCCAATTCCCTGAAATGCAGATCAAGCTACATGCTTTATATAACTAAACATACCAAAAGGGTATGTTTTATGGAGTTGGAATGCTGAATTCTTCTGGCCAGAGAATTAAGTTTTCCCTGCTCTATAAATTAATTGAGCTAATTAATTTTACTTGTCTTGTAAGACGTGGTCTGTGCAATCTGTTACAATTAATTTGTGGTTAATTGCAGAGATACACATGTATACATATAAGTAAAGTTAACAGAAAGCCCTCATCGAGGGATTTATTAACATGTAAGACCGGGCTGATCCAAATCTGTATGAATAATTATTAATTATGAATTATTAATTATGATATGCAAATTCCCCTCGATTAGACCCGCCCAGAGTCATTACAGAATGGTGGAGGATGAACGAGCACTTCAAACTTGTTTATGAGCAAATCAGTTTCAGTCCAAATGTGTATATTGTTATTTAATATTGTTATGTAATATTTATTATTACACGCGCACATCGGAGTGAACGCTTTGCGAACTCACGATATGACTGAGCTGGGCACGAAAGCCGCCCCAGCCAAGCATATTTAACAAGCTGCTAAATGTTCAAACGTTTTAGTCACTGTTAAATTGCTAAAAGTAAACTGCAGTTTCCTTAGTATTAAATTTGTTCTGACACAGATGGAAGAGAAACCTCTGTGCATAAACAACATTTTTAATAATTTTAACTCCTCTCTCAGGACGAGATTCTCCTGAGATTGTTGAAGACAAGAAATGTTAGAACGATGCTCTTCTAACATTCTTAAAAGGCCTTATATTATAATCGTTAGAAAAACGATGAGCTCCTGGTTGAAAAAAAAACATTGACTTAGCTACTCAATGTATAAAAACCGCATATTATCATAAGTGCTATTGTGATATATGTCTATTGGAGCAGGAAACAGATGAGTAATTCCTGTTCCCCTTTTGCACAATGCAGCGAAGAATCCTGCTAACGTGTTTGTAAAAAATATAGCACCAAAAAAAAAAATCCAAAACTGAAAACATTCTAACCCTTAATACTAGTTTTGATAGATGTTATTTGGAGTTTTTGAAACAGATGGATAATTCCTGTTTCCCTTTTGCACAATGCAGCGAAGAATCCTGCTAACGTGTTTTAAATAAATATAGCACCAAAAGAAAATCCAAACTGAAAACATTCTAATCATTAACGGTAGTTGTGATAAATGTTATTTGGAGTCTTTGAAACAGATGGATAATTCCTGTTTCCCTTTCGCACGGCGCAGCGAAAAAGAAAATCCTGCCAAACGTGTTTGTAAAAAAAAAAAATAGCACCAAAAGAAAATCCAAACTGAAAACATTCTAATCATTAACGGTAGTTGTGATAAATGTTATTTGGAGTTTTTGAAACAGATGGATAATTCCTGTTTCCCTTTCGCACGGCGCAGCGAAAAAAAAATCCTGCCAAACGTGTTTGTAAAATATAGTACCAAAAAGAAATCCGTCGAGATTTAAATTCCGCACTATTCGTGATTATGCAGAAAATAGGTGTGTAATTCGCTGACACGTCCTCTGAAACAATCACATTTGAAAGCGGGCTGGCTGTAATACTACTGCCAAACACTAGGGTGCACCCCTCAGTGTTTTCCAGTATCAGATGACCCCAGCCCCGACTCAACCCTCCACGAACGCAATAGCGCCTCTCGTGTGGACACTAACAGCTAGGTCATTTCTTTCCTCAAAATTCTGTCAGGAACACCCTGCTTCCTTACTGAATTTCGAACTAGTTTCCCTAATTTTCAATGCATGTGCAATCTACAGCCTGTTTCGTTAACATGATTTTCCTTGCCTTGACTGTGTGCACTTGTTTTGAATTTGGTTCAAACCACATTTGAACTTGAAATTCAGAATTAAAGTCTTAACAGTTTCTGATGACCACTTGGGAGGAAAGCGCCCCCTTGTGGCCATCACCTAACCTCACTGTCCTGAATGGCTTTCTCTCTCCCAGTCGGTTTTGTTTTGGTTACAGTCACTGATCCCTCACTCGTAATCGTGATTGTCATCAAATATAACACCAACCTGTAATTTTACTACACTTATTTAAATTTGGTTTGAAACAAACAAATTTCAAAGTTAATTTGAATTAAGTCTCTCATTTCCCATTGGGAAACTGCTTTATGGCTTTATTTCTATATTTCCATTTCAAATTATTTTTTAATAATTTTGATCTGGTTTTATTACAACTGTATCCTTACTAATCTAAAGGTTACTTAACCCCTATGCATTTGCTCAATTTGAATTGTATTTAAATCAGTTTGAATGCACTTCAAATCAAGCTCTCTGTCAGCCAAATTGACCACTAGGAGGAAGGGACACACACCCTTAGTGGCCAAAACTCGCCACTACAGATTGCTTCCTCCTGTGCTCCTCCCGCTGCACTTAATGCTATCTCTTCCCTGTATGGAGGTTGGGTTATTCTGATAATTGACATTGTCACAATTCCCTTTCGTGTTTATACCATAGACTTTAGTAAAGCCGTTGCCTTTGATTTTTCAACAAAAATAGACACTCAACTTGATGTGGATAGAGGAGCTTTAATTCAAATTGAGGCACACTTGTTCTTCATCCTGTTTTGTGTTTGTAGGTAGAAATCTCTCAAGTGCTGTGGTGATGTGACAGTCACCTTCGCTTGGGGTCCGGCTGGCTGGTTCGTCTGATCTGCGCCACCATCGCTGACTGAGCGCAGGTCTCGGACTTTTCCTGTATCTTTCTGTTGATGCGGCCCGCAACACGACACCACCAATCTGGCACCGCCGGTTGTGTTCAAGGTCAAGTTGCTTGAAAGGGCGCACCTCGGTACAGATGCACGAAATGCCCGGGACACTGCTGTCAGGTGTTGGGGGGTGACAGAGGGACCAGCCACGAGGCTGACTCCAACCGGGATGACCTCATTTCACCCCAGTCAAACTAGAAAAAGGTATTAAAACCCATCCACTTAATATTGGCCACCGAATCTAGAGATTCCCCTGATATTTGAAGTGGTTGGCTTCCTCCGCCTCTCCAAGCCACAAACTGCAGGCTTTAGTCTCACAAACTGCCTCTTTCACTTTTAACACTTCTTGTGTACTATTAATGCCATTTCATTACAGACCTCCCCATCTTTGATGGTTGCATGTTACTTCAAACTTTGCTAGCTTGCCATTGCTCTGTTCTGTTGTGCTCTGTTCCTTTCAGTTCACCTAGAGACAGAACCTCTCTGACACACCAAGGAAAGCTGAAGAATAGTTTGACAACCAAGTCGTTAGCATCAACAGGTGACCCCTAAGCTAGCGCCCTGTCAAATCTTCATTCAGACCCATGATGACCTACCCAAATTGTCCCACCTAACGGTTTAACTGTCTGCATCAGTTAACCAAAATTTTCATACACGGCCTAGCCGGTATTATAGCTCGTTAGACGTAGTCGAACTTGCATTGGTCTCTCTGTGTGTGTTGTGCTCATCTCGCCCACAGTAAAGCCAGTATGTTCCAGTCCCACAACCCGCGGGGACAACCTGGAGACATGGCCGAGATTCATGACATCTCCATCCCTGCCCAAAGCCACCGGTTACTCAGAGCCCCGAGCCAAGAGCAACTGGACGCAGACGTGTACAAGCTGATGGCACACAAACCAAGCCAAAGCTCCCACGACAAAGACTGGGCCAGACACGTCAACCTCGCCTACCAGCTCAGCGCACACGCACGCCTCCGCAAAAGGAGCCGCATCGCCCTGGAGCACAAGGTTGCAACGCCGAGGATGACAACGACCCCGAGCTACAGAAGGAAGTAAAAGACTTCAAACTGCCCTGTCTAAATCTTCTACACAGACTGAAGAGAATAGTCAGAGAAAAGAACCAAAGAGGAATTCAACGAGGAACTCGACAAAGTGAAGCCCCTTTGCAAAGAGCAGAGGCTGAACTCAAAGAGATTCGAACGCCACGGCCTACGAAAGAAACTCTCAAGAGGCCCGTGTGACCATCCACAAGCTCGTTCAGCAGAGACAAGATCTCGAACATGAACTTGATCCACAGAGTTGCAATACTCTTATAGACTTCAGCACTGACCGGAAAGGGGAAACACACACCACACGTCTCCCCTAACCAGTCTGCACATTTCAGCCAACAACACAAGAGCTGAAAAAGGGAAGGTGGGAAAGCCCGCCCTCCACCACATCTCTGACAATCTACAAGACATCGACTTTCCACCTGCTGTCTCCAACCGGTGTCTGACACGACACTCGACACCCAGCAGAACAGACCCAGGAGGGCCTGTGCTACCACCACCGGCTCCGAACGAGGTTGCTGTGGAACTTGCAGCGAACCTATAACGGAGGAGGACACCAGTTTCAAGAAACCTCTCCTCCTATCCGTCAGTCACCATAGTTCTCCTGCCCCCACGCAAGGCCCACTCAACGATGCGTGAAGGCCCACTCAGTAAGAATTCCTAAAACCCCAAATTATTCTGAACTGCAACCCAGAAGACACTGCACGAACGCAGTGCAAGACTCTGCTAAAAGGTCCTTGATCAACATCGGACGTAGAACTTTTAAAAAGTAGATGAAAATGGGTGTTCAAAGAGTCGCAAAGACTCTGCGTTTGTAGAGATTAGAATTTTACTAAGTTAAAGGAATCTTACATAGACATGTACGCTCTCGACGGCCGACAGACTATGCACGACTCTTTTGAAACAAACAGTTTTTAGATGTTGTTTAGAAACTGGCACCGTTAAACATTTCACGACAGTGAAGAGTCACAGAAAGCACCCACTCCATACTTTGCCTTGACGACAGAGTGTAGTAAAATCACCCGAGTTTAAATTACTGTTAATCAACAGGCGTGCACTTGACCTATCGCGGTTCAACTAAAACACTACGTGCAAACACGCATCTCGATAGCTGGCTTGCCTAAATGCAGATAAAACAAATAGCGGGAATTGACATCTCTACTTTAAAAAAAAAAAAAAAAAAAAATTTTTAGGCCTTAGACTCCCAACTGGTATCAGGAACTTCAGCATTAAAGCGTAAGTCTGTGTAACAGAAGAATCATCTCAGCAGCTTGTAATCTGTACCGATATCTTTTCCGCTTTGGAAATAAACAAAAAAAAAGAAATCCAAAATCGCGGTATAAGTAAACCTGTTTCTGACGAAGACAGCTCAGGACAGAGTTATATGTATGTGGATCTGGGCGATGCTCCCCTTCTACAAAGTAAAGGCCTTAATTTTATTGTTAGATTGATGCATTCACCTGAAATTTTAGCTGCTTCTACAAGCAGAAAGCTACTAAAAGATTCAAAAGAAGTAACTCGCGGAAAAGTCAGCATTCATGCATGAGAGAGACGTAACTATATATGCTTAGGAAAGCTAATCTATTCCCTTACTCTGTAAGCAAATAGAACAAGACAAGCTTTGACTTGCAGCAAATCCTATTTCCTTACTCTGTAAACAAATAGAAGACTGTGAAGTAAAGAGCAGAGTTCCATGAGAAAATTAGCAAATGCCAAAACACATTTGCGTTTTACTTAATGCAACCAAGTTCTTGAAAATCATAAAATATAGGTGCCTCCCTTTTAACCCGTTAAAACATGCACGATTCATGTAAAATAAACAGACATTCTTCAGGTACTGTTGAATTGCTCTGACACCCTCTGGCTCCCATGACAACTTGTCACAGGAAGTGCTAACTCTTAATGTCACTTTTGTAAACGAACCAGCCTGGGTGGCTAGAGCTAACCTAGCCTAGCATCAAGCTAACTTAGGCTAAGCTTAAACTGACCCATCACTAAGCTAACTTAGGCTAAGCTCAACCTCAGCTTAAGCATCAAGCTGAACTTGGGCTAAGCTAACCTAACATAGCTCCAATCCAATGCAGGCTAAGCTGAATAACCTCCACAGTTAGCAGTTAGCATTATTTTCTTGAACCCTTAATCACAGCTGTGTTCCACAGTGCAAAGTATTCTAGAATACTTTCCTCAACACCACTTAGGGTTTCTGAATTATTCACTTTCCGTGTTTTGCAATTCTTATTAGCCAAAGTTTACCCTCACAGGGTTAGGAATACTCCTTGCTAACCATTGAAGACTAACTTCACAGATGCCCTGTTAATTAAACTCAAGTTTAACTGCAAGTAAACTGCGTAACTAACAACAGAAGAATTTGTATAACCATAGGAATTTTTCGTCGGCATGTTGACTAAACCTTTGGAAGAACACACCCAATGTGGTCTTGAACACTCAACCGCTACAACCCACTATAGAGTGTTGATCAAAGCAAATCCAAAGTTTAGCCACTAATGCCACTGATTATTCTCAACTTCAGATCATTCCCATGTTTTGATCATTTTATTTCCTTTTGCTTTAATTTTGATTTTATTTTTCCTCGTTAATTATTTCATTCCTTTGACCTTGATAATAATAGCAAGCAGCTATTCCCTTGTCCAGTAGGTCCTCTATATGATTTAATTCCTTTGCCTCTCTTGTCCGAGTGTGGTTCCATTTCCCATAGGGCCCAGAAAGGAAGCAGACACCCTTATTTGTTATTTTGGCTTAGTTCCAGCCAGTGCACTTGTTTTGTGACCCTCTAACACAAGTAATCTCAACAATTTACTAAAGGCACTACTAGAGTCCTGAGGATCGAACAATAAGCAGAATTTAAATAAGAAAGCTGTCCTTTCCCCTATTATCGTTCACACCATCGAGCTACAGTGAACCACCAGCTAAGTCCAGAGAAATAATTTAGTCATAAGAACCACCTTACGTCATTTATTTCATCTCGGCTATGTCCTTCCCAGGAAATACCCTCGGAACCACACAAAACTTGGCCCCCTAACATTCACAGCTAAGATTAGGACACAAGAGACACTTAGCTTTATGCTTACCATACTTAACGAACCTATTAAGCAGTAGTTCTGAACTTTTAGGGCCACGCATTAATCACTCACAACAAGTGTGCCAGAATGCCACAGAGCCCCTGCGTAACCTGACCTCAACCTCCCAAAGAACCACTGCCACAAACCACGGCATGGCTCCAAGAGGATTTGACCAAGCTAACCAGAAAAGCCACGACATGCAGACCAGACTGTCACTTGCAAACTGTCTAACCAACCTGACTGCATGAAACAGATTCTGCTCGATATGGATTACGTCCAGTCGTGAGGTGCACAGCTTCCTAGCTCGTCAAACAGAGACTGCCAAAATGGACTATTAGCTGTTGCAATAAGCTTCGATCGCTTAACTCCCTGATCCAGAATCATACCAAAGGTTCTCACCGCCGTGGACATCAAGCAAGACCGACTTGAAACTCCACCGACTCCGACAAACCACCAGGTATGGAAAGGATGCCAATCTCAGAACTTTGTTTCTTCGAAGCTTGCATCCCACAGTGAGTTATTCCGTAAGCACCCTGGCCTGTCCCTGTAGCATATCTACCATAGCTATGAGACCACAAGCTCACATTACGCAAAGACTTTGTCCGAAAAGACTGGGTAAACACCCTCAAAATAACCTGTCTCTGAGCACGACTCAGAGCTGCCTCTAGGAGGCACCCCACACTTTCACTGAGAGTAAACCGTTCAAAGCCAACAGAGGGCAACACAACAGTCCTGGTGCTCATCGACCGCACCAGAGCAAGAGCTCTGAGCCGCACCTCATCACCAAGAGACTCAAGCCCAACCAGCCCAGAGCGGTACCCCTCTCAACACGCCACTGGTAAGCACAAATCTGAGCACACATCAGATAACAGTGCAGCCACGTCACTGACAGCAAAAATCCTGAAGGTGCTGAAAGAGTTTCTGCACAAGATCTCACAAGAAGGACAAGCCAGACATGCTATGTCTCAGCGCAAGACCCAAACAGACACCCAGAACACTGCTCGTCAGCATCACACCACAGAGCTCACTGCCACTTCACAAAGTGACAGCACCAAGCAGCCACCTCAACTGACAGCTGCACAGCCTGAGCATGACAACACCGTGTCCCACACAACATCAGCCCAGACGCCAGGACTTCTGGGAAACCTAATCAAAAAGGGGGTGGCACAAACTCTGCCTAGCCACCTAGAGACAATGATTTGAGCCTTGAAGCCATGCTAGACACTAGCTCAAACATCACGCTACTGCCAGCCCAACTCTTTAAAAGACTCAAACAATCAGAGCGAACTCTCAAATCCCAAACAGGTAAGCTGAAGGTGCAATCCTACAGCCAAAACGACATCTGGCTCAACACAGGTAGCTCTCATTCACCCAACAATTGGTCCCTATGTGCCGGATTTACCCAGTGTACCGATCACGAACGATCACGTACGCACGTCTGATTGGCCAAGATCTGTTAGATCGTTATGAGCCTTTAATAGACTTTAAACAACTGAATGTCTGAGCTCAAGTTCAAGTACCCCTCCCCCTCCAGTCACACAGGTCAAAAGAGCCTAACTGGCAGGTCACAGAGGTCACAAGAACTCCTGCAACCAGCCATAAAGGCACAGCCTCAGCACCAAATGTAAACGTGAACTTGCTACCCTGCACCTTTCAGCTTACCAAAAACTGAGACTAACCAAATGAACTTTGAGACAACCACCTCTCAACCCCTCCAACCGCCCAAACCGGCCGTCAACCACGACAACGGCAGCTCACCAAGCACATGTTGCTAAACGGCCCAACACTTGAAATTTATGTACCTCGTGACATCACTTCGCCACAGCTTGTGCTGCCACAGTACAAAAAGGGGGATATACCAGCCAGTGTATGCCTGTCACGCACCATGTGGGCTGCACACCGCAGCACCAGGACATCTCGGCATCCTCAAAGGCATCAGGCTGTCCCAGCCGACAGCCGCTGAAACCTTTTCCCCCTTTCTCTCTCTCTCCCCTGTCTCTGTTACAGGATGCTGCTGTTGTGGTCGTCTCCCTGTGCCTCCAGCCAACCAGAGGACAACTGCAGTCATCACCAGGTCCGACATCACACGGCATAGGGTCGACTACCACGCAAGCAGAGCTAAATGGACACCCACGCCGCTGCTGTCAGAACGCAGTCAAACACCGGCATGTCCAGCAACAAAACGAACTGAAATCCTTCAGCCAAAAGGTAACTCACAACAGAGTGCCTCCTCACAGACCATCAAGAAATTGAAAGGAGCTGTGACAGATCCACAACGCTCACGGCATTCTGCTGAACCAGACAAGTGAACTCCAGCGGGACAACGGTTTACTGTCTGCCAGAATGACTTTGCTCAAAACTCAGCATCAAGCAGCCTTTGCTCCGAGACTCGAGCTACCCTGCTGCGACTGAGCCTGAGTCAAGTCCCATCCTTTACGAAACCCATGATTTCACCCTGATTCCAGAACTGGAATTATGAACTGTGAAAAACGGGGGTGCCCAGCCGAACTGAACTTGTTCTCAGCAACATAGCTCTCCTAGCTGTGTTTCAACTGAACGCCTGCACCACTGCACCACTGCATCACCTGTTGTCCAATCCTGGACCGCAGCTGATTCTGCGCTGGGTACCTCTACGGTAATCAACCACGTCTTGACACTGGACTTTCACACTCCACAAGAGACTCAACAAACGCAAACCTCCACAGCCACCACTGGACCCTCAGGAAGAGGGTACCACACTGGAGACTGCGTCCAACCTCATCAAGCTGAGCCCGAACCTCAGCCTAGCCACCACCTGCTACCTGACTTTCATGATTCACCTGCCCTCCATCCATTGCGATGGGTGTCGGTTCGATGGAAGTCCACGTAAGGACTTCATCTGAACGAAAGGGGGAGATGTAATGATTTTGGCCAGACTGAATCAACCGTCCTCCAAGGACTCGAACTGTTTCAATAGTAGCCCTTATGTGAACACACCCCCTCCCACGAGGAGCGCGTGGTCTGAGAACAAAGCACCATAAAAGAATGTTTCCCGTGCAGCCTCCATCTCCCTGATTGGCTCAAGCCAACAGGAAGGGGATGGATGTCCCCAAGAGGATAAAGGCAGTGCGCCAGCTCCGCCCTTTCTCTTCCGAAAACGTCTCATGCCAAGAAGCACGTAAAGGATCTCCTCACGGAGATCCGACCCCCAACCGGGATCCTTTCTTTGATCGTCCAAAGTTTCGTCCTCTTCTCAAATGAACTACCAAGTTCGTTTCCCAGGAAAGGAAGTGGACTTTGCCGATCTATTTCCTCGGGTAACGTCACCTCAAAGACTTTTAAGCCTTTCAAACATTCGCGCGAATGCCAACGAACGCCATGTGACTCCCCACGGAACAAAGAAGCCACGCGCACGCAACCAACCATGCACGCGCCAGGACGGGCAGTGCAAAAGCGCCGCGCTCCACGGAACGCGCTCACCGCCGCTCCACGGAACGCGCGCACACAGGAGAGCCTCTCCATTCATCGTGCGGCCCAACCGGGCCTGGCCACGAGTCCGTGACACACACAGACCAAACATGTTGTGCAAGTATAACGTTACCTTCTTTTAGAGCTTCTCAGAAGCATAAAGAAAGTGTTTTCATGGTGTTCAGAAAGATTAATTGACTGTTTGGTGACTGTAACTCCCTCTCTCTCTCACCCTCACTCTCTCTCTCTCTCTCTCTCTCAACTCACTTATCGTCTAACGCCCTGCGCCGTCTTAGTTTGTGTTTAATGTTTGTATATACATGTATCATTGTAACGTAGTAAATGCTTACTTAGTTGCCTTATCGAATGCTATAGTGGATTAATTAAACCAATATACTCATCCTGACTGATTCACGGTATGTTCATATCCAATTCCCTGAAATGCAGATCAAGCTACATGCTTTATATAACTAAACATACCAAAAGGGTATGTTTTATGGAGTTGGAATGCTGAATTCTTCTGGCCAGAGAATTAGGTTTTCCCTGCTCTATAAATTAATTGAGCTAATTAATTTTACTTGTCTTGTAAGACGTGGTCTGTGCAATCTGTTACAATTAATTTGTGGTTAATTGCAGAGATACACATGTATACATATAAGTAAAGTTAACAGAAAGCCCTCATCGAGGGATTTATTAACATGTAAGACCGGGCTGATCCAAATTGTATGAATAATTATTAATTATGAATTATTAATTATGATATGCAAATTCCCCTCTGATCAACCCGCCAGAGTCATTACACCCGTGTGCAAAGTTTCAAGAGTTTTCGAGCATGTTAAGGGCCCCAAAAGTGCCCGAATAGTCGCTAGAAAAAAAAAAATAAATAAAATAAAAATAAAATAATAATCGGAAGGAAAACAATAGGGCCTTCGCCCTTCAGGGCTTGGGCCCTAATAACTATATTGGCGCTCAGAACAATGGATGATAATGTTGTTTGCATCTTAAAGTCAGGTGGATTCTGATTGGCTTACAACATTTTTTTATACCTCGGGAGATGGATATATTCAGGGCCCAAGCCCTGAAGGGGCAAAGGCCCTATTGTTTTCCTTAGGATTATTATTATTAGGGCCCAAGCCCTGAAGGGGCGAAGGCCCTATTGTTTTCCTTAGGATTATTATAATTATTATTAGGGCCCAAGCCCTGAAGGGGCAAAGGCCCTATTGTTTTCCTTAGGATTATTATTCAGGGCCCAAGCCCTGAAGGGGCGAAGGCCCTATTGTTTTCCTTAGGATTACTATTATTATTATTATTATTTATACGACTATTCGGGCACTTTTGGGGCCCTTAACATGCTCAAAAACTCTTGAAACTTTGCACACGGGTCAGAACCCGCGGCCATCAGGGCCGGGATGAAGATGGTACCCGGGCGTGGCAGGGGGGCTCAACAGCGCCCCCTGGAACGGGGTCCAAAAACTTGGTCCATAATTCAAACACGCTTGCATGTAATAATATGAAACTCGGTACACATGTTGATCTGATCGTTTCATATACACTCACCGGCCACTTTATTAGGTACCCCATGCTAGTAACAGGTTGGACCCCCCTTTTGCCTTCAGAACTGCCTCAATTCTTCGTGGCATAGATTCAACAAGGTGCTGGAAGCATTCCTCAGGGAGTTTGGTCCATACTGACATGATGGCATCACACAGTTGCCGCAGATTTGTCGGCTGCACATCCATGATGCGATCTCCCGTTCCACCACATCCCAAAGATGCTCTATTGGATTGAGATCTGGTGACTGTGGAGGCCATTTGAGTACAGCGAACTCATTGTCATGTTCAAGAAACCAGTCTGAGATGATTCCAGCTTTATGACATGGCGCATTATCCTGCTGAAAGTAGCCATCAGAAGTTGGGTACATTGTGGTCATAAAGGGATGGACATGGTCAGCAACAATACTCAGGTAGGCTGTGGCGTTGCAACGATGCTCAATTGGTACCAAGGGGCCCAAAGAGTGCCAAGAAAATATTCCCCACCCCATGACACCACCACCACCAGCCTGAACCGTTGATACAAGGCAGGATGGATCCATGCTTTCATGTTGTAGACACCAAATTCTGACCCTACCATCCGAATGTCGCAGCAGAAATCGAGACTCATCAGACCAGGCAACGTTTTTCCAATCTTCTATTGTCCAATTTCAATGAGCTTGTGCAAATTGTAGCTTCAGTTTCCTGTTCTTAGCTGAAAGGAGTGGCACCCGGTGTGGTCTTCTGCTGCTGTAGCCCATCTGCCTCAAAGTTCGACGTACTGTGCGTTCAGAGATGCTCTTCTACCCACGAGTCACTGTTGCCCTTCTATCAGCTCGAACCAGTCTGGCCATTCTCCTCTGACCTCTGGCATCAACAAGGCATTTCCGCCCACAGAACTGCCGCTCACTGGATGTTTTTTCTTTTTTCGGACCATTCTCTGTAAACCCTAGAGATGGTTGTGCGTGAAAATCCCAGTAGATTAGCAGTTTCTGAAATACTCAGACCAGCCCTTCTGGCACCAACAATCATGCCACATTCAAAGTCACTCAAATCACCTTTCTTCCCCATACTGATGCTCGGTTTGAACTGCAGGAGATTGTTTTGACCATGTCTACATGCCTAAATGCACTGAGTTGCCACCATGTGATTGGCTGCTTAGAAATTAAGTGTTAACGAGCAGTTGGACAGGTGTACCTAATAAAGTGGCCGGTGAGTGTATACTTCATACTTTTACTTTTTACCCCAGCCCAACAGGAAGTCGGCTATTTAGGGTTGTTCGTAAAACACACACAATGAGATTTTAAATACTCCTCCTACAGAATTCAAACACACGGCACGAAACTCGGTCAGCATGAAGTCAAGACATTGAGGATGAAAGTTTGCGAGGGGATTTTTGATATCTCAAGCGCTTTGGCCGTGGCGAGGAAAAGAAATTATGGCGAGAAACGTGAAACAGGAAGTGTGTTATAACTTCAGCATACATTAACTGATCTTGATGAAACTTCAGCAGTTTGTTTGTTGTAAGAGGCCGATCACATGGATATGACTATTGTGAGTCAAAATTATAGCGCCACCAACTGGCAGCAGGAAGTGTGTCACTTTCAAAATGCTTTGAAATCACACTCTTTTATTTAACCGATTTGCTTCAAACTTCATCTGCATAATGTAAATTCACGGCAGATGAAGACCTGTGAATGGATTCTTGATATCTTTGAAATTGTTGCCGTGGCAACGCATCAAACTTTACCATTCTTTTAGGATGCTTTTGAGACTCTTAGCATGCTTGAAATTGCATGAAACTCGACAGACACATCACATTTATTAGCCAGTAGACATGTGCAAAGTTTCAGAAATGGGCGTGGTGAGGGCTTACTAGTGCCACCTTTTGTCAAAAGTGGGGGGATTAGTTTTATATATAGTTACAAAAATCGGTATGTATATTGTACTCCTCTGAGCCGGACAACTTTCTAATTTATACTCATTAGCAAGGACCCACAGAAAGTCAGATATTTTTGTTTGAATATGATCATGCTCTTTCTGAGCCTAGGTCTGTTTTTGCCTGTCTGTGTCTGCGTGTGTGTGCGTGTGTGTAGGGGGAGGGGGCTTAACCATTTCACTGCTGTGTGTCTGGCCTGCTAAAGTAAATACATTTCTTAAGCCTGGTATTTTTAAATAAGTTTTTATTTTTATTTTTTTATAAGTAAAGGCATATAACCTGTTTAATTGTAGTGCATTGACAATAGTTTTATATAATTATTGTATTAATTAAATTAACTTGGTCAATAAATCAAAAAAGTAAGTAAATAAATCAAAAAGGAAGTGTGTTAAAACTTCTGCATACATTAACTGATCTGGATGAAACTTTAGCAGTGTGTTCGTTGTAAGAGGCCGATCACATGGATGTGACTATTGTGAGTCAAATATATAGCGCCACCAACTGGCAGCAGAAAGTGTTTCACTTTCAAAATGCTTTGAAATCACACTCTTACTTTTACCCGATTTGCTTCAAACTTCATCTGTATAATGTAAATACACGGCAGATGAAGACCTATGAATGGATTCTTGATATCTTTGAAACTGTTGCCGTGGCGACGCATCAAACTTTACCATTCTTTTAGGATGCATTCTTTTAGGGATTCGAACATTTGTCCATAAATCAAACACACGTGCATGGATTAATATGAAACTCGGTACACTCATAGATCACATCAGGCCAAACAACTTTCGTGCTCTAAGTTTTACGAACAGTTCAAACGGAAGTCGGGAATTATGTTTTTTTTTTAAAATAAATGTCCTAGAAAAACATCAAATTACAACCCATGCTGTTACCAATCACCACCAAACTCGGTGTGCATGAAGTCAAGACATTGAGGATGCTAAATTCCGGACGGATTTGTGATATCTCGAACGGTTTGGCCGTGGCGGATTTTTTTGACTAAAAAAGGACACATAAAGTGTGTTATAACTTGGTTAGTTTTACTGACAGTTACAAAACTTGCCGTGTATATTGTTCTATTCAAGCCAAACAACTTTCTAATTAACAATAATAAGCTCAAACCAACAGAAAGTCAGATATTGTAGTTTGAATATGATCATGCTCTCTCTAAGCCTTGGTCTGTCTCTTTGCCTGTCTTTGCCTGTGTGTGTGTGTGTGTGTGTGTGTGTGTGTGTGTGTGTGTGTGTGTGTGTGTGTGTGTGTGTGTGTGTGGTGTGTGTGTGTGTGTGTGTGTGTGTGTGTGTGTGTGTGTGTGTGTGTGGTGTGTGTGTGTTGTGTGTGTTGTGTGTGTTGTGTGTGTGTGTTAGTTGAGGGAGGGGGCTTAATCATTTCAAATCAAAAAGGAAGTGTGTTAAAACTTCTGCATACATTAACTGATCTTGATGAAACTTCAGCAGTGTGTTCGTTGTAAGAGGCCGATCACATGGATGTGACTATTGTGAGTCAAATATATAACGCCACCAACTGGCAGCAGAAAGTGTTTCACTTTCAAAATGCTTTGAAATCACACTCTTACTTTTACCCGATTTGCTTCAAACTTCATCTGTATATTGTAAACACACGCCAGATGAAGAGCTGTGAAAGCATTATTCAATATCTAAGTTAATGTTGCCATAGCAACGCATCAAACTTTAACATTCCTTTTTTTGATGATTTTGAGTCTCTTAGCGGCTTTTGGGGCCCTTAATGGGTTTGAAAACTCTTGAAACTTTGCACACAGGTCAGATCCCACAGCCATCAGAGCCGGGCTGAAGATGGTACCCGGGTGTGGCAAGGGGGCTGAGACAGCGCCCCCTGGAACGGGGTCCAAAACTTGGTCCATAAATCAAACACGCTTGCATGTAATAATATGAAACTCAGTACACATGTTGATCTCATCGTTTCATATATTCATATATTCTCCTCAAGCCGGACAACTTTCTAATTTACACTCATGAGCTAGGACCCACAGAAAGTCAGATATTTTGGTTTGAAAATGTTGAGTGTCTCTCTAAGCCTACACTTCTGTATGGAAAGCCCTTTTAACATTTAAAAGCTAAGTTTGACTATTCGTAATTAACATTGTAGATATCAACAACGTCTTTCTAGTCGTAATTACATTTTGGATAGTTTGTATTATCATTTAAGATATCTGTAACGTAATTGTGACTAGTCGAAACGACAGATAGAGTATGGCAAGCCGTTTTAACATTTAATCATTTTAACCTACTAGTCTCTATTTTCATGCTACTAGTACTTATTTTTTAGATACTAGTATCTATTCCATTAAGTACTAGTACTTATTCATTAGCTACTAGTGCTTATTCTTTTAGATAGTAGTGCCTTTTCTTTAGATACTAGTGTTTATTCTTTAGGTACTAGTACCTTTTTAAAGATACTAGTACTTATTCATTAGACACTAGTCCTTATTTATTAGATACTAGTACTTATTCATTAGATGCTAGTCCTTATTCATTACATACCAATGCTTATTAATTAGTTACTAGTACTTATTCATTAGATACTAGTACCTATTAAATAGATACTAGTACTTATTCATTAGACACTAGTACTTATTTCAATGGTGACTAGTAACTATTCTTTTGTTACTAGTCACATTTTTTCCATTGACTTCTATGGTGATCTGTCATTCAGATATCAACTATTCAGTTCTCTGACTAGTATGTTGGTATGTATTCCAATTGTGGAATACATACTAGTATGTATTCCAAAGCAGGGGTTACGTTTTTGCACGTCGTGCAGAATAACCCTAAAGGCACCAAGGTGGGCCCCGCAATCGCTGCTCGCAGCTATATTTTTATTATTATTATTTATACGACTATTCGGGCACTTTTGGGGCCCTTAACATGCTCAAAAACTCTTGAAACTTTGCACACGGGTCAGAACCCGCGGCCATCAGATGATGGCCGGGATGAAGATGGAACCCGGGCGTGGCAGGGGGGCTCGACAGCGCCCCCTGGAATGGGGTCCAAAACTTGGTCCATAATTCAAACACGCTTGCATGTAATAATATGAAACTCGGTACACATGTTGATCTCATCATTTCATATATACTTCATACTTTTACTTTTTACCCCAGCCCAACAGGAAGTCGGCTATTTAGGGTTGTTCGTAAAACACACACAATAAACTTTTAAATACTCCTCCTAGAGAATTCAAACACACGGCACGAAACTCGGTCAGCATGAAGTCAAGACATTGAGGATGAAAGTTTGCGAGGGGATTTTTGATATCTCGAACGGTTTGGCCGTGGCGAGGAAACGAAATTATGGCGAGAAACGTGAAACAGGAAGTGTGTTATAACTTCAGCATACATTAACTGATCTTGATGAAACTTCAGCAGTTTGTTCGTTGTAAGAGGCCGATCACATGGATATGACTATTGTGAGTCAAAGTTATAGCGCCACCAACTGGCAGCAGGAAGTGTGTCACTTTCAAAATGCTTTGAAATCACACTCTTTTATTTAACCGATTTGCTTCAAACTTCATCTGTATAATGTAAATTCACGGCAGATGAAGACCTGTGAATGGATTCTTGATATCTTTGAAACTGTTGCCGTGGCAATGCATCAAACTTTACCATTCTTTTAGGATGCTTTTGAGACTCTTAGCATGCTTGAAATTGCATGAAACTCGACAGACACATCACATTTATTAGCCAGTAGACATGTGCAAAGTTTCAGAAACGGGCGTGGTGCAGGGATAAGTAGCGCCACCTTTTGACAAAAGTCGGGTTGTTAGTTTTATCTACAGTTACAAAAATCGGTATGTATATTCGTACTCCTCAAGCCGGACAACTTTCTAATTGACACTCATTAGCTAGGACCCACAGAAAGTCAGATATTTTTGTTTGAATATGATCATGCTCTTTCTGAGCCTAGGTCTCTGTCTTGGCCTGTCTGTGTGTGTGTGTGTGTGTGTGTGTGTGTGTGTGTGTGTGTGTGTGTGTGTGTGTGTGTGTGTGTGTGTGTGTGTGTGTGTGTGTGTGTGTGTGTGTGTGTGTGTGTGTGTGTGTGTGTGTGTGTGTGTGTGTGTGTGTGTGTGTGTGTGTGTGTGTGTGTGTGTGTGTGTAGTGGGGGAGGGGGCTTAACCATTTCACTGCTGTGTGTCTGGCCTGCTAAAGTAAATACATTTCTTAAGCCTGGTATTTTAATAGTTTTTATTTTTATTTTTTATAAGTAAAGGCATATAACCCGTTTAATTGTAGTGCATTGACAATAGTTTCATATAATTAGTGTATTAATTAAATTAACTTGGTCCATAAACTTGGTCTGAAAATTTGGTCCATAAATCAAACACACTTGCATGTAATAATATGAAACTCGGTACACATAGATCTCATCGGTTCATATATACTTCACACTCTTACTTTTTACCCCAGCCCAACAGGAAGTCGGCTATTTAGGGTTGTTTGTAAAAAACATGCAATGGAATAATTAAGTACTTCTCTAGAGAATACAAAGAAATGCCACGACATAAAAAATTGCCAGGGGATTTTTGATATCTCGAACGGTTTGATATCTTAACCATTCTTTTAGAATATCTTCGGGTGATAGTTTAATCTCAAAATCATAAATAGGGCTATACTGCCCTCTTGTGTCAAATTATATTTCTATATTTATTACGTATGCAACAGAGGATGTTGTGTTTTATTGGGAGTGTAACAAATATAGGTAAACAGCTTGCAGTCTGTTGTCCTGTATGAACAAATAACGGATTATGGTTCCTGTTTCCACTGTTCACACACACACACACATACACTCCGTTCAATCCACCTCCCTCCCCTCCTCCTCTCTCTCTCTCTCTCTCACACACACATACTTTCTGCAAGGCAGCGGCTTCAGAAGTGCACGCGCTCAGAGGGAACTTGAACCACACACTTCGATGTGCGCGCCTCTCTCTAAGCTGGAGCGTGTGTATGTGCAGCACGAGAGAGAGCAGAGCGCGCGTGCGAAGTGTGTGTGTTAAAGTTTCCTCTGAGCTCGTGCACTTCTGAAGCCTCTGCCACGCAGAACATAAGAAAATGCCACGCAGAGGACCGACGCGTAAATGTGTGGAAATCCATTTGATTATAGTTTAATTGAGAAATCATTTCAGTGCTCTGGTCAACCGCTATAGAGTGAAAACTGATTAAAGTGGTGGAAATAACGGTTGATGGACACAGAACAGTAACAATTACATACCCACCCGCGTGAAGTCAAAATACATCATTAGTTTAAAATCGATGTTTCTGTGTGTGTGGGGAGTTTTAGGTATGATTCCTATTACAGAGTTCGCATATTCAATTTTCTTGAAAATATTTAGCTATTAGATCTATTATAATAATATAATATGTGCAAAACTTGAAGCATTTAAACTGATATATTATATAACTTCAAATACTTCAATTCGTTTTTTATATTATATTAGGCCTCTTTTGTATTATATTATAAGCCTAAATAAAAGAATCTAACAAAGGTATTGTTTAGGTTATATTAGGCCTACATTTTATTATATTTTAAGGCTAAATAAAGAACCTCACAAGGGTTATTTAGGGCTCATTGCCATTAAAAAGTTTGAAACCCCTTGCTAAAGAAAATATTGGCAATTCATAAGCAACAAACAATTATTTAACTTTGATGGTTTAATGCTTCCTGTACACAATTCATTGACTGTACAAAAACTCTTTATGGTTTTCCCAAACCATCTCAGTGTAACAGCTTACTTTTCTTTCTTACTATATTCTTTTATTGTAAAGAATTGAACTGTCCTGCAAAAGATTTTGTAAATTATTTTTCATAGTATTTATTGGTAAAGACTGTACAGTTAACAGCACTAGAAAACAATATCAGATAACCTAAAATATGCTTCATTTAGTGACAATTAACTGCTTGTTTTTCACAAATATGATTTAATACCAATACGTTACATTAAGGGTCAAATAAAATATAAATGGCACATTCAAGTTGAAAGTTGCAACTGAATGTTGAAACCATTGTGTTTCTACATATGATGTACAGGTCAGGTATAAATAATATTTTTGCTCAGGTGGTGAAAAAATATAAAAAATAGAGGGAACATTGAACTGTGTTCACGATCATAGGCCCTGTCCCAAATGGCACACTTCATATGAATTTTCAGTGTTGTGTACTTATGTAATGTGTCCGTTAAATCCATGACTGTCTGTAGGGTGTCTCATTTTTCATTTTAGGTTTCAGAAGGTTGCTCACGCATACATTTTGGTTGATATGTGCCCTCGATGCGCACTTTTGCAGAGCCCACACTGTTGCAAGCTCTACGGCACACTTCTTTTCGACAGTCAAAGCAGTGTTACGTTTGTGCACAATAACCCTAAAGGCACCAGGGTGGTGGTGCCACTGGCTATATATATATATATATATATATATATATATATATATATGTGTGTGTATATGTGTGTATAAATATAGCTGCGAGCAGCGATGAAGGGCCAGAGCGCGGCGGGTACCGCCACCCCGGTGCTTCTCAGGTAGCTGAAAGGCACCGGGGTGCGGTGCCACCGGCTTGGGCCCGCAATCGGCTGCTCGCAGCTATATTTATGTGTGTGTGTGTGTGTGTGTGTGTGTGTGATAGCCAGTGGCACCACCACCCTGGTGTTTTTAGGGTTGCTAAAGAAAATAAAGAAAAGAATGGGGTCCAAAAACTTGGTCCATAATTCAAACACGCTTGCATTTAATAATATGAAACTCGGTACACATGTTGATCTCATCATTTCATTTATACTTCATACTTTTACTTTTTACCCCAGCCCAACAGGAAGTCGGCTATTTAGGGTTGTTCGTAAAACACACACAATAGACTTTTAAATACTCCTCCTAGAGAATTCAAACACACGGCACGAAACTCGGTCAGCATGAAGTCAAGACATTGAGGATGAAAGTTTGCGAGGGGATTTTTGATATCTCGAACGCTTTGGCCGTGGCGAGGAAACAAAATTATGGCGAGAAACGTGAAACAGGAAGTGTGTTATAACTTCAGCATACATTAACTGATCTTGATGAAACTTCAGCAGTTTGTTCGTTGTAAGAGGCCGATCACATGGATATCCATTCTTTTAGGATGCATTCTTTTAGGGATTCGAACATTTGTCCATAAATCAAACACACGTGCATGGATTAATATGAAACTCGGTACACTCATAGATCACATCAGGCCAAACAACTTTCGTGCTCTAAGTTTTACGACAGTTCAAACGGAAGTCGGGAATTATGTTTTTTTTTTAAAATAAATGTCCTAGAAAAACATCAAATTACAACCCATGCTGTTACCAATCACCACCAAACTCGGTGTGCATGAAGTCAAGACATTGAGGATGCTAAATTCCGGACGGATTTGTGATATCTCGAACGGTTTGGCCGTGGCGGATTTTTTTGACTAAAAAAGGACACATAAAGTGTGTTATAACTTGGTTAGTTTTACTGACAGTTACAAAACTTGCCGTGTATATTGTTCTATTCAAGCCAAACAACTTTCTAATTAACAATAATAAGCTCAAACCCACAGAAAGTCAGATATTGTAGTTTGAATATGATCATGCTCTTTCTGAGCCTGAGTCTTTCTTGAGTCTCTTGACACACAGTCTGTGTGTGTGTGTGTGTGTGTGTGTGTGTGTGTGTGTGTGTGTGTGTGTGTGTGTGTGTGTGTGTGTGTGTGTGTGTGTGTGTGTGTGTGTGTGTGTGTGTGTGTGTGTGTGTGTGTGTGTGTGTGTGTGTGTGTGTGTGTGTGTGTGTGTGTGTGTAGGGGGAGGGGGCTTAATCATTTCACTGTGTGTCTGGCCTGCTAAAGTAAATACATTTCTTAAGCCTGGTATTTTTTAAATAAGTTTTTATTTTTATTTTTTTATAAGTAAAGGCATATAACCTGTTTAATTGTAGTGCATTGACAATAGTTTTATATAATTAGTGTATTAATTAAATTAACTTGGTCCATAAATCAAAAAAGTAAGTAAATAAATCAAAAAGGAAGTGTGTTAAAACTTCTGCATACATTAACTGATCTTGATGAAACTTCAGCAGTGTGTTCGTTGTAAGAGGCCGATCACATGGATGTGACTATTGTGAGTCAAATATATAGCGCCACCAACTGGCAGCAGAAAGTGTTTCACTTTCAAAATGCTTTGAAATCACACTCTTACTTTTACCCGATTTGCTTCAAACTTCATCTGTATAATGTAAACACACGCCAGATGAAGAGCTGTGAAAGCATTATTCAATATCTAAGATAATGTTGCCATAGCAACGCATCAAACTTTAACATTCCTTTTTTTTGATGATTTTGAGTCTCTTAGCGGCTTTTGGGGCCCTTAATGGGTTTGAAAACTCTTGAAACTTTGCACACAGGTCAGATCCCACAGCCATCAGAGCCGGGCTGAAGATGGTACCCGGGTGTGGCAAGGGGGCTGAGACAGCGCCCCCTGGAACGGGGTCCAAAAACTTGGTCCATAAATCAAACACGCTTGCATGTAATAATATGAAACTCAGTACACATGTTGATCTCATCGTTTCATATATTCATATATTCTCCTCAAGCCGGACAACTTTCTAATTTACACTCATGAGCTAGGACCCACAGAAAGTCAGATATTTTGGTTTGAAAATGTTGAGTGTCTCTCTGAGCCTACACTTCTGTATGGCAAGCCCTTTAACATTTAAAAGCTAAGTTTGACTATCGTAATTAACATTGTAGATATCAACAACGTCTTTCTAGTCGTAATTACATTTTGGATAGTTTGTATTATCATTTAAGATATCTGTAACGTAATTGTGACTAGTCGAAACGACAGATAGAGTATGGCAAACCGTTTTAACATTTAATCATTTTAACCTACTAGTCTCTATTTTCATGCTACTAGTACTTATTTTTTAGATACTAGTATCTATTCCATTAAGTACTAGTACTTATTCATTAGCTACTAGTGCTTATTCTTTAGATACTAGTGCCTTTTCTTTAGATACTAGTGTTTATTCTTTAGGTACTAGTACCTTTTTAAAGATACTAGTACTTATTCATTAGACACTAGTCCTTATTTATTAGATACTAGTACTTATTCATTAGATGCTAGTCCTTATTCATTACATACCAATGCTTATTAATTAGTTACTAGTACTTATTCATTAGATACTAGTATCTATTAAATAGATACTAGTACTTATTCATTAGACACTAGTACTTATTTCAATGGTGACTAGTAACTATTCTTTTGTTACTACTAGTCACATTTTTTCCATTGACTTCTATGGTGATCTGTCATTCAGATATCAACTATTCAGTTCTGACTAGTATGTTAGTATGTATTCCAATTGTGGAATACATACTAGTATGTATTCCAAAGCAGGGGTTACGTTTTTGCACGTCGTGCAGAATAACCCAAAAGGCACCAAGGTGGTGGTGCCACCGGCTTTATATATATATATATATATATATATATATATAAATAAAGCTGCGAGCAGCGATGGAGGGCCAAAGCCGGCGGTACCGCCATCCCCGGTGCCTTTAGGCACCGGGGTTGCAGGTGCCACCGGCTTGGGCTTGCGATCGCTGCTCGCAGCTATATTTATTATTATTTTTTTTATTATTTTTTTTTTTCTAGCGACTATTCGGGCACTTTTGGGGCCCTTAACATGCTCGAAAACTCTTGAAACTTTGCACACGGGTCAGAACCCGCGGCCATCAGAGCCGGGCTGAAGCTGGTACCCGGGCATGGCAGGGCGGCTCGTCAGAGCCCCCTGGAACGGGGTCCGAACACCTGGTCCATAACTCAAACACACTTGCATGTAATAATATGAAACTCGGTACACGTGTCGATAGCAGAATTTCATCTATACCTCGCGTTCTTACTTTTTACCCCAGCCCAACATGAAGTCGGCTATTGAGGTTTTTTTGTAAAACACACGCAATGAACTTTTAAATACTCCTCCTAGAGGTCTGATCCAAATTCGACGAAACTCGGTCAGCGTGAAGTCAAGACATTGAGGATGAAAGTTTGCGTGGGGATTTTTGATATCTCGAACGGTTTGGCCGTGGCGAGGAAGGAAACTATAGCGAGAAACGTGAAACAGGAAGTGTGTCATAACTTCAGCATACATTAACTGATCTGGATGAAACTTCAGCAGTGCGTTCGCTGTAAGAGGACGATCACATGGATGTGACTATTGTGAGTCAAAGTTATAGCGCCACCAACTGGCAGCAGGAAGTGTGTCACTTTCAAAATGCTTTGAAATCACCCTCTTATTTTTACCCGATTTGCTTCAAACTTCATCTGTATAATGTAAATACACGGCAGATGAAGACCTATGAATGGATTCTTGAAATCTTTGAAACTGTTGCCGTGGCGACGCATCAAACTTTACCATTCTTTTAGGATGCATTCTTTTCAGGGATTCGAACATTTGTCCATAAATCAAACACACGTGCATGGATTAATATGAAACTCGGTACACTCATAGATCACATCAGGCCAAACAACTTTCGTGCTCTAAGTTTTACGACAGTTCAAACGGAAGTCGGGAATTATGTTTTTTTTTTTTTAAATAAATGTCCTAGAAAAACATCAAATTACAACCCATGCTGTTACCAATCACCACCAAACTCGGTGTGCATGAAGTCAAGACATTGAGGATGCTAAATTCCGGACGGATTTGTGATATCTCGAACGGTTTGGCCGTGGCGGATTTTTTTGACTAAAAAAGGACACATAAAGTGTGTTATAACTTGGTTAGTTTTACTGACAATTACAAAACTTGCCGTGTATATTGTTCTATTCAAGCCAAACAACTTTCTAATTAACAATAATAAGCTCAAACCCACAGAAAGTCAGATATTGTAGTTTGAATATGATCATGCTCTTTCTGAGCCTAGGCCTGTCACACAGTCTGTGTGTGTGTGTGATTTTGAGTCTCTTGACACACAGTCTCTGTGTGTGTGTGTAGGGGGAGGGGGCTTAATCATTTCACTGTGTGTCTGGCCTGCTAAAGTAAATACATTTCTTAAGCCTGGTATTTTTTAAATAAGTTTTTATTTTTATTTTTTTATAAGTAAAGGCATATAACCTGTTTAATTGTAGTGCATTGACAATAGTTTTATATAATTAGTGTATTAATTAAATTAACTTGGTCCATAAATCAAAAAAGTAAGTAAATAAATCAAAAAGGAAGTGTGTTAAAACTTCTGCATACATTAACTGATCTTGATGAAACTTCAGCAGTGTGTTCGTTGTAAGAGGTCGATCACATGGATGTGAGTCAAATATATAGCGCCACCAACTGGCAGCAGAAAGTGTTTCACTTTCAAAATGCTTTTGAAATCGCACTCTTACTTTTACCCGATTTGCTTCAAACTTCATGTGTATAATGTAAACACACGCCAGATGAAGAGCTGTGAAAGCATTATTCAATATCTAAGATAATGTTGCCATAGCAACGCATCAAACTTTAACATTCCTTTTTTTTGATGATTTTGAGACTCTTAGCGGCTTTTGGGGCCCTTAACGGGTTTGAAAACTCTTGAAACTTTGCACACAGGTCAGATCCCACAGCCATCAGAGCCGGGCTGAAGATGGTACCCGGGTGTGGCAAGGGGGCTAGACAGCACCCCCTGGAACGGGGTCCAAAAACTTGGTCCATAAATCAAACACGCTTGCATGTAATAATATGAAACTCAGTACACATGTTGATCTCATCGTTTCATATATTCATATATTCTCCTCAAGCCGGACAACTTTCTAATTTACACTCATGAGCTAGGACCCACAGAAAGTCAGATATTTTGGTTTGAAAATGTTGAGTGTCTCTCTGAGCCTACACTTCTGTATGGCAAGCCCTTTTAACATTTAAAAGCTAAGTTTGACTATTCGTAATTAACATTGTAGATATCAACAACGTCTTTCTAGTCGTAATTACATTTTGGATAGTTTGTATTATCATTTAAGATATCTGTAACGTAATTGTGACTAGTCGAAACGACAGATAGAGTATGGCAAGCCGTTTTAACATTTAATCATTTTAACCTACTAGTCTCTATTTTCATGCTACTAGTACTTATTTTTTAGATACTAGTATCTATTCCATTAAGTACTAGTACTTATTCATTAGCTACTAGTGCTTATTCTTTAGATACTAGTGCCTTTTCTTTAGATACTAGTGTTTATTCTTTAGGTACTAGTACCTTTTTAAAGATACTAGTACTTATTCATTAGAAACTAGTCCTTATTTATTAGATACTAGTACTTATTCATTAGATGCTAGTCCTTATTCATTACATACCAATGCTTATTAATTAGTTACTAGTACTTATTCATTAGATACTAGTACCTATTAAATAAATACTAGTACTTATTCATTAGACACTAGTACTTATTTCAATGGTGACTAGTAACTATTCTTTTGTTACTAGTCACATTTTTCCATTGACTTCTATGGTGATCTGTCATTCAGATATCAACTATTCAGTTCTGACTAGTATGTTAGTATGTATTCCAATTGTGGAATACATACTAGTATGTATTCCAAAGCAGGGGTTACGTTTTTGCACGTCGTGCAGAATAACCCTAAAGGCACCAAGGTGGCGGTGCCACCGGCTTTATATATATATATATATATAAATAAATATAGCTGCGAGCAGCGATGGAGGGCCAAAGCCGGCGGTACCGCCAGCTTATATATATATATATATATATATATATATATATATATATATATATATATATATATTTTTTTTTTTTTTTGTTTTGTTTTTTTTTTTTTTTCGACTTATTCGGGCACTTTTGGGGCCCTTAACATGCTCAAAAACTCTTGAAACTTTGCACACGGGTCAGAACCCGCGGCCATCAGAGCCGTGCTGAAGCTGGTACCCGGGCGTGGCAGGGCGGCTCGTCAGCGCCCCCTGGAATGGGGTCCGAACACTTGGTCCATAACTCAAACACGCTTGTATGTAATAATATGAAACTCGGTACACATGTCGATCTCATCGTTTCATCTATACCTCACACTCTTACTTTTTACCCCAGCCCAACAGGAAGTCAGCTATTGAGGTTTGTTTGTAAAACGCACGCAATGGAATGTTATATACTCCTCCTAGAGCTTCTGATCCAAATTCGACGAAACTCGGTCAGCGTGAAGTCAAGACATTGAGGATGAAAGTTTGCGAGGGGATTTTTGATATCTCGAACGGTTTGGCCGTGGCGAGGAAACAAAACTATGGCGAGAAATGTGAAACAGGAAGTGTGTCATAACTTCAGCATACATTAACTGATCTTGATGAAACTTCAGCAGTGTGTTCGCTGTAAGAGGACGATCACATGGATGTGACTATTGTGAGTCAAAGTTATAGCGCCACCAACTGGCAGCAGGAAGTGTGTCACTTTCAAAATGCTTTGAAATCACACTCTTTTATTTAACCGATTTGCTTCAAACTTCATCTGTATAATGTAAATACACGGCAGATGAAGACCTGTGAATGGATTCTTGATATCTTTGAAACTGTTGCCGTGGCAACGCATCAAACTTTACCATTCTTTTAGGATGCTTTTGAGACTCTTAGCATGCTTGAAATTGCATGAAACTCGACAGACACATCACATTTATTAGCCAGTAGACATGTGCAAAGTTTCAGAAATGGGCGTGGTGAGGGCTCACTAGCGCCACCTTTTGTCAAAAGTGGGGGGATTAGTTTTATCTACAGTTACAAAAATCGGTATGTATATTGTACTCCTCGAGCTGGACAACTTTCTAATTTATACTCATTAGCAAGGACCCACAGAAAGTCAGATATTTTTGTTTGAATATGATCATGCTCTTTCTGAGCCTAGGTCTGTTTTTGCCTGTCTGTGTGTGTGTGTGTGTGTGTGTGTGTGTGTGTGTGTGTGTGTGTGTGTGTGTGTGTGTGTGTGTGTGTGTGTGTGTGTGTGTGTGTGTGTGTGTGTGTGTGTGTGTGTGTGTGTGTGTGTGTGTGTGTGTGTGTGTGGGGGAGGGGCTTAACTATTTCACTGCTGTGTGTCTGGCCTGCTAAAGTAAATACATTTCTTAAGCCTGGTATTTTTAAATAAGTTTTTATTTTATTTTTTATAAGTAAAGGCATATAACCCGTTTAATTGTAGTGCATTGACAATAGTTTTATATAATTAGTCTATTAATTAAATTAACTTGGTCCATAAACTTGGTCTGAAAATTTGGTCCATAAATCATACACGCTTGCATGTAATAATATGAAACTCGTTACACATATAGATCTCATCGGGCAAAACAACTTTAAGCCAGCCCAACAGGAAGTCGGTTATCTTGGTCTGTATGTGGATGTTTTGCAAAACCAGCTTTTACATTTTTATTCCCTCCTTAAGTGTTTTTCCCCACCAAAGTGTTGTATTCCCACCAAACTTCTTCAAAATTATGAAAATATATTAAAGATGCTAATTTTTTAACGGATATCGAATATCTCAAACAATTTTGCTATGGCGAGGGATTATGTCAAAAAAAGAATCAGGAAATGTCTCATATCTTCTAAAAATTTTATTATACACCATTTATTTTTCTATAAGACTATACCAATATTAGAACTATACCCATTTTATTCCTTTTTTCAATTTAAGAATTATGTTTAAGTTTAAAAACAGCCAGAATGATTTCGTCAAAAAAAAAAATCATTCATAGTGCTATACTGCCCTCTTGTGTTCAAAATCAGGTAGGCCTATTAGATCAATATCCACACATTATGTAATATAGTAGGATTGGGGCCTTAAAAATCACTAACTTAAAAAGTGAAAGTAACGGATGTCCACAGAAGACCAGGCTTGGTAGGGTTACTTTAAAAATGTATTCCGATACAGTTACAAATGATTTCATTAAAAAAAAAGAATTCAGTAACGTAATCCAAGTACAAGAATATGAAAGTAATTGCCTACTTTTGGATTACTTCAAGGGCAGATATAAAAAAAAAAATAAAAAAAACTTTAATGTATAAAGAATTTCACAGCCCTGAAAATATTTTTTATTTAAAGGGCTATATAGACATCCAGTGCCTACAGTTTGGTTTTACAGATTATTTTGTTTTATTTTTAACTAACATGTAGGCTACAAGGAAATAATAAAAACACAACATTTAAAAAATCTACACAATCTACATATTAGTTTATTTTAAAATAGTCCTAAATGTTGACTAAAGCCGTGACTTTCTCAATTTGCCTGACTGAACTTGGGCCGTTGGCAGCGAACATCTCCTTAAGTGAGACTGAAAAGAGATTATGAGATTACGGAATTTCCAAGAAACGAAAGCATTTTTAACCATGGGCAGCATTGTTTCTAACAGCAGCGATTCAATATGTGTCTGAAAGATTGTTGTCGAGAGCTGTTATTTTGTGCAGTCACCAGCGGGTGGCACATTAATCAAGAAACGCTTGATTAAAATACAGATTACAAAATACAGATTTACTAAGTTTTAAATTAAACCTTTGTAATCCTGAAAGCTATCCCTCCTTCTTCAAAAAGTAACTATAATCTGATTACTACTTTTTTTATGTAACTCACTGTAACGAATTACAGTTACTGGATTTTTGTATCCTGATAACATAATGCCGTAACATGTATTCTGTTGCTCCCACAAGACATTAGTCTGAATATTTTCCTGTATGAACAAAATGGAGTTTCCACTGTTCACACACAAACACACACAGAGTTCGATCGCGCCTCTCTCACGACTGAGTGTGTGTGTCGTGTGTCATGTTTGTTCTAAGCTGCGTGCTTGCACTTCTGAAGCTGCGCAGAAAATAATAAAATGTCATGCAGAGGACTAACGCGAAATGTGTGGGAAAATCCATTTGATTGTAGTTTAAGTGAGAAATAATTTCAGTGCTCTGGTCAACCGCTGTAGAGTGAAAACTGGTGAATGCAGTATACAGCTTTCACAGAAAGAGAATGATGTGAGCATGTACCATTGGCAGTGAGTCCTGTGTGCGGACAAAATAGCTCAATAAGAGTAACAAAATACATTAAAAAAATCACATCATAATGTTTTAAAGAAGAGTGGTTTGATTAAAGTGGTGGAAATATACCCGATCCGGCAAAGATGGCAGTATCGGAGCAGATACCAATCCTGATCGAGTCTCGGATCGGCACATCCCTAAATACTATAATGTAAACACAGGACAGATGTAGACCTGGATGTACACCTGATCTTTCAGAAGGTTGCTCACTCATACTTTGTGGTTGAAATGTGCCATCGATGCGCACTTTTGCAAAACCCTCACTGATGCAAGCTCTTCAGCACACTTCTTTTTGACAGTCAAAGCGGGGGTTAAATTTTTGCACTTAATGCAAAATAACCCTAAAGGCACCAAGGTGGCGGTGCCACCGGCTTTATATATATATATATATATATATATATATGTATATATATATCGCTGCTCGCAGGTTGCGGTGCCACCGGATTGGGCCCGCAATCGCTGCTCGCAGCTATATTCCATATTAAGTCCATATTCTTATAGAATCTCATAGAATGATTATTAAATCCTTGGTAAGGTTTTTAGTTTACTTCCATATACAGTTACAGAAAAGTGCACATAAGAAAACACTTGAGGATGAACTAACACAGAAACATCTAAGATTAGCTATAAAATGTTCCATGAGAACATTAATTTTAGCAGTGGTTCTCAACTGATGGGTCAACAAATCAAAATTGTGTTTATTCACATTATGGGTATGGGGAGGCATGGGTAAAAATACAAATAAACCTAAATCAGCCATATGATTAGGAATGGCTATGATAGAAATATAAATATGCTTATTCACTTTTAAAAGAGGTGTATTTCGGTCATTATTACCCAAATTATTTATTTTTTTTTGTCTTCCATTATTTTTCAATCAAATTGTGCAATATTTTGCCACAAATGTATCTTTCACTTGGTAGAAAGCAAATTAAGCAGAACACATGCTGATCCTTAAATAGAATCATCATCCTTCATTAACTAAAATAAATGAAAATGTACAGTATGCAAGACAAAAGAAAATATGACCATAACTAAATGAAATGCAAGCTCATTTACAGCATGGATAAACTTGAGTGCTGTAGAAAAATAGTAGCTTTAAAAAAACACTTCCAATGTTAGAATTGTTTTGATTAACACAATAGCATAAAATTTGCTATTATGCTGGGTCACCACTTTATGTCTAATGTATAATCTGGGTGTTCTGAAGTAAAACCAGTTGAGAACCATTGACATACAGTTTATATTGGTAGGTGTCACTATGATGTGCTTGTTCAAAAACTTACTGAAGTGCCCAGATACTGAAGGGTGATCTCCCAGCCGCTGTCCGCAAGAGGCACTGCATTCAGAGAGGAAACATAAAGCCATAAAGCCTGTTAGTGTCTTTGAATGTATTGTGGTGGGCCTATACCACAGTGATGGTGAATTCTTCATTCTGATTGGTTGACATGTTAGTGTCTAGTAACAATTCTGGAGTGCCACTGTTTATTTTACAATATGACCAACCGACCGTACATTACCACACCTATTGCATGTCTAACTAACTAACTAACTAACTAACTAACTAACTAACTAACTAACTAACTAACCAACTAACCAACTAACCTCTATCCTGCCTCCATCCAATTATATAACTTATTTTAATAATATCAAAGTGGGTTTTTCCAAGAACAATCCCAGTAAGTGAGACAACATCAAACTTATAAAATATATCAATACTAAATATAAAAAAAGATAGAAAAAAATTCCATCTGAAAGGATTGATTGGATTGAACAATATCCATATTGTTCTTGGATTGAACAATAATGCATTTACACCCGTAGTGTAAATGTTACTACCTCAATGTGCATTACTTTACAACAATTCATCATAACTTTTCAATAATGGACCAGAGCTAGTTATTCCCTACATATGCATATGTTTGTGAACCTGGAGAGTCCTGTGTTTTGCCGTTGATGGTGATGGGCAGCAGTGCTGAGGCCAAGTTCCATTGTCCAGACACCTCAACCTTCTCTCCATCCATCTCCACCTAAACCAACAAACAACACATGGTGGGAGTATGACATAGGACAACAAAAGTTAAAATTGTTATATTTGAGTAACTATGTGTGACAGAGGTAAAAGTCAGAGCTGATCTGTGTGACAGAATCCTCCATAGACTACCCAAGGGACTGGCTCTTAACGACCCATAAAGTCATTAAAGAAAATGTTTAAATATTCCATGTGCCTACAGTGGTTTAATTATAAGTTTATCAAGCGACGAGACTACTTTTTGTGCGAAAAAAACATAAATAACGACTTTATTCGACTATTCCATTACTTCCTTATGGGCGTATGCCGAGAACTGAGAAGACGACGTTCTTCTTCTTCTACTTCTTGTTACCGGCTGCTCACCGCTTAGGAGTATTACCGCCACCAACCGTATAAGATGATGATCCATTATATAAGGCGCTCCGGAGTCCGGATTATAAGGCACACTGTCGCTTTTTGAGAAGATTAAAGGCTTTTAAGTGCACCTTATAGTGCAGAAAATACAGTAATTAAAAACTGTATGTACAGGGCAGATCTTCCTTTGCTTGTAAACAGAAAGTTTTGCGCTTCCAGCTATATCAGCACATCGTCTTATACTGTAGGTGGCGGTAATACTCCTAAGCGGTGAGCAGCCGGTAACAAGAAGTAGTCGGAAGAAAAACGTCGTCATCTCAGTTCTCGCGCATGCGCCCATAAGGAAGTAAAGGAATAGTCGAAAGTCGTTATTTATATATTTTTTTGCACAAAAAGTAGTCTCGTTGCTTGATAAACTTATAATTGAGCCGCTGTAGGCACATGGAATAATTAAACATTTTCTTTAATGACTTCATGGGCCGTCGAGAGCCAGTCCCTTAGGCAGTCTATGGAGGAGTGATCCAGCTCTCAGATTAAATCGAAAATATCTTTATTCGTGTTCCGAAGATGAACGAAGGTCTTCGGGGTTGGTACAGCATGGGGGTGAGTAATTAATGACTTAATTTTCATTTTTGGGTGAACTAACCCTTTAATGAGGACAATATTTGTTGCTGGGATTGTGTGAAATCTCTCATCTGTGCTTATGGGAACCACAGAAATCAATCACCTGAGCCATAAATGATAATCATGTTACACATCACTATGCAGCCACTAAAAAAAAATATTGCCAATGCTGAATAAAATAAATCTACTTTTGAATGGCCATTAATGGAGAAAAATTGGGTCCAGACTTCAGATGGTGTACTTAACCATGCTATCCTGTCAAAAGTCGGACAACAATGTTAATGAGACATGACCAATTATTTTTACAGGAAATTATTAAAGATAAAAAGAAGGAATATGATGAGCACCACTCCTCAATGTGTCAAGCATATATGCACCATAGCTCCTACACGTGGAAAATAAACATTTTCATGTCAGCTGTGACATGAGATGCAATATTTTAAACACTTTCACTCACATGATAGTTGTTTCCAGACAGAGACACACCCAGCATATGAACATCTCTATCAAGTTCCACACACAACTCCCAAACTCTGCTCTCTACAGGAACACTGGATACCCTGGAACACAACACACACAGAGAATGTTTATCATCTGTCATACCAGGTGTAACAAATCCACTTTCTTTTTCCTCTCACTATAATCTCTTCACTCACAAATCTCTCACTATAATAATTTTCAATTATACAGTTTCTCTCCTCTACAGATGAATTAAAAAACACAACAAACGCACACACACACACACACACACACACACCACCTAGTCACTGGCTGTTTGACTGACAGCTCTTCTACTAGGAGACCTAAAGTAAATGTATTAGGAGGAATGCTGTGTTTTTCCACTATGGTGGGCTGCATTCACTACAAAGAGAAAGCCAACCCCCCACCAATAACTTTTGAAACGCATAAAAAAAAAAGAGAAAAGAGACAGTGGAGGGGGAAACTGGAGAGATGTTTAGACAGATGGTCTCTCTGCATCTTTTTACAAGTGTAAATTGGTCTTCTTTTCCAGATGAAGAATAATTCATGAGTGTTTTATTGGCAGAGTCTGAAAGGTACATTGCCAACCAATTAATTTAGACTAAACGGACCATTTTATATTACATACAACTTGTGTTGAGAGGTTACTTTCAAAGCAGTTTGATAGTTGCATTCACTAAATGTTTATTCACAGTGCTGTATGCTTGTAAAAGAATTACTGCTAAGCGCATTTCCTGTTTGTTTGTACATAAGGTGGTTATTGTTTGAAGCTTGAAATATTTACGGTTCATACATGGTGCACCCTCAAGACATGAGCTCTCTCTCTTATGAGAGATTCTAGACTGCCGCAGATCTTTAGAAATTTGTCTGAAAAAGCTGGATGGTGAGAAGATCCAGTTAGATTATTTATTACCACCCAGTGTTCAACAATAAAGATTTCTTCTGCTGGCAATTTACAACACTTTTCACTTGGCCTTCAATCTCTTCTTACATCTTCTCACACTGTCCAACATATGTTTATATATATTAAAATTTTTGCTACATATCGTGTCCTTCAAAAACAACAACAAAAAAAATCCTTTGTTTTTCATTTGCAATAATTGCTAGTCATTTTACAGCTACAATATAACTAATGTAATAACTTTCGCTGAAAAATTATGCCATTCGTTTAGAATTGAGACTCATTCTAACTCGCGCTACCAGGTCTGTCATAATTTATCAAACAATTTCACCAAAACATCATCTTTTATGTGTGCCAGCTATACAAATTTACCCTTTTGACATACTTTTATCAGCAGAGTTTATCAAACATCAACATTCAAAACACTGCAGAAAAATGTTTAAGTTTCTTAAAAACAAGTGTACACGAACAATGGATTTAAGATTTTTGTCATGGGGCCCTCTTGGCAGTTCTGCTACTACCACAAGACACAGAAAATCACACAAAATAATGGGAAACTGATGGAAAACATTAAACAAATAATGGAAAACCGGATTTTCCAAGCTCTTATGAAGACAAAAATGTTGATGGATTGTTACATAATGTACTAGTAGACATACTCTAATGTGCACTACATAAAACTCGCTCTCCAATCGATTTATGAAAACCAAGCTAAAATAAGAAATGGTTATTCAAATATCATCCTAGTTATGATATAACTATAAGCACATTCATATGTGAACACCCATGTTTAGATATCAATGCCAATTCGATATTCAGCAGTCATTGTTAAGACCTACACCAAGAAAGATTATAACAGTAACTATATTGGCAATTTTACCAAAGGACAATAAAGTTCCGTTTATTATGTGATGTGGACTTCGCTATTCTAATAGAATGAGAAAGATTATTAAAAGTGTATAGGTAGGTATAGTTATTACCTTTATGTTTGTTTAATGAAGATCTAATAAGAGTCATAGATAACTGGGAAATGTGAAACTGTTTAAAGGGTCATGAAACCCACAAACATGTGTGAACATCATTGAAGTCAATGTTAGCATCCATTAGTTTTTAATGTAATAGAAAACTAGTAAATGTTAAAACCGTTTTGAGCTATTTTCAACTTTCAGGTTTAAATTTGTCTTTGTGTCTGCATCACAGGATGTGATGTTTTCTTTTGTCTCATAATTATTAATGAGACTGCGTGTCCTTATCCAATGAGAAGAATTATCTTAATTATTCATGACAGCACGTGTTGAATGCCTATGACAGGCGCTTCAAACAGTGAGATCGCATTCAGTAAGTGAGATACATTAATGGATCAAAAATAAGTGTTTGTTTTTGCTTTGTAAGAGTGTCTGCTTCACATAAGTTCTCTTCAATAGATCTTGAGTCTTCGGTACAGAACACGATTCATCCACACTGTGAGTGTGACCGGTCTTAGCGGCAATTTAACTAATCAAACAGCTTACAAAAATGAAGCAAAATAAGCCTTAAAAAGTGATCAGAAGATGCAACAGCGTGTTCATATATATTTTCGACAGAGAACAAGTGTGAATGGCTGTGCATTTATTTGTGCTTTAAATTATAGCCATCACGGGACATGTATATATTTATGTAGTTTACAGTAAGCTTACAAAACCACGTGTACATTGTGTTACGTGTAATAGTAATTTGCAGAAATAAAGCCGTCTGAATCAGAAGCCGGTGCAGTGTTGACAATCTCTCCTTTGGAAAATGCAGCATTTTCCAAAAACTGTGGTGAGAACTGAGAACTGACTGCAGCTAAAACAGGGGGTTTCATGACCCTTTAACTAAATTACTGTTTTTGCTGCAAAAAACTTTGCTACAAGAGTGCAGTATAGGCCCCTAACCATCGTAACTGGTAGTTTTTTTAAGCGTGTGTAATCCAGATGCCCCATCTGTCTCTCACCTCAGATCTCCCAGGAACTTCTGAGAGCGAAGCTGTGCTGCTACATAGAGTGCCGCAGCCGTAGCCAGAAGCTCCCGTCTCTCTCCTGCTGTTAACACGTGACCTTTGAACCCATCAGGATACACCTCCGGGAGAAACTTAGTGCTGATATCACCAGACACAAACCGTGGGTGAACAATGATCTCTCTCAGTAGAGGAATGTTATGGGTCACACCTGAGCAAATGACAGAATGAGAAATGAAAGAAATTTGCATTTGGAATATTTTCACACTTAAATGTTTTTGCATACTACTTTGTCATTTACCTCGGATTACATAATTATCAAGTGCGTTTTCCATTTTCTTCAGAGCTTCTTCTCGTGTTTTACCATATGTGACCAGCTAGTCAATGACAACAGCAGTAAATCAATCTGACATTTTAAAACAAATGAGACTGTTAAAATGGTCTGATATTACTGTTCTATTACCTTGGAAATCATGGGATCATAATAAATACTGATGTCACTTCCTTCCTCAATTCCACTGTCTACTCGAACCTTCAAGAGAAAAGCAAAACTGAATGACAATTATCATTCAAAAAACTAATTTCCAAAAATGTTAACACTTTATAATAACTGCACACTATTAAACATTAGTTAAGCATTAGTAAACAGTTCATTCATCATTTATAATGCACTAATATACATTTTTAGCAGTTTATAAATACAGCTATAAATACTTTATTCTTGATTTATAAGCATATCTATAATGTGTTGAATAATTATATTTTCATACTTTATTAAATGATCAATTTATCAATTCTAAATTCTAAGTACTGCATTATTTATAAACCATTTATTTAGGAGTTGTCAGTGGTTCATAAGATCCCTTAGAAAGTGTAAGTAATTGATTAAAAAAAAATTTAAATGTACATTCATGCATATTATTCAGACATATTTAAATAGTTTATCAATTATTTTCTTACACATTCTAAATGATCTTATGAACCACTTACAACTCCTAAATTACTGGTTTGTAAATAATGCAATACTTAATTTAGAAAAAATAAATGTATCATTAAAAAAGTATGAATAAGAATAAAGTATTTATAGCTATATTTATAAACTGCTTATTAATTAATGTGGTGTTATTATTATTATTGTCTATTAATGCTTTATAAATGATGAATTAACTGTTCATTAATGCTTAACTAATGATCAAAAGTGGGCCGCTATTATAAAGTGCCCCAAAAGCTTGTTTTAGCATAATGTCTAAAATAATTTAAGAAAATGTTAAAATATAGCAATGAAATGAGTCCTGTATTTCCATGTGAATTTTTCAAAACAAACCTTTTTAAGGCAAAAATCACAGAACACAAAACTATTAATAACCACTAAACATCACACAATGGCATCTTTTTGGACCTGCCTATAAATGAAAGAATAATGTAAATATCCTCAGTCGTGTTTGCTTTCTTTAGACATTTAAACATCATTTGTCTGTGTGTGTGTTTGTTTCTAAAATTAAAAACATCCTGTTCCGAGCAGCTCCCAGAAACTAGTCATCTTTCATTGAAGAGGACGAGTCTACCCGTCCTTTCTTAATGGACTGACGTGTGAATCTTACACAAACACATTCACTGTCACTTGAAAATGCTTGACTATGCAGATTGTAAAGGGGACTGGAGGAATTTTATACTACTACTAATCATAATTTGCCATAAGTTTGAAGAGCCTGAATAAAATGTTACCCAACTCAAATGAGCACAAATTAAGGTAATAATATAATTACTTAGAGTACTTTGTATTCATATAACAATTAGAGTTTTAACTTTATATTGTTTGAGTTGGGAAAATTAGTTAATTAAAACAACTATTTTTACATTTGGTACCCATTTTGAAACCTAGATGCATGTGTGTTAACTATCAGTGACAGTTTAAATCTCTGACAATCGTGTCATTTTGTAAACAGCCTATTACCTAAAGATAAAAAATGGGCACAAGACATTAGCAGAAGGACCTATAGTTCATAATGTGAAGTGAGCACACAATGTTCTGCGTCATCATCACTGTGATACAGTAGCCCCTATTCCAAACGAAGCAAGTCTCCTCTGCACGCACGCACGCATACACACACACACACACACACACACACACAAAAGTGGCCAAACAGATTTGTGTACTAACGTTAGCCAAGTCGAGCGGCTCCTGGTACTGAGACAGCCGACCAATGGAGGGAAGCCCAAATGATTTGTATGGATCCTGAAAGAGTGAAAGATAGAGAGAAGAAATATAAGCTTTCAGATAAAACACAGGAAACAAAAGGTCAAGTGTCTTTCCTCAAAGCTTATGTCTTAACTTAGGTCAAACTCAGTTAAGCCGGGTTAACAAGGTCTGCTCGTTTTCTCTCTTCTTTGGCAGGTACAAACACTTCTGCCATCCACAATGGGTTGAGTTGGGCCAGCATATTTCAGCATGGTGAGATGAGACAGAAGACCCACACTGGGCTGGGGTGAGTTTACTGAATATTGATGATTTCAACATCTGAATAGGTGTTATTCTGGCTTATAAACATGTCTGGCTATAATAAATATACACACAGAAGCTAGTTTGTCAGACACGGATTAAGGAGAGTTGAGGATTAAGCAGCTCGGCTAAAGAAGTGATAACGCTCTGTTTCACACTTAATCGTTTTTTTAAATAAAAATGGGGGAAATCATGTTAAAGCTGAACGTTAAAAAACGTTGCCAAATGCATCATGAAGACAGATCCTTTAATAGGGCAGGACCTACCCAAAATATCCATGAAAGATAACCAATACTTATGTGGGTAAATCTGGCAATAGAGTATAAATCACATTTGAAAATAATGTCACATCAAAGTGTCATCAATGAATTCTATGTTCAGGACCATTGATGTAAAACAGTTTTCCCCCTTATTTATTTTGGGCTAACAAACAGATGCATTGAAATATGGACTGATAGCTAGAGAACAGGATGTCCAATGCAGTTATATACATTTAATAGAGTTATAAATATTACACAAATATAAATAAGCAATCTTTTTTCCAAAGTACATCTGCACAGTAATACAATTTAAGTTGTTCCAAGCATCCTGGAAAAGTTGCAATAGTTCTATGGATTTAGGCTGTCTCAACTGCTTCAATTAATGCAAGCCCAGACTCGATGGGAAATCTAAAATTGAAGTTTCCGACTGGCATCCTACTGCAAAATATATAAATCAAAAGTTTTTATGAATCATATACATTTTAACAGGACTGTTGATACTCTACCAATTGATTTTCAGTTACCCAGCCACGAGGGCACCATTATCTGTAGATATTTGAGATTAAAACCAACTGAAACATCAGTCCATGACTAACATCATAAATCCTAAGAACACACTGTATTAAGCATTTCATTGCTTGTTGGTTTACCTCAGCATAGACTCTGCTCTCGATGGCCCAGCCATTTATGGGTATGTCGGTCTGTTTGTACTGGAGTTTGTAACCCTTTGCGATGCGGATCATCTGCTGGACCAGATCCACTCCTGTGATGCACTCAGTGATGGGGTGCTCCACCTGAGAGAGGACGACACACTCACAAACATCGTAAAATAATACATGGACTGCTGTGTATAAATGTAACTGTACATGCTGCATCGATTTAATTTTACTGGAGAAAAAAAGGAAATCTATCACCAGTGTTAAAACACTACAAACCCGTCTCCCACCAAACGCACTCAAACACTAACATAGGTGTTTAAAAGACTCTCGTTAACCAGACAGCACCACTAACAACTATTCATTAACCCTGAGCGGAAATAATAAAACTTGTTACTGCCTAGAGCAGTGCAGCCCCTCTCCATAATTCTGCCTGTTTCCCTTTGGGAGGTCCACACTAATGAGCTTTATAGACACTTTGATGTCCTCTGTGGCTCTGGGTTCTAGAGAGGTGACAAGATCAAGATTGGGTACTAGACTTGTTAAATAGAAATTACATATAAGAGGACTTGTTGGACTTACCATTAAAACATCCTGAAAGTTCATAGCTTAAAGCATTTCGAAGAGTGAAGAGAGAGTCGAAGTGCTCCCAAGCACTTGCTGTGGCATTCCGCCATACAATATAGTTATTCACTTTACACTCTTAGAAAAGCGCCAACGTTTTATTTTGTGTCACCGTCCTAGGTCAAGATTATACTACTCGTGTAACTGTATTTAAATAGGGTAAACGATGGAGGTGTTTGGTCGCTTCTCTGCTTGGCCCATATTGAATGAACTGGGCTAGTTAGGTGCTATCAAAGTGTCTCGCACGCACTGAGACGACACAGGTATGTATCAACTCGTGTTAGATGAGGGAATAACAGTTTAATATGAAAAAACGGTAGAGTATCCCTTTAATATAAATTCAAATTTAAACTAAAATCATATTCCTCTTTTTTCTTTTTTAAAGAAAATGCATTTCTTAAATTCTAGAATCACAAAATGAATTGAGGTTCATTTTAATATACATGTACATGTAATATACATGTATCTGTAAAAAAAAAAAAAAAAAAAAAAGAGAGAGAGAAGCTGGAAATCAAGCAGTAGCATAATTACATCAGAAATATCTATGGAGGGGATCTTTAAATATTGTGTTGGACAATCGGGGGCCTAGATATTTAGTGAGAGCAATCAAAAGCATAATCACAAGAAATGTTAACAGAAATGTAAATTACAATAAAATTAAAAGGTGTGTGTGTGTGTGTGTTAATTAAAAACCCTGAATGTAATGTAATGATATTTCAGAAAAAAATGGATGATGCTTCAAACATACTCATCCACATACAAACCTGTAGACGTGTGTTCATCTCCAAGAAGAAGAAGTTCTTCTTGGAGTCGAACAAGAAACTCCACAGTGCCAGCTGAGGAGTAATTCACTGCTTTAGCCAGAGAGACAGCCTGCTCTCCCATCGCTCTCCGAGTGTCAGGGTCCAGAAAGGTGCTAAACAGACATATAAACTTTTAGCAATGTAAATAGTCACATAAGGTGGAGTGCTTGCTGTCCACTCATTTAATTCAAGATTTTATTTAATATTTTTAATTTAATTTCCATTTTTGTACCCCCTTCTTCAGGGGGTGAGAGCCTCACACTTCACATCAAGACTTTGGTGCCATATATTAACAACTCTCAGGTCGACTTTAGATTTATAAAATATATAAATGCAAACAAATAAATTAAACAAACCTGGGTGCCTCTTCCACCACTTTCTGGTTTCTTCTCTGGATGGAACACTCTCTCTCATTCAGCCACAGTGCATTGCCATGTTTGTCTGCCAACACCTGCAGAAAACAGAATGGAAGCCATTAGCACAAATATCCACACTGTGGCCACTCAAAATAAATCCTATGACAGTCAAGAGAACATAGTCTCTGCTGTAGAGAAAGATGGTGTAAAAGAGTCTCATTGGACAGTTAGTCGCTGGGAACTTGAACTAAAATATTAAATGACACAACTGCTTTTAACGTCGATCCCATGATTAACAAATATTACTTAAGCACAAAATCAGTATATTAGAGAGATTTCTGAAGGATCCTGTGACACTGAAGGATGGAGTTATGATGCTGGAAATTCAGCTTTGATCAGGGGAATAAATAACATTTTAAAATACATAAACAACTTTTTTTAAATTATAATAATATTTCACAGTGTTACTGTTGAAACGGTATGTTTTATCAATAAATGCAGCCTTGGCAAGAATAAGAGACTTTTCAAAAGAATTTTACCAGCCCCAGACTTTTCAAGAGCACTATATAGGAACTCATTGAAGACTACTGTAAAACTCATTAAACTGGCTGAAAGAATACCAAGATTGTTATCTAACTGGAATCTAGGCAAAAGTTGGTTATTTATTAAAGGAATAATTGCTTTATTTAACATTTTTAGATCACTACATACATGTTGATATTATACTTTTATTCTTACTTTATAAAAGAATGGCTAATTGTTCGCATACACAAGCAAGGTGGTCTTAACCAGTAAATACCTGAATCTCAATATGTCTGGGGTTATCTATGAACTTCTCAATCAACAGACGATCATCTCCAAAACTAGATGCTGCCTCCTGAGAGGAGAAACGAAAGCCTTCCCTGAAACAAAACATAAAACTTCATAAGACTTCATTGCATTCTAATAACACAATAAAAAATTGTAATTCATAAACCTAAAAAAGTTAACATACTTTGATCCACGTTCTTATTTTCACAATTCACAACATATCAACTACTTGTTTGGCTAATAATTTGTTAAGAGTTAGAAATGCTCTTTTCTATTAAAAGTCTCTCTCTCTCTCTCTCTCTCTCTCTCTCTCAATTGATATAGAGACCGTTTTGCCGCTCAAGATAAATGCAAGCCCGGCTTCAGCCAACGGCAACAAAAGACACAATTAACAATTTGTCCCCCTGAAGTTTTTTATTAATATTAAAAAAAAAAATAATAACTCTTAAGTTTATTCTTAGCTAAAACTAAACACTTAGTTCTTTCAAAAATATATGTGCTCATTAATGTATATTTACTTCGTTCAAGTAATAAAGCATTCTCGTGAGTGTATAATATACCCAGGGTTCTCAAGTCTCACGCATTGGCCGTGAGACACGCAATTCAACCAGTTTACACGCTCACACGCCACACCGTGTATTTCTCACGCTGAAAAGGCAATGCCAACCAAGTTGTCCTGCAAGCTTTATATATAACGTTCTATACAAGCCGTAGACACACACAGTGAAGTTTTCTGCCGCCAGACAAGTATCTCTCGGCAAAATAGATGCGTGAACACACGGAAGTTGACGGAACATTCTCGCCCACCGTACGTTCGTTACTAGGTAACCAACAACACTGCGCAAACACACGTCGTGATGGAGAAGAGAAGAAAGCTAAAATCTATCATTTTTAGGCTGGAGCATTGAATATATAGCCCATCGTATAAATTATTATTGATGCAGTCAAAAACTCTACAACTACTTTGCAACCAGGCCAGAAGCTTTGGCTCAGTTTGGCTTGCTTACATTACCTGAAACTATAAGGAAAATGATAGTGAGTATGGGAAGGAATGAAGTTTCTTTATGCATGTATAATACATGTATTAAAGTGGAGTGCTCAGGATAATATTTTATATCCTGTCAAAACATACATTAATCATTGCCATTGTATTTGTATTTTTCAAAGATGTCAGGGAAAAAGCAAAAAGATATTTGTGTACACACACACACCTTAATATTCTAATATGTCCAATGTCCATTTGTTCTCAATGTCCCAGACCACACAATAAATCATACCATTTCGACTAGATACATGCAAAATGCAAAAAGATTTGTTTTTCCAAACTGTTTGGAGCAATTTGTTATATTTTTGTGTATATTATTTGTGTATATATATTTTTTGTGTATATTATATTATTTTTTATAATTTCAATTTGTGCTGGTCAATGCTGAATAATGGGTAAAATTGGGGGGTGGGGCCAGAGCTCCATTTGGGCTCCTCCCCTAACTGCATGTGATCTCACTCCAAGCTTTTGATAAAACTTGAGAACCCTGCCATTGAAAATGTATACGGGTAAGGGGTTCTAAAGTCGTTCGCCATGTTGGCCCTCCATCTTGAAAGTACATTAGCCAAAGAGGGACATACTCGTAAATTCAAGCTTTGCCTTTCACGTTTACATTTTAGTTAACACTCATGGACGAGGTCGAACTGGAAGCCATGTTAATCTTGGACTATATTGGCCACCGTAGGAGTTAAAACGAAATCGGAATTGACCCTTCGCTAAGCCACGCCCGAAAACCGCCACTGGCCAATCGTGTCTTAGCAACCGTAACTATGCGCGGGAGGTCTGGCAAGCTTTCGAGCGAGGGAAACATGCTGAATCATTGTGCGTATGGATTGTGCAAATCTGATACCGGTATCCTAAAAGTTTGGACGCGGGAGAGGAATAGTTTTCCTTCCAGAAAATCTAAAAGCCAAGGGGAGAAATGATGAGTGTGATCAAGCAGTGTGGGAGACCCACTACCGGTAAATATCGACATGATAAACAAAAACACCTAACATTATTGCTTGGAAATATTGACGGTTCTTTGGTCATAATGATATAACGTAAAATAAGACGATTAAAGACAAGACAAAGGCTCACTGACATACTTTAAAATATATTTCAGCGATTTGTTAATTGACGTCCTACTGAACGTTAAACCCTGACTAAGTTACTCAATCCGATCACGGCTCTCTCGATATTAGTTTTGTTCCACAAAATGTATGGACAAACTGTTTGATTTATAATTATAAGGATTTTCACATACCCTGCTGTGCATGAACATAGCTGTTCCTCAATTTGTGTTTCCCATTTGAATGGTCAGCATATGAGGTGGTTGCTGCTTGCACTGGGACAATAACGTTAGGCTTTAGCTTCAATTTAAGAAATTATTCTCTAATCGGTTGCATATTATGTCGTGAATATATCCCTCGAATGCAATACTGCAGTCTCTTTTGACTTGCTCTCTCAGATATTTCACTTTTTTGTCGAAAATGACTAATTATCTCATTGGGAATGTCTGACACCGGTGCAGACACACTGTAATAGATGTGCCAGCCGCGAAAGCTTGACAGGCGTAGCAACAGTAACTAGGGAGGGCGGGGCTTAGCGAAGGGTCAATTGAGAGGAACAGAAACTAATATTCACTGGATGGTCACATACCTTTTCACTGCTAGATGGGGCTAAAAACAAAAATAAAACACAGTGTAGCTTTAAAGGGAAAATGAAGCAGTGAATCAAGTTTACATGATTTACAAGATGGATTTCCAATATAATCAACAATTATATAAGAAACATGACAAATGTAAACATTTAGAAGAAAAAAAGAAAAAAGCTTTATATCTTTTCACTTTATAAAACTTTATATCTTTATATGTGACGTCACGGGTTGGTTGGCTCAGGCTCGACTATCCATAGACAGTAAGTGAATATCGCGACATTAAACTGTTTACACCAGTGTTTTGACCGTGAACGACTAATGTTAGGTACAGTCATTAGACAAAAAGACGACGTCTAATGTTATATGTTTGCGATGTCTGCCGTCATATTTCTGTCTCGTCAACAACATGCAAGTTACGTTGCTATGTAGAAAAGCCAGTGGGGGTTTGGGGCAAAGAGCGGGTTTGCAACAGCAAAACCTTGATTAAAGCTCAGGGTGACAGGTTGCCAGATATAACAAAAAGAGCAAAACAAGCCCCTTAAAACGCAGTATAATAAGCACATGTGGTAAAAATATATTATAATTATATATTATATATATATATATATATATATATATATATATATATATATATATATATATATATATATATATATATATTATAATTATAATTATAAACTGATTGATGAAGTAAAGCAATGCATGAGATTGAAAAATTATTTTTGAATTGCATAGAAGATTGAAAAATTAGTTTTAAAAAGCACCTTTGAGTTGTATTTAATATCAATCTGTTGTGGGAAGTTCATCTAAAAGTTGATGAGTCTTTTTTGTTTACTATATTTTGCTATAATATATATATATATATATATAAAATATATTTTGATACAATAGTTTACTAAATAGTGTACTTACTACAATAGTTTACCAAATAAAATAAAAATAAAACAAGGTGACGTACTTTTCATTTCTAAAGTATTTGGGTTTATTTATTATACAAAGCCCTTTTTGTCGATTTTTTTTTTTTTTGAGAATAACTATATAAATAACTATATCGTGAAATATATCGTTACCGTGAAATAAAATTAGTCATATCGTGAAACACAATTTTGGTCATATCGCCCACCCTATCCTTTAGTATTAAAAATGTCCCTGAATCATTGTCCCTCACATCTCACCTGGTTTCCTCATCATTCCAGGAGATCCTCATCCCTTTCCCACCTCCGCCAGCAGACGCTTTGATCATAACAGGGTAGCCTGCAAGAGATGGACACAAATTATGACTTGGCTTTATTTACTACATGACCTTATTCTTAATAGATGCAAACTATGACAAAATGTCAACATTATAACCACGCTTACCAATTTCTCTGGCAATTCTCACAGCCTCTTCTGCATCCTTGAATAAAAAAAGAAACAAAACTTTAGTTCATGTGTATCTGTTTGTGAGCAGGTAAGATAATTCAGTTCCCTTTTCTAGTCCAGCAGAGGGAGCTACAAAGCATACTAGTTTTTCTTCAACTGTTATTGTAATTTCAGGGGTAAATGATCAGCTTTGACCTGATTTAGAAGTCATATTTACAATAATTATGTTAAATGGTTTTAACCATATGAAACTAAAGGACTGATGCAGTTTCAGCTATATGAACTTTTGGACTCAAGTTCATTTTCTAAAGCCACTATTATGTGTTTCACAGTGTGTCTAGTCTAATTGTATTCTAACAATGAGTAAACATATGTCAAAGGTCAAGAAGACTTCTATAAAATGTAAATTTATTAATTAAAGTGGAATATATTAAAGTGGCGTAAATGAGGGCGTTTGATTTTTTTAAGGATAACGTCATAGCATCAGAATTACAATAAAATATTATCGTACTTATTGCATAATGACAAAAACAGCTATTGACAAGTGAAATTTACCCTCACATCTAGTATTTACCCAGTACACTAACATTTGAAACTATTTTAAGGGCAGAATTGTTGGTAGTGGTGGAAATTATTCCAAAACTGAAGGGCAGTAATAGTTTGTGGGAAATAAAATTATAATATTTGTGGGAAAAAAATAATAATTTTATGATGAATTTTAAGTTTCAAGATTGGATGCCAGGGTCTGGCTCTGGGCCAAGGGTTTACCAAGATCTGTAAATAAAGGCATTTGATAAGAAGGGAAATGGTTTTAAAAAGGCAAAAGAAAAAACATTTGCTTTAAATGTGATCTTAAAGGGCTAATCATGTGATAAAAATAAAATAGCAGAAATCAGTTTGTTTTAATAACAAATAATTAAAAATAATTGCCTGAGACATCAGTGGCTGAAGTGACTTGAAGAAACCCTTAAGCCCCGATATGCCCACAACATTTTTTTTTTTTGTTATTTAATTTAATGTAAAAAGAAGTTTGAAATACATGAGTAGTGATAAACTGTCAGCAAACATCCTGATGCCGTCTACGCTGCTGAGAGTGTCGTTTAGAGGAGTATGTTAAATGAAGTGCCTTGCGCTTTTCTTTTTTATAACAAAATGAAAAAAAACAAATAAAATGACACCGATGAGAAAACAGTAGATAAGAAAGCTTCTGATCCTAGCAATGTGGATGTTTGCACAAGTTCTGCAATTCGGCGCTCCAGTAAAGTCGTCACATTTATTTAAATACCAAAAATAGATTGTTTAAAAGCATGCAATATGCAGTTCACCAGCCAGAGCAAACTTTTCTGGAAAGTTTGCCTTGGCAAAGGCAGTGTCCGAAATCGCCACTTTACCCTTAAAGGGATAGTTCACTTTGAAATAAATTTTTGGTATGTTTTAGCTTACCTCAAGGGCATCCAAGATGTAGGTGTCTTTGTTTCCACAGTATTTTCAATTTTGACATTTTTCAGTCAAACTGTTGTTGTCTGTCAGTCATATAATGCAGGTATATGGGGTCCCACATCAAAGAGCATGCACAGAGAAGTCAAAAATAAACATGATTTAATGACTCATAAATGTAAGTGCACATTGATGGCCTAAGACACGAAGCGAGCGGTTTGTGTGAGAAAACGAACAGTATTTATATAGTTTTACCTCATGTAATCACAGTCAAGTGATCTGAATCAGTTGTGCAATGTCCAACTGAACCAAACTGAATCATGTTCAATGTTCCGCCGGAAGTGATCGCTTGCGTGTGTTACGTCACTCAATATTTACACAGAGATTTCGGAAGTTTTACCTTTTACTAAACATATTTAGATATACCGAAATAGTCTTCCATTGCGATTTTCTGTATATCTAAATATGTTTAGTGAAAGGTAAAACTTCCGAAATCTCTGTATAAACAAAGAGTGACGTAGGCGCGCATTCGCGCAAGCGATCACTTCCGGCGCATGCGCAGACCTAAGCGCCCATGCCGTCAGATCAGTTTGACATGGCTGTGATTACACCTTACAGTCTCTGGATTACACGAGGTAAAAGCGATATAAATACTGTTGGTTTTCTCACACAAACCACTCGTTTCGGGTCTTAAGCCTGTTTTATGCTTCTGCGTCGAAATCGACGGCGTACCCCGCAGACCCCTATCCGTCGACGCGAACCCCTCTCCGACCCCTCGGCGTAGTCTCGACGTGCACCTCCAAAAATTGTAACTGCGCGTCGAGGCGACGCAGACAGCAAGGGCTTTGATTGGTCAGATTATACATCAATTCAGGAGTGTAGCTTTTCCGGTTTCCTTTTTAACATTTGCACCCTCGTACTGATAATTATAATACTCTTAAAAGAAAGTAAATAAAGAATTAAACCTAAATAAACTGTTGGTTTTTATTTCATTGATAATATATGTATATAACTGTTATCCTTTCTTTCTTTTTTGCTCACAATAAACTTCAATCAATCAATAAATCAACGTTTGTTCACAGTTTGTTGTTTATTTTCAATACAATGTTCACGGTTAACTTACATCATTGATAATCTACTAACCAAGTCTGCCACGGGACACATTATCCTGCCATAGCACAGTTGGATACTGAAAAAAGACTTCAAGTCATTCAGAAAAGCTATCGTTATGGCAGCTCGGGTGAAACCTTTCTTTTACTGTCTATTGGTGGAACGGACCCTGGACATCCGTGTTGATTCTGTGGGGATAAAGTTTGTGTCGTCTTGTTATTCGACGTCGATTAGCTGCCTCCAGCTGACAGCTGCAACAACATTCTCTCTCTTTCGCTCGCGGCGCACGGGACCATTCGCGAACCACACACCCCCTAGCGTTCTGGCGGTGAAATGCACCGCGAAGCACCACAACCTCACGCAGAAGCATAAAACGGCCACGACGTCATAGCAGTGACGACGTAGCTACGCCGTAGAGTTGACGCAGAAGCATAATGAGGCCTTTAGGCCATCAATGTGTACTTACATTTACGAGTCATTCAATAACGTTTAATTTTGACTTCTCTGTGCATGCTCTTTGACGTAAACCCAGGTGGACCCCCTTAACCTCCAGTGTGTGATAGACAACAACGGTTTAACCGAAAAATATCACAGTCAAGATTGTAATCAAAATTGTAATCACAGTCAAGTGTGATCACAGTCAAGTGATCTGAATCAGTTGTGCAATGTCCAACTGAACCGAACTGAATCATGTTCAATGTTCCGCAGAAGTGATCGCTTGCGTGTGTATGTCACTCAATATTTACACAGAGATTTTGGAAGTTTTACCTTTTACTAAACATATTTAGATATACCGAAATTGTCTTCCATTGCGATTTTCTGTATATCTAAATATGTTTAGTGAAAGGTAAAACTTCCGAAATCTCTGTATAAACAAAGAGTGACGTAGGCGCGCAAGCCCCTTAACCTTAACCTCCAGTGTGTGATAGACAACAACGGTTTAACCGAAAAATATCAAAATTGAAAATATTGTGGAAACAAAGACACCGACATCTTGGATGCCCTTGAGGTAAGCTAAAACATATCAAAAATTAATTTCAAAGTGAACTATCCCTTTAAATAGGGCACTATTTGAGCGAACAGCCATTTGTACAGGTGTCCGAAACTATAGTGGACATTGTCGAGTGCACTCATTCAATCCCACAATGCACAGCAATAATGAGTGTACAACTGATATGCTCAATGGCTAAAGAATCCCATAATGCACTGTGCACTGTATGAATTCCCTCGTCTGAACAGAAGATGGCGCCCCATGCAGAATCATTCATCCATTTTCCAAACCGCTGACCAATATGGTCACAGCGAAAATCATGCAGGTATGCATTCCTTTTTCATTGATTATTCAGTTATTTAATTAAGGTTTATACATGCTAGTTTCCATAACAGAGTTCAAGATAAATGTTTTCATTTTCATGAGTTTCAAATAATAATTAAACGGCAAAGGCACAAACTACGCAAAAGCATCAGTCCATTGGGAACGCTTAGAAAATGCAATTCCCTCACTCGTTTACATTCCCTCTAGTGAACAAGTGGACTAATCTGGGGAATAGTGAATGAGGGTATAGGGGCGATTTCAGACACAGCCAAGCCGTTTCGAACTCCCGAAACGAACAAAACAAACTTAATTTTGTCCTGATTTTGTTTGAAATGATGTCACGCCAGTTCACTATTCGATTTAGCTTGAACTATATCAGGGCCTTTATGAAGAAAATATTTCACTAGGTTTTAGGGCAATTCATTTAGAACAGTTTATCTCTGATTTGCCTAATTTGTTTTGTTGTGAATAACCAAAAAATAAGACAATTAAGGCCCACTGTTATATTTCTGAAAAAAAAAATTCTAATGTGATCCCATAAAAAAATGCCAAACAACTGTCAGTGGGCAATGGCCATGTTGTGCTGGGAGAATCAAACTTCTAAAAATGCTACTGTGATTCCTTTCAGACTGAAAGCTGCTGTGTTTAGTGACAAATAGGTCATATTTAATTGCTTTAAACAACTGTTGCAATTATGCAAACGGAAATCTCTGAGGGCTGAAAATGGCGACAAAATAATTGTTTACAAACAATTATTGAAATAGTGAAACCACTATTGAAATGTATTTCTTACCAGACATCAAAATACATTAGCAGCTGAGTTCTACACTAGCATTAAATTAAGTTAAGCTAAGGTGAGAAATCCAGCAGAAGGGACTAAAGGGGAGATTTTTGCGTGTGTTTGCGTCGGACTGTGATCAGTGTGCTGATGTTATCAGGGTCGTTGAGGAGGTGTTCACAGATGGTAATGCCCATACAATCGGAGTGTCATGCGGCACATCTTTGCTTTATAGAGCCCTATCAGCTCAGGAAGTGTCAAAACGGCCACCACACGGCCATTAAAGGCCATTTAAACAGCAAGCAGGAGGAGGGGATGAGTGGGGAGGGGACATTGGAATAGAGGCAGGAGAAAGAGTTTAAAGGCATTTTGGGGGACTGATATGTAGCTTTATTGGGGTTAAGATCTTTGTTGTATACTTTGCAACAGATCAAGTGGCATATACAAATATAAATCACTACTGTTGAAAAGTTTGGGGTCAGTTTTACTGATTTTGAAATAAGTCCATTGCTTCACCATGGGTACATTTAATTAATTAATCAAAAATGCAGTAAAACAGAAATATTGTGGAATATTACAATTTCCCTTATGTTTTTTTTCCCATTTTAATATGATGTAATGTACCGTGATGGCTGGATGATTTTTCAGCATCATTACTCCAGGCTTCGGTGTCGCATGACCCCAGGAAATAATTAATATGCTGACTTTGTGTTGACAACAGTTTTTTTGGAAACCGTGAAAAAAATTTTCAGGATCATATGAAGAACAGCCAAACAAAAAAAATTTTTTTTGCATCCTTACTGAAAAGAAATCTTTTTTTTTTATTATTTTGCTGACTTCAAACTCATTATTTAAACTTAAATAGTAGTATATATATATATATATATATATATATATATGACAACTTAATGGAACAAAGTGAGGTCTGTGGGACAATTTGTTACGTGATGAATTTCACAGTGTGTACTTTCAACAACAATCGTCTCTGCTTTTACAAAGTTTTTCCATTACAAAAGATGCGGTTCATAATAGAAGCTACAATAAATGACAGGAGTTGCACTGACTATTAGATTATTTCTACCACTAGTCGACGCTTTGGGTCTGTTCTGACTAGTCGCGGCTCACATGACTGCAGTTGTGCTTGTTCAATACATGGAGACAAGAGGAGGAAAGCTCCTCTGTCCACAAAATGCATCCCAATATAATGTGCCAATGGACTTGGGCAGCACAAACTATCATTTTACATATGTTAAACACCAACCTGCCGACGAGTCAACTACTTTTTTGGATGAATCAGCAATTGTGGAAAGTCCTAGTAAAATGTGTATGAACAATCAGCTTTCTTAAGTCCTACCTGAAATCACTGCATATCATAAAAAACAAACATACTACCAAAATAGTGGGCTTTTTGTACAAGAACATGTGAGTTTATAGATGAAAAAATTAAATGACAAATTGATTAAAATTTACATTTTAAAATCATAATTAAAAAAAAACATTTTAAATTTTGATTTGATATTCAAGTCAAGTATATTTTTGTTTAAATAAAGGCAGAGTTTGAATACATGTTATAAATTATACAACATATGTACATTGTTTTCTGCAACACATAGTATACAAGATTCTTTGTTTAGCTGTAATTTCGAATATACCACCCATCTGGGCTGAACATTTCTTTACACATTTATTTGCAAGACGTTTTTATGATGTGAGGAACTCTTTGGAAAAGACTGAGGACAAATATAAAAACAAATAAATAATATCTGACCTTGACTACTCCATCAAAGCCTGGGATGGTGTTGACTTTGGCAGCTTTGGCGATGAGTTTGCTCTCGATCTTATCCCCCATGGCCTGGATGGCATGCGTGTCAGGACCAATGAAGGTCACCCCTCGGCTGCCTGTAGAGAAGAATTTATAATAAGGCATGTTTTATATCATCTAAGTTAGGAGATCTTACTTACAAATCAAGACCATAGGCATCAAATGTATTGAGGCAACAATCAGAAAATGTCACGTCTCACTGCACGACTCTGAGATAATCAGATCCTTCATCATAACACACGCACCCTGTTTTTACTCCTACATCAAACCTCAACACACCTGCACATTATGTGATCCAGATGTACTTTTTTGGTTATAAAACACCCGTGCATCAGGTGACACCGGATTCCACTTTTTCACCTTTCACAGTATCAGTCAAAAGTTAGGACACACATGACTGATGTATATCTCTCATGATCTTGAACTTACACAAGAGTTCAAAATTTGGGGGTCGTAAGATTTTTATATATTTTTTCAGCCAGGATGCATTAAACTGATCAACGTGACACCAAAGACATTTAAAATGTTACAAATGATTTCTATTTTAAATAAATGCTGTTCTTTTGAACATTCCTAAAATTGTTATTGACAGATAGGCCTACACATAAACTCAATAAACATACTTGAAACAGTAGAAATAGTAAACTATATAACACAGTGGAGCACTGGTCACACACGGCATAGTGACATATTGAATATCTAAATCTCTCGACCTCAAAAGAGGCATGGTACCATGCTTTAGTTGCCAGGGGAACCAAATCCCTTCACAAAAACAGGCCCCAGGGCATCAACTCTGGTGAAATAAAAAGAAAGCTAGCTTCAGGTAATGCCCGCAGAAACATACATCTAAATAACGAAGCCAGAAAAAAGAACGGGAAAAAGGAGATCTGTTCTTTCCTTTGTTAGTCTCGAGAATCGGGAGGCTATTGCTTCCTGGCTAATATACTACAGATAGTATGCCTGAGGCGCACAGAACCAACGGAGCTCTGTAATTAAAAGAGGGATTTGACCCTATGACTCTTTCAGCTCCAAGTGGACCCATGGTGTCATGAGATAAAGGATAAATCTAAATGAGGCAAAAAAAGTGATCTGTTTGTTCTTGACAAGTGCTTGGGAAAAATACAAACTAAGGTGTCAACAAATTTAACTTCTGTAATCAACTGAAGTCCATTACAAATCACTAAAATTATAAAGTGGAGAAAACCCATTTGGAAGTTTATTTTTCATTGAATCAGTTCAAGTGCACAAACAACTTGATTGCAACCTTGAAGTAAATAGTTTGCTATTTTAAACAAATTAAATAAAAACTAGAAAGCAACAACAAAAAATGATACACAACATCACTGTAAAATAGATAATAAAATAGGAAATGAAATAAAATAAAAACTAGAAAGCAAGAAAACAAAACGAGACAAAACAGGGTACATGAACAAACAAAATAAAGAAGCAAAAAACCCTACAAAACAAAACACAACAGGGAACATAATTTAAGAAAATAAAATACAAACATTGGAGACAATATCACTGTTTGTTTTCTATATTCACTGGCAAATTCCAGCACCCCGTCATGCTAGAGACCTTTCACTCAAACCCTTGTCTGTGTCTCTGTCAGGCTCTGGAAAATGAAATCCAATAAAACAGTCGTGCCCATTCAGATGTCACTCAATCCCTTTTCCTCCTTCTGTTCATTTTTACACTTCCCTCATGTGTATTTGTGCATGTGGTACATTTAATGGGCTAAACAACCAGCAAGCCACTACAGCAACAATAAAGAGTGTGAGGCACTAGAAGTGTCGAGAACTTGTGTACAGCTGGGCACGTGAGGAAGAGAACACCAGGATAATGAAAACATCTTGTCCAGGACAACATCCAAAGAGTGAAAAGGCATGAAAACACACACACACACACACACACTCCACTCAAACTCTGCCATTGAAAAAGCGCTTCTCTTTAAACATGCTAAAGAGGCTGTAGAGGTAATCCTAACAGACCTCTCTAGGCTGAAGCTGCGCATGCCCAGGGGCTCTGGCCAATCGTTTGCCCTGCGTAAAACTATACTAACAGTCGGGCAGAGGGGGCAGCTATTCAGGATGGGGGACTCATTCACCTCTTATTCATGTGGGGGTATCGCTATTCAACTGCTAATGTAATGACATCTTCATTTCCACACACACACACACACACACACACACAGAAGGCAGTGGATGGCCCACTCATCTGTGTGTGCGCATGCGTATAGCGAAATGTAAAAGAGTGACTGGGGGATGGAAAGAATTGAACAGGTACAGATGTGGTTGAGGGATTGCTATGAAACAAATTATTTACATTTATTCATATAGCAAAACTCTTTTATCCAAAGCAATTAAGTATATAGAGCAAGCAGGAAGAAAATATCAGGAAAATACAAACGGTTTTAATGAAAGTGCTTATGCTTTTACCACTTTCTGTAAGTCTGTGAATCATTGCAATAACTATTTTCTGTAAGTGAGGGATTACTATGACACTCCTGTCTCATTTGTAAACTCACACACAATCTGACTGCTTTCTGCACAGATTTTCTTGGGGGAAATTTAATTAATCGTGGTAAAACAGGTTAAACAGAGATTAAAGTACTGCTATATTTTCTGAAAAAAAAATGTAATTAATTAATTTCTGCATCACCAACAGCACAAAACAGGACCACAACAGTTTAAGTGTTCTACTTTTCAGACTGAAGTTGCACACCTTGCTGCCACCTGCCATTATTCAAGTATGCTGTTATAATGCTGTTACAGACAATCAAGTTGAGGTGCTTAAAAAAAATGATTGACATTGATTCTGAAGCTTTTTGCTCTTTTTATGTAATTCTACGAAACATAATTTTGCCTATATTGTTGTTGACAAGGAAAGGAGAGTAACCAGGGGTTTTTCTTTTCCAAATGTCCGTGCATTTACATCTTGTTTTAAATCACAACAGACCATCACAAGCTGCACCAGGAATCTCAGAGTAGACCTCATGACGTTCTCATGCGTGTAGTATGAATGTAATCTGGACATTCGCCATGTTGTCACGGTCATATGACCCACAGTGTCAGTTGCCATATCCAAATCCACACTTCACTTCACTGACACACGCTTCAGAATCTTGCCAGAAGTAGCAGGTCATCCAAGCCTACTGATCCATCCATCGCCTACTGATTTACAAATATTGTGAATTTGCACATAAAACACTTTTTCCCCAAATAAAAATGAGAGAAGTAAAAAAAAATAATAATAATAATATTCGGATGCAGCCTTTTCTCTTTGGTTGACTGTACAAAGTATTTCCCTCAAATCGCAGATAAAAATGTTTTTCAGTGTCAATTCATTCCAGCCCATTGGTCAGTTCCACTATAGTGGCGCAGAAATTACACATTTCAACTTTTTGAATTAATATACACAATGAATGGACATGGGCTGAGAAATGTAGATTTGTATTTGTATATGCATTCAAATTTGTATGATTTCTGTTTGCCTACTAATGACTGAGATACAACCCAAAACAGAGAAATTCCTCAAAGAAAACTGCTTCTATTCATTCTGTGTTGCTAGGCAGATTTCCCCCATTGTAGATTTAAAAACCAGTGGTTTGTGATTTATTCACTGCTGGATAACAGTCAAATTTAAAGGTGTCCTTCATCAATGCTGTCTACAAACTCAAAGAGAAACAAATCTGGGTCTAGCTGAGCTGATTTGGATCTCTGACTGCTTAATAGTTAACACTTATTTTGACATGCTGATGATTTTTTTAACAGGCTATGTTGATTAACAGTAGGATGTTCGGCCTAAAGCCTTTAAAACTGCACAGAGAAAAGCTCATTTATTTAAGATTTTTAGCCAAAAATTTTATCTACAACTACTTCTAGGCAACCTATCAACGTGAGCCCACCGTTGCTGTGAGGACGCCTGGTGTGTGTTTCCCTCCTGCCTGAATGTGATTTATATCAAAGGAGATCTTGCGAGCACGTCAATGAAGCTGCCGGAAACTCTGCCAGGAGAGCCTTGCGTTTTAAACTAGACTGCAGCAGAGAGTAAGAGACACAGAACACAGATGATACACACCCCAGACACAATAAATAACCAGGACTGACTATTATGGCCAAAAATAAGAAGCAGAAGGCAAGTAGAGAAACAGAGAGGCGTGTCATCTTCCCTCATCTCTATTCTCAAATTCTGTCTGTTCGCTTTTCTCTCTTCTACAACGCAGCAAAAAGAAGAAATCTGGAACCCTAAAAAAAGCGAAAATATCTAGATGAAAAAAAAAACAGAGTGACGGCCCCATGTGAACTCTCTGAGTGTGTTTGAGGCCTGCCATGACACAAAGCATGTCCTTATTTAGTCGTAATCGATTGAAGGGTTAAAAAGAAGATGGTAGCTTCTGAGTTTAGTTGCCATGGCAACACTGAGGCACAGTTGGAGGTTGGCACATGCACTTGTCGGCACAGAGGTGCTTGGCTCAATTATTTTGGGAACACAGGTTACCCAAAAAGTTCACCCAAAAATTATATTCTATTCAACCTTTACTTATCACACTGTTGTTTCAAATTGTATTTTTCTTTGAATATACTTTCGTTGAATGCAAATGGAATCGTTCTTGAATAACATACTCATTCTTTTCATGCTACTGAAAAAAGGGAGGCTGAAACTTTCAAACTTAAAAAACAGTGCAAATTTTTTTTTCCATAAAATTAGCCCATTTGGATCGTATGTTATATAAAAGTCTTCTACTGAATTTAAAGGCTTTGCATAAAGTCTAACAGTCTAAATGTATTTTTCACTAAAAAATCTCATCAATCTAAACTAAGAGATGTGGAAAAGTTGAATGGCTGTGGAAATGTGGACTATGAGAAAAGTTGTGATTTGGTTCACAAATGATGAATGATTTAATCTTGAATATGACAAATTAACATTGTTGCTTTACATAATATTACTAACATAGTAATACAAATCTGGTTAAAAAAAGTCAGATAATTTATCCTTTAACAGCTCTCAGGAGGGGAAGAATATCGCAAATCTAAGCTGAATTCATGTGGACCAATTTTATGGTGCTTTTTGTGTCCTTTTTGAAGATCCAGTCTCCATTAAATGTTTTTGCATGGGAAAAATTAGCAGGATATCCATAAACATTTTGTGAGTTACGTGGCTTAATAATTCCTTTAGGATTTTGAATATCAACCACCTCCACTACCATTCAAAAGTTTGTGGTCGGTAAGATTAAAAAATAATAATAATAAGACTTTCACATTGTTAAAATGTTCTTTACAAATATGCCACTGTTTACACAAAATACTAACGTTTTCAGCTTATTTATTATAATAATAAAAAATGTACTTGAACACCAAATCATCATATTAGACTGATTTCTGAAGGATCATTTGACACTGACAATCAGCACTGGCTACATTCTAAGAAACAGAGCACTGTCCTTCCACTGGAACTGAATGTGAATGTGGTACTGAATCTCTTTATCAAATGACCCTTTTGGCCTTTCTGCCCATATTTGGGTTGCAAATAATCTTCTCACCTCAGAACTCACACCTTTAATTAAATTACTACTGGGGGGTCTGAGCTGTTAATTACAAAAACTGTGTGTGTGTGTGTGGGAGGGAGGGAGGGACACTGGCTGACGTAGAACAATAAGTGAGGGGCTTCTCTGCCCCAACTTCAACACAAAGTCATTTAAATATTAACTATCCATTTTGTTTTCACTTTACACTTTTTCTTTTTCAGTAAAAAGGCAGACTCACGAGTCTCTTGGCAAACTCCTTATTTTCAGACAAGAATCCATAGCCAGGGTGAACCTACAAAAGAGAGAGACACGTTTTAGAAAATGTTTTACCTTTATGCATCCAAAGTGTGTGTGTTATACAGGTGACATTTCAGCTCCATCACATCATACGGTTATGTTTATAGATAACAACATTGACCAGTTTGCCATGTTAATAATGTATGACCTTGTTTCTACCAACATGGATTAGGCTCCAACTGAGCTAAAGTCCCCAGTGTTTTACCTCACACACACACACACACTCACAGCTTGAGCTCCAGTCTGCTTGACAGCATTCATGATAGCATCCATGTTCAGGTAACTTTTACTGGTAGGGGCAGGACAGACACACACAGCCTCATCAGCCATCTTCACATGAACCTAAAGGAAAGAAAGTCAAATAATACAAAGCTGGTCAATTTAACCCATATCACTTTTTGAGTTGTTGAAAATACTAGTTAACTTATTGTTGCTCTTTAAATTCTCTCACTTTTTCCTCATTAAGGCCCATGAACATGCCTGCAAAGTCAAACGCCAGTGAAGAGACGACATAACGCTGGCGATGTGTTATGCCCTAAATTAATACATGATTAACTTACTGTATTTTTTTCTGAAATGCACTTTCTGTAAAACTGCTTTGAAACACTATGTATTGTGAAAAGCGCTATTCTAAGTTACAATTCAGTTTACAATTTTCAGTTTATGGACAGTTTTAAAAATCATATGCTCTCATGGGTTTTTTGTAATGTGTGAGAAGTATTACTGCAAAGGTTTGCTGTTTTTACCAGATTGTGCATGTTCTGATGTTTGATTAATTGTTTTTGTCACACCCAATTTTGTAGCCAATACTCAGCATTTTAATACTCATTTTCATTGCTGGTAATGCCAGTGAGTTCATCCCACAGAAAGCACAAACAGATTGTCTGTGTGGCCAAGATGTCGTCACACATGGTGTGAAGCAACTGTGACAGTGAGCTGACTGAGTGACAGACCTCACAATGGGGAAGCATTAATATTGACAACTGCATCAACAGGGGAGGTTTGGAAAAGGCATGCTAGCCAACTGCTGCTTCTCTGCTAATGTTCTCCATACATGTGTAAAAAGGGAGAAGCAAAGTTGTTTTTCCTCACATTTAACGAGGGTGATGCAAACAGAGGTGGATGAGCTCGCTCAAAGATCTAGCAGAGACGAGAGATAGTATAACGAGCCTAAAAGACTGAAGCAGCGCATACTAACTGCACACCCAGACATTCTGTATCATTTTATGGCTAACTGAAGAATTGATCATTTAATTGTACGTTATTATTCTTTTTGTTTACTAAATTGATCTTAAATTCAGACTTGGACTGACAAATCTCTAGACATGTTTTCATTGCCAGTGAGTTTAATGAGTAGTCTTTCAAAGCAGTGCCATACTTAAAGGCTTCCGACCATTAGTTTCAGGGGCCCAATAAACGAATTTTTCTGTCAACACCTACCCTGTTAACCAAAGAGGATGTGAGATAGCCTGTGGGTTCCATTACTTTTAATGAAACAATTCATTTATCTTTCTTGGTGTGATAGAAAATTCTAATAAAGTTTGAAAGAAAAAAAAAATTAAGAATGTGTTTGTAAAATATTTGAACATCAATCCTGAGGTCAATATGGACTTCTGATGTCAATTTGTTCCCCATCCAGAGTCCAGATTATCCCTCACTGCTCTGTTTAAACATCTTCATTTAGATGTTCTTTGGAGGCTGTGAATGAAATGCAAAGATCCCCACCTCTAAACCCCCCCCCCCCTATCGTTCCCCCAATCCAGCACAGAACACAGCAGGGGAACCGAGCACATTTTAAAACACTGCCTCTATCAAACTCTCATGCATATGGAATAGGAGGGAGAAAACTGACAGCTATCAATCATGGGAACACAGGATTACACTCCATTAAAAGATAAAGGTGAGAGGAGCAAAAGCTTTGTTTATCTTGCAATGCTTGTAAAAGTCTAGTGGGGTAATTTAGATATTAGTAGCAGACTGCCTCCAGATGACTAACCTGCTGCAGCAAATCTATGTATTCAATTCAAATGCTTCAGTCTTCCTGTACTGTATATACTGTATGGGCAGATACATTAGTAATCTCTTCTTTTGAAAAAAAAATAATAATAATAATAATAACAGAGTCCAAAAGAGATCTTTTTTCCTAATTTAATACAAGAATTTTAATTAAATGATACCATCAGGATAATAATTTGAGGGATTGAAAAATTAAAGGGATAGTCCAATCAAACATAAAAAATTATGTCATCCTTTCTTTCCAAACTTTCTTCTGTGGGACATAAAAGATATCTTGAGAAATGTATGCGTTTTTTATTTTGTCCATACAATAAAACACAATGGTCACCAACTGTAATAAAACACATTAATGAATCTACAAAAGAAAGATTTTCAGGTTAAAATCTCAAATTTTAAATGTATTGTCAGACCTTTAAACTTCACTGTATTTAGCCAAGTTTCCATCCAAAGTTGTGAATTTAACTTTTGCACAAAATTGGAAAATCGTATAAAACACTTAAGTTGTGAATAAAGCGCAGGTCGCACAGACGAAACACAATTAACACTGTCAGGTGTTCCGACGCCTGGTGTTTGGGAATGCAATCATGCGAGATGCTTCTGGGAGGGAATTAATCCAAATCATTTTAATGACAGACTTTGACTCAGGCATTCCAGAATGATCAAACAAACATTTGAGATGCTGTGCAATGAGATTAGTCCACTGGTTAGTCCAGTTATCCACACATCCACATCCTCTATTGAGAAAGTTTTTTTGTAGCGCATTGAAGGATTTATTCGGTCTATCGTAGTTTATGCGCATATCTTCTTATCGGATAAAAAGGTTTTTATGCACATTTTTGGAATTTATGCGCATCTTGGTGTTTCTATTAGGGTACTTTTAAATATCACTTTCTCTCACCGCACTAGAGTCAACATCACTGTGAACTGCAACTGACTTGATGCCCATCTTCTTACAAGTTTTAATCACCTATGAATGGAAAAGAAAATAATTAAGACACTTGACTGTACAAAAATATGAATGTTTATATTCCATAGTAATAAAACTGCACTGGAAGTTCATGTAACTTCATGTAAACAATACATGTAGAACTTCACCATGATTAAAAAATAAAATGGCCTAAAGACAAATGTAATGTTTTGCCATAAACACACTGAAAAGAATCTTCCTGGTGAAGAACACACACACTCGCTTACCCTGCAGGCGATCTCGCCTCTGTTTGCAATGAGGATTTTATCAAAGGTCTGTGGAAAGGAAAAGGGAACAGGGCGATTAAGACATTTGTTTTGTCAACACTTGATTTGTCCACAGTGTGTGTGCTCTAATGCTGACTAAAGCTCATTTAGCTGTAAGTGAAAGCTGTTCAACACAACACACACTGCTTTTTAGAAAAGAAAGTCCTAAGTGCAGAAAAAAAAAAACACGAACATATTTAAACAGGTACAACAGGTCCAAAAACCCACTTTAGCCATGTCCAAGAACATAAATATTAAATTACGGTTATCTAATCCATGTAGTGCAATGAACATTCACAAGTTCTAAAAGGGAGATCTAGATGAGTGTTAAGGTGGATGTTAGTGGGCCTTAAAACATCAAAGCATGAGGCTTTGCTAATGTTGTCTGCCACATGTAAACAATTTATGGAAAAACTGAAGGAAGTGTCTGCCAATAAACCATGTGTCAGGATGAGCCTTGGGCAACGAGTCTCCCAAGAACACATTCCTTAACTCAAAGCATATTTTCCCATTTGCTCATATTGCTACACCCCAATTCCCCAACACACATAAACAAACAACCTCTAGGCAAAGGTTGATTGTTTGAGAATGGCACATCAAAGCTACTTGGATGCAATAGGATTTCGGGAGTGTTTAGGTGATGCAAAGAGAATTTTGACCCTAGTACATGGGGTGTTTCTCAAAATAACTGATACAACTTAGTTTCCTCCATGGATATTTATATTTAGATACTTTATTGGACTGTTCCAAACACTTTGACTTTTCAGATGCTACATATCACTCTCACTAATAAATCAATGAATTCTTACTGAAAATGCCACACATTTTTGATTTTGGATATAGTCTAGGTCCTGGGTAAGATTTGTATGCACTTCATTAAGTGGAGAATATCTCAACTGTTCTAGACTAATATGACTCCATTGAACAACATGTGATGTGTGCCAGAATCTCTAACCGGGACGAAAGTCCTGAAAATGACCACAATAGGTGACACTTATATCACAATACAAGTGAATGGGACTTTTTTTATCTTTATAGAAATTCTCATACATTTCTACCAGTTTAATCTTCATATTAAGAGAAATACTTTTTGTATTACACTTTATCTTAAAATAAAATAAAATATGCAAATTAGGCAATATCTCGTTAAATATGCATACATATAACCTCTTGAAGCTACAGATTTTCTGAGGTGATCACAATGTTCACAATGACCATGTAGTGTTATACCTTCAATGTCATGAAGTCGATAACGATTGCGTGTGTTCGCGGGTATGGAATGCCGAAGCTGACTTAATTAAAAATAAATAAATACATAAATAAATATACGAAGATATGTAAAAAAGCAAAAATACATACATAAATACAGAAATTAATATACAAAGAAATGTAAAAAAGTATTTATACTTTTATTTCCTTATTTATGTATAATTGTATTTTTTTCACACATTTATTTATTAATTAATTTATTTCTACATTTATTTATTTCCACTTTTATTTATTTTTACATTTATTTATTTCTACATTTATTTATTTCCACACTGTCACACTCTGACATGTGTCAATTTTTTGGAGAAGCGAATTGTCCATCCACAGAAAATAGTCTGAATTCATTAACTTGGTGGACAAACTGTTGTTAGCTAGATAAAATACACACCAAAATAAATACTTATAAATACTTAATTCATTATAATTATTTAAATACAAAAAAAAAAAAATTACAACTCAACACGTACTGTAAATGTACATGCCAACACAAAGAATAAAGAGTAGATTTCCTTACTTTTCTTGATCTCAAATCATCTTGTTTGACCGGTTCGAGATTTTGGCACACATCACATGTTGTTCAATGGGGTCATATTAGTCTAGAACAGTCGAGATATTCTCCGCTAAATAAGGTGCACACAAATCTTACCCAGAACCTCTACTAATATGACTTTAATGGGAAAAGATGTAAAAAAGCTATGGTAAAAACCTGTTAATTGGTTAACGGAAATACCCATTAATTGGTTAACGGAAAAGGTGAAAAACCTTCTAACAGACCTAATGGGATATTTCATGTAATTGTATAGTAAAATACTATTATGTACAGTTTTTGGAAGTAAAAAAGAACAAATCATCTTACAGTGAAATTGTAAATTGACATTCCCAGAATTCTCTTTCTAACAGCTCACATTTGACTTTTTTTTTTTTTCATTGAAATAACTAGGTTTTATTATCAAATATGTGCATTAGAGTTTTTGCCATCTTATCTCGTTAAATTAATATTTCTTGCATTATTTTAGAGTCATGCATGTTATATCGTTATGGTGTTTTTGTATGTATTCAAACCTGTGCACCTTAAAGAGATAGTTCACCCAAAAATTAAAATTCTGTCAGTAATTACTCACCCTCATGATGTTCCAACCCCGCAAGACTTTCGTTCATCTTCGGAACACAAATTAAGAAAGTTCATGAAATTAGAGCTGTCTCACTCCTTCATAGGCTTCTAGGCAATTTAGTTCTGCTGGTCCAGAGAAGTTAGTAAAGACATTGTGAAAATAGTCCAAGTGACTACAGTGGCTCAACCTTAAGTTTATCAAGTGATGAGAATACTTTTTGGGCCTCTGATGTGAGTTTACGAGAGCGCCAGGACGCATGCGCTCAATTGCGCTGGAATTGAGAACATGACGCAAATGGTTTTAAATTTAGTTTTTAAAATGGTTCTAAGGTGTGCATTATATTCTCGGTTCTAGCGCATACGTCATGCCGCTCTCATGAACTCACTCAGAGGCCCACACAGAAGAAAATTAATAGTTGAATATAGTCGCTATTTTTATTTTTTGCACACAAAAAGTATTCTCGTCGCTTGATAAACTTAAGGTTGAGCCACTGTAGTCACTTGGACTATATTTACAATATATTTTCTGGACCGGCAAAATGAAATTGAAATTGCTTTAATTTGTGTTACAAACATGAAGGAAAGTCTTATGGGGTTGGAACGACATGAGGGCGAGTAATTACTACCAGATTTTCATTTTTGAGTGAACTAACCCTTTAAAGGTGGTTGTCAGTATGAGTATTAGAAAGGTAAAAAAACTAACTGTTTTTAGTAATTTTTTATATGAACATTACTTCAGTAAATTAAATATGTTTTATATGATAATTTTAAAGTAAATCACAATTATTAATAAGGAAATGTAAATCAGTAACTGTACCAACCAAAGGAGAACAACATAAAACCATGACAACAAACGAGATGAAAAACCACAAACCTCATGTAACAACCAAATATATCTATAGTAGGCTTCTCTGAAGATGAATAACATTTACAAGAGTTGATAATCAATAATCATTTACATTGTGATTGTTAGAAGGCAGACTGAGATGGCAAATGGGAACATAGTTTGTGTAACATTAGCAACACATTATTAGACGTTTAATTACACAGGCAAGCAAAAGGCTAATCATATTAATTACTGTTATGTGTAACATTTTTGTTACGTCAAAATGCGTATCTTGTCAGTGTTGTGGATGCTTGTCTTTATTGTTTCTAATCTACCATAGGTTAAGAAGCGGCACCTGTGGGTAATCAGCGCTCCTGTGTAGCTTCCTATGCTGATTCACTCTTGCCGGCGTGTGCTCTGTTTAAAAGCTGACCATTTTTGCAGTGTGGGAGGTTTTCTCCTCCATCTCTCTTCTGAAGAGACCCCTTTTTCCTGTCCCAGTTCTGTGTTGTTATAGTTTTCAACTATGTGGTGTTTGTGTCTTAAGTAAAACTTATTACTGAGATGAGAGATCAGTGCAATGTTGTTTGGACTGTTATAGTTTCTACAAGTTTTTTTTTACTTGTGTTGTAATGTTCCTTTATCATTTTTCAATCAAGGAAGCTGTAGAGACATAGGCGCCATTTAATTTGACTTATTTTTCTCCTGTTTATTCTTAGAGAGGAAGTTAGGTTTAGTATTGTCATTTACATCATTATTTTGGGGTTTAGGTTATTTAGTGGTTAAAATAGTTAGACTTGTTTTGTTTGTTATTTTGGCAGTAGCATCCTCTTGAAGCAAATTCCTTCCTTTGTAAAGTTTTGCATTTCTGGAATACTTATTCCCATAATGTACTTATTATGGTTAGTTAACCCAAAATTGAAAATTCTGTCAGTATTTACTCACTCTCAAGTTGTTCCAAACCTCTATGTGTTTATTTGTTCTGCTGTACACAAAGGAAGATATTTGGAAGAATGTTTTAATCAAACATATCTCATTCCCCATTGACTACCATAGTAGGAAAAAATACATACTATGGTAATCAATGGGGAATGAGATCTGTTTGATTAAAACATTCTTCCAAATATCTTCCTTTGTGTTCAGCAGAACAAATAAACACATGGAGGTTTGGAACAACATGAGGGTGAGTAAAAACTGACAGAATGTTTATTTTTGGGTGAACTAACCCTTTAATAAATTCCTTTTGATCTGGAAAATGGTTCGGTGTTGGATCAGTACTGTGACGGGAGATCGGGGCTGTGAAGACGATTATTATTTATATTTATTTATTTCTGTTTGTTCTCCTCTACCCTAGACAGGGTAGTTCGTAACATTGTAAAGAGCATTTTACATTGTAAAGACCATTTTGCAGCGTTTACCTCAGTAAGTTGGCTGAAAGAATCTGTGAGCTGGTGTGAGCGAGTGGAGGCTAGGCTAATTAGCATATTCATGGTTGTGCGTATACTAAATGAAGCAAGGGCACAGGATGAAGGAATTCGAGCTAATTTAAGGCATGAAAAAATGCACAAGATTTTTATTACTCAATGTGTCATTTTGGTGATAAGTTTTAAAATAAGTTTTAAGGGATAAAACTACAGGGGACACTCGATACTTTTTTGACAGTGTCCCTGTTACAAGTAGTTCCTATTGTAATAACTATAAATTATGCATAATGACATGCAACTAACCCTAAACCAAATCCTAACCTTCACCCTATTAAAATTAAACTGTAGGGATTAAACGGAGGAAAGGAAACAAGAATGCACAATTAAAGAAATGAGAAGCATCCATTAATACAAAACACTTTTTTATCTGACTTACCTTCTCGTTTGGGTCATTCACCGTAGAGTATCGGCAGATAATAACACCACACCTCTGCTTAAGACAGACATGCTAAAAGACAGAGACGGTGCTGTCAGCAATTAATGGAATCATTTATTCAAGAGATGCTCAAACCTTTGATTTGTCATGTCATTATACAATTTTTAATTTTGTTTTAGCATTTTCTGATAGAATATAATTCAATATAAATTAATTTAATAGGATATAATACAGCATACTTTCAGCCCACAAACAGCACGGTCATTTTTAATCATTTAACCCTAAATTGTTTAAATATTATTTATGATTCTGAATGAAATTTATTTATAAACTAGATGATGGCTCACAGTGAGAGAAACAAGGTTCACAATTTGAAACAGCCCACAGCAAAGACATTCATATTCTGCCTTGACTGTCATTGATTAAAGTGGAATTCTATGCAACATAAGCTTCTTTCAAAGTAATCATTAGTTGTGAGCGTCAATCACAAGAAAAAAACATATTTTAGTAAAACGTGCATTACATGTCTGAATGCCCAGAGTTTCCATAAACATTAGGCACAGCTGAACAATCATTTTGACATTGACATGAGTTCACAGTCATCAGTGATAAAGACATTTGGTTGTTTCTTTCTGCAAAGACAACAATAAAGTGCACACCCTATAATTACAAGGAGAAAGTGATGTTTCGTAAATAAATCTTTTAGTTTCCAATCAATGAAATTGTCCGTGTGTGGTGACAAGTCAAGTGAACTTTCTTACTGATCTCTAAAGACAAGCATGAGCTCTAATTCAGATAACGTTGCAACGCTTTACACATAAATCAGACAAATGATCAGATTTGTTATATGAATTGTTTTCATACACACAGCGATTTTAGATAACAAACGCTCACCTTAACAGCATGCAAAACTCTTTGAAAGCCTACAGCGCTTCTGTAAGCCGCCATGATAGCCAGAGCTGCTGAGAGCAAAGCGGCGCGCAATCTAGACGTCACAGATAGGGGGTGTTTGGCCTCTCGACCAATCAGATGTTCTCGGATGTGTGTGTCAGTCAGAAACCAGAAACCGTAATGTGTTCCCGAGGAGGGAAGAAGTTGGGCGACAGGTTGTTGATGAAAACCGTGACCTTGGAGGCTAATCTAAATGTATTATATTGTATTTAATGTATGACTGGATTAATAAATATCTGCATGTCAATTAGTTTTTTTTTGCTGTAGTTTGGATTGTTTGTGTCCATTTTTACTTAGCAGATAAAATTATCCAACAGGTTGCTACAATTATCCTTATTAATATTTAGTTGTTTTGTACCTACTATTGCGACAAAAATTAGCCTATAGCTACATAGAAAGCTAGCCCATTAAGAGCTAGAAAATTGTAGCCCTCCCACAATTTCCACTTCCACTGCCTGCATATGAGCCATTCCTGGTTCGGTGCCTTGTGTTCCCAGCTAAGATCACGAACTTATTGCCCCAAACGTTGAACAATATAAATTGTACATATTAGTCCTAAATAACACAATTTGAATTCTAAACGTGATTTATAAAATATAATTTAAGACATTTTACAGCATTTCGGATCACCATAGGCTATATCACCATTTTTCATATGATCTCAGCGCGCGCTAGCCCTTACTGGACTATATTCCATGTCTTGATAATTGCAACACTTGCAATAGGTTAGGTGATTTTTATAAAAATCTATAGCTGCATTCGTTTCAATTATTAGGCTACATTTATTTTAGCGATTATAATAAAGGTGTTTAGCTCTTCCTGCAATTTATTTTCTACAGTGTTATTTTTTACTACTTCCCCTTTAAATGAAAGTTGAGAAAATTAAATGACATCATACAGCTGTCATCACAACATTGGGAACGTGAGTAAGATAGCCTACTATTTTCTATTTTTACCCAATTATCTTTGGTCAGCCTTAGCCTGTCCATCCTGTTAAGGATGGAAAAATGAAAAAAAAAAGTTAGTAGTAGTTTCAAAATTACGATTTTAAAAACCATAAAATGATTATTTAGATAAACCTTATGTATAGCTTATTTTTTCTCAGATATATGGTTCAGTGGCTGATTTTAGGTCAAAATGTCCACTCTATTAGTGTCCACCCTGCCAGAAGACCTAACAGATGGGACACTGTACATACTGATTGGGAAAGTAATGTTTGTTTAAAGTTGAAGAATTGTATTTTGGTAATGTTTTACATATTGGTTCCCATCTTACAAACTAATGTAATGTAACTGGTTGTATAGAGATAGAAAACCACTTTCATTATGTAATCACTTTCTCCACCCTATTTTAGCTTGTTTTATTAAAAAAAATCTGCATAAAAAAGAATAATTCAGTGACAGTGAAAGTTTAGTATCAATAATACAGTAGGCCTACTTTTAAAAAGTAAACAAAATGGCCTTTTAGGCATTTGTTTCTGAAACGGAAAATGTATCCTACAATTATGCGTTTGTGAGGAAGTAAGTACAATTCATACACAATGTTTAGTATAGTTTTTTGATAATTTATTAACTGATAGGCTTTTAACGGGACAAAAGTACATAATCTGTCTAATAATGTGCCCATAAATTAGAATCATAAATTTGAAACTGTTGTTAATTTGTCCCTAACATGGGGTGGACATTTTTTATCTTAATTTCTTGTAATTAAATTGTTTTATTTACCCGAGCTTGTCCAAAATCGTTTTTCAAATGTTTTACATCACCCTGTCATGATATCACAAAAAAAAAATCTGAGTTTGATTTTCTACATTTTATAATGGTCCAAAGTCACCGAATTACACCGAATTTATATTACTATTTCAGTGTATGTTTATTCAGATAGGCTACATTTTTTATGTCTTCTTCGGGACACTAAAGGATTTAAAGTCCCTGTAGCTCCCCGAAACGTTTTATTATATTGGTTAAAATAGCCAAGTAATTAAAAAATAATAGGCCCTAATATAAAATAATAATTAGCAATTAGGTTATCTAAAGAAATACGTTTTAATTTATACGAAGGAGAAAACGTTCAGACCGTTTTGTGCCCGTGATGTCTTATGATGTGAAAAATTTATTTAAAAAAAATAAAAATAAAAAAAAACACAAAATGAAACCCCTTTATGTCATGATGAATTAAAAGCGTTCGTAAAATTGTAGGCTATAAAAAATTTACGAGACTTGTTTTATTTTTGGTTTCATTTTATTGCCTTTATATATTTTCCTTCATTATACCGTTTGTCATTTGTTATCACAAGAACTTACATCTTAAAACTAAATAACAATGTACAAACACTTTAAAGGTAACAATTCTGTACACATTTTAATCGAGGAGCTTTCCATAAATATTTTGTAGTACATTTTATCAAGTATAACCATAATTTAAGAACAAGAGGCTTTTCTCAAAATTACTCTAACTCGAAGTGAATTATTTCCAGAAATCTGTAACATAAATACATGGAAATAATTTCTTACAATAAAATACATTCACAAATTGTATCCATAGTTAACGCACCACATTTGACCTCGGCACTTGATCCCCAATAATACTTGGTAACAATCCTGTAACGTCGAATAGCTCTAATCTACTAGACAGGGATATTGTAGCCTGTACAAACATGGTAACTTGACACGACCTTACTGTAAAACAATTGACCTTACAGTTAAAAAAAAACATCCATCCTTCGTCTTTTGCAAACCAATTACCAAAGTATAGGCTACATTTTATTCCTCGTAGGCCTATTAAAAAAAAAACAACCTTCCTTTTAGTCACATAGCCTACTGGTCGGCTTACTTCAGTCACAGTGCAACACTGAATCTTAGACATGCTGAGAACATAAACCCTCATTTAGGATACTATTTACAAATCATATTTTCTTGTATATGTCGTTTTGGTCCTTAAACGTACCACTCGCTAAAATTCGACGCTAAGCTGCTGTGCCCGCTGCTGTTAAACGCAGCTGAGTCGGGCGACATGGTGCTGTGCGTTTCAGAGCATGGAGAGATCAAACTGGACGGAGTAGAGGACTCGTACCCGGAGCTTCCAGTAGGAGAGGAGTCGACTACCGGACCTTGGTCCTCGTGAACCTAAAAAAAAATAAACATTAAACAGTTAACGTTGGATAATTCTGTCTCAACTCTGAGAAGCCTGAGTCTGCTGAGGCAGCTCATTTGTGAACAGAGAATAACTGTCAGACGGATTAAATTCTCACCTTCATGTGTTTCCTTAAAGAGCTGGGATGTGTGTACGACTTGTCGCACATTTTGCACAGATATGGCTTGTCAGACGTGTGAACGTGCATGTGCTTCTTCCGGTCACTGCTGTTGGCGAAACGTCTGTCGCAGCCGTCGAATTCACACTGGAACGGTTTTTCCCCTGCAAGACATTTAGAGAGAAAAGTTTTACAACCCTGGTAAAAACTAGCGCGCAGAATCTCTATTTCTACAATGACTCTCTGAAAAAGTAGGCTGACTTTGATGCTGCAAACGGGGTGATGGTGCAATAGACCTCATACGAATCCACGCATTCATATTCAACAGCAATTCATACTTAGGCTACAAAGCAACAGGCATAACTGATAAAATAACACTCTAGGATTTCTGATGACTAACTTGCCTAGCAGCTGCTCTAGGATGCGAAACAGCCTACATAGACAAAGTGTTGTTTTTGGTATCACTGAATGCCTTTAGTAGTAGCCTAGTCTAGATTATGCAGCAATACAACCAACTGAAATGCCAACTGAAACGAAATGTAAACATTTCAAGTAATATTTTAAATAACTTTAATAAATAATCACCTGTGTGTGTCCGTTTGTGTATTTTCAAATTCTCTGAACGCGCGAACACCTTGCCACATCCCGGGAATGGGCACGCGAAGGGTTTCTCTCCCGTGTGCACTCGAATGTGATTCACCAGTTTGTATTTTGCCTTAAAGGGCTTGCTCTCCCGTGGGCAGTCATCCCAAAAGCAGATGTGGTTACACTGTTCGGGACCACCGACATGCTCCGTGGACACATGCGTGACCAGCTCGTGCATAGTGCTATAAGTTTTACTGCAGCATTTTTTGGGGTCACCAAGCTGCTCCGGGTCGATCCATTTACAAATGAGCTCTTGTTTGATGCACTGTTGTCGCATGTAGCGGAAGAAAGCGCCGGGGTGGTGCGCCATGTTCATACTCATATTTAGGCCATATTGACTGTAAGGATCGGCCCGCGCATTGGGCACTTGGTGGTAGTGCTCCGTTCGCCCGAAAACCTCACCGGGTAATCCAAGGCGTCCGTTCAGGATGTTTGGAGAGCCGTGATGGGACCCGTGCTGCTCATGAATTCCGGGGAAAGTAGGTGACCCTGACCTTCTGGGTGAGAGTGATGGAGAGGCCCTGCTGTGGAGCTGAAAATGGAGTGTTGTCCGCTACCCGGAGTCGAATCCCCAAAGCCTCGGCTGCGCAAGAGGAACTCCCTGGTGGAGTTAAAAGTGGAGCTGGCGTACGAGGCTGCGTGCACTCCAAGAGCGGCCGCGGAATAGCTGGTAGCTTGGGGCGCAAAAGCTGCGCTCTGGCCCGAGGACAAATCGGGGTGGTTCAGTTTGAACGGGCCCATGTGAGCAGATTCCATGAAACTCATATCTCTGTCCTGCGTCTCGCTCACAGCCGAGTGATGCCTTGTGAACGTGCCAACTCCTAAGCCAGAGAGCTGGTGGCCGGCGTCCAGTAGCATCACCACGATTTTGTATTAAAGATGCGTAAAGGGATTACACCCGCGTTTAAAAAAGTAGGCTATGAGCAAGCTGTGTGTCTGTTACTTGCCCGTAATACGGTTAATTAAAACTCATTCCATGTGATGAAGTTAGAGTGAAATCAAAGAAATCGTTTTTATACGATGGAAAAGCTCTAAAATTTGACAAAATGTGTACATCGGTACAATCAGTGCGCCAAAGTGGACCTAGTAGCGGTTGCTCAGATTCTCTGTGCGTCCTGTATCCAACTGAGTGTTTTTGCGCTCCTGACTGCGCTTATCTCTGGGTCTTTCCAGGGCACCCCACGCCCCCTCACAACAGTAACCCCGTTTCCCAAATCTAAGAATCTCATTGGTCTGTGTAACTCCCAAATCCTGTTCACTCGACCAATCACACGTTTACTCACCGTGAGTAATCAGGGCTGACGGTTCTTGGTGCTCCGCCCAGTTTTATGCGTTTTACGAGAGAAGAGTCTGCGCTTGATGAGAGGGAGAAAATCAATGAAATACAAAAAGAGCAATACAATTTTATATCAACACTTGGTTTGAATTCAGTAACTGTGTTAAACACATTGGGGTAGTGAGTTATAACATATAATTTTCAGATCTCTCTTATTGACTTCTGTCAAAAATCTTAAACTAAACAGTTTCATTATTCACTCGCGTAGCTGTAGGCTACACAAACAGGCGAGCAGTGATAATTTACCGAGTTTAAGTTTCATTCATGAGAGCATTCTCAACCTTTTATTTTAAACTGGATATCTCATGTACAGCACATGTAGTTAATTGTTGTAATGTAATGTAGTTTTTAATGTTTATGTCATGGGTGCATGTTTTTGGAGTGCGCGCCATTGCGGTATGGAGAATAGCGCCATGTCAGTGTTGCCTCGTTTTTGTATTTTGATCGGTGTTATCACCAAAATGCACAACTGCATAAAACGATAGATTTTGCCTGATTAAAATGGTTATCATTTTATTTTAAATCATCCAATGAAAACGCCTCAACCATTTTAGTCTCCAGGTGGTGTGCCGTTCAAGTTAATTCTTTTTCCACCTTTTTTTTTCAACGAATAAATATATACGATAAAAATTACGTGTTGTATTTTAATTATTTTTATTCATTCGAATCCGACACAGTGAGAACTTGATGTAGGCTATTATGACCATAGTATGGCAAGCCATTTTAGCTTAAATTGTACCCAGCCTTACTCGTCGTAATTGCATTTTTACTAGTAACAATTCAATTAGAGAGCTCTACAATTCAATTCTTACTAGTAAGAATTACAATTAGAGAGCTCTCTAATTAAATTATTACTAGTAAGAATTACAATCAGAGAGCTCTCTAATTCAATTATTACTAGTAAGAATTACAATTACAGAGCTCTCTAATTCAATTCTTACTAGTAACAATTATAATTAGAGAGCTCTACAAATTCATTTTTACTAGTCATATGGCTCCATTGACTTCCATTCATTTTTAATTAGAGAGCTCTACAATTGAATTGTTATTAGTAAGAATTACAATTAGAGAGCTCTACAATTGAATTGTTACTAGTAAGAATAACAATTAGAGAGCTCTCTTATTCAATTATTACTAGTAAGAATTACAATTAGAGAGCTCTCTAATCCAATTATTACTAGTAACAATTATAATTAGAGAGCTCTCTAATTCAGTTTTTACTAGTAAGAATGCAATTGCAGAGCTCTGTAATTGAATTATTACTAGTAAAAAAACGAATTGAAGATATGTATAATTGCAGAGCTCTGTAACTGAATTAAAGAGCTCTGTAATTGCATTCTTACTAGTAAAAACTGAATTAGAGAGCTCTCTAATTATAATTCTTACTAGTAAGAATTAAATTAGAGAGCTCTATAATTGGAATTGTTACTAATAAGAATAACAATTAGAGAGCTCTTATTTCAATTATTACTAGTAAGAATTACAATTAGAGAGCTCTATAATCCAATTATTACTAGTAACAATTATAATTAGGGAGCTCTCTAATTCAGTTTTTACTAGTAAGAATGCAATTGCAGAGCTCTCTAATTGAATTATTACTAGTAAAAAAACGAATTGATGATATGTATAATTGCAGAGCTCTGTAACTGAATTAAAGAGCTCTGTAATTGCATTCTTACTAGTAAAAACTGAATTAGAGAGCTCTCTAATTATAATTCTTACTAGTAAGAATTAAATTAGAGAGCTCTATAATTGGAATTGTTACTAGTAAGAATTAAATTCGAGAGCTCTCTAATTGCATTCTTACTAGTAACAATTCAATTCTGAGAGCTCTCTAATTGAATTAAAGAGCTCTGCAATTGAGTTGTTACTAGTAAGAATTGAATTAGAGAGCTCAATAATTTTAATTCTTACTAGTAACAATTGCATTAGAGAGCTCTCTAAATGAATTGCTACTAGTAAAAATGCAATTGCAGAGCTCTTTAATTCAATTCAAGAGCTTCTAATTGCAATTCTTACTGATAGGAATTCAATTAGAGAGCTCTCTAATTGAATTGTAACTAGTAAGAATTTAATTAGAGAGCTCTCTAATTGCAATTGTCACTAGTCATAATTGGATCAGAGAGCTCTCTAATTGTAATTCTTACTAGTAATAATTGAATTAAGAGCTCTTTAATTGTAATTCTTACTAGTAACAATTCAATTGTAGAGCTCTCTAATTATAATTCTTACTAGTAACAATTCAATTTGAGAGCTCTGTAATTAAAAATGAATGGAAGTCAATGGAGACATATGACTAGTAAAAATGCATTTGTAGAGCTCTCTAATTGTAATTGTTACTAGTAAGAATTGAATTGGAGAGCTCTGCAATTGTATTTGTTACTAGTAATAATTGAATTAGAGAGCTCTGAAATTGTATTTTCACTAGTACAAATTGAGTTAGAGAGCTCTCTAATTGTAACTGCTACTAGTAAGAATTGAATTGTAGAGCTCTCTAATTGAATTCTTACTAGTAACAATTGCATTAAAGAGCTCTCTAATTGAATTACAGAGCTCTGCAATTGCATTCTTACTAGTAAGAATTGAATTGTAGAGCTCTCTAAATCAGTTTTTACAAGTAATAATTGCATTAAAGAGCTCTCTTAATGTAATTCTTACTAATAAAAACTGATTTAGAGAGCTCTCTAATGTAATTAGAGCTCTGCAATTGCATTCTTACTGAGTAAGAATTGAATTGTAGAGCTCTCTAAATCAGTTTTTACAAGTAATAATTGCATTAAAGAGCTCTCTTAATGTAATTCTTACTTGTAAAACTGATTTAGAGAGCTCTCTAATGTAATTCTTTCTAGTAAGAATGCATTAGCAGAGATCTACAATTCAATTAAAGAGCTCTGTAATTACATTCTTACTAGTAAAAATTGAATTAGAGAGCTCTCTAATCGTAATTGTTATTAGTAATAATTTAATTAGAGAGCTCTATAATTATAATTGCTACTAGTAGGAATTGAATTGTAAAGCTCTCTAATTGAATTCTTACTGGTAAAAATGCAATAATGACGAGTAGGTTGGATACAATTTAAGCTAAAAAGGCTTGCCATAGTTGGATACAATTTAAGCTAAAACGGCTTGCCATACGAGTAGGTTGGATACAATTTAAGCTAAAACGGCTTGCAGAGCTCTCTAATGTAATTCTTACTGAGTAAGAATGCAATTGCAGAGATCTACAATTCAGTTAAAGAGCTCTGCAATTACATTCTTACTAGTAAAAATCGAATTAGAGAGCTCTCTAATCGTAATTGTTATTAGTAATAATTTAATTCGAGAGCTCTATAATTGTAATTGCTACTAGTAGGAATTAAATTGTAAAGCTCTCTAATTGAATTCTTACTGGTAAAAATGCAATAATGACGAGTAGGTTGGATACAATTAAAGCTAAAACGGCTTGCCATACATTAGATTGTTGATGTTTAATACCAAAATGTATGAGATCAATCGACCTCAGTGTGTTGCATTTGCATCATCTGACAGATTCTAGTCAAAAAGCACACACACACACACACACTCTTTATTTCCAGCTTCCCCGAAAACCAACACTTTTGTCTCTAGCTTATTTGGACAAGGGCTCAAGCCTTAAGTCTCAGAATGAGCAGTCAAAGAGAAGGAAGAGGGTGGACATGAGAGTGTTGTAAAGAGGTAAGTCACCGGCTTTGAACTGAAACTTATTATGGGAACGGATACCGCTCGGGTTGTCCTGACAACGGCGGTGAGATGGGAAGTCTCTCCATTGTGGATCAATTGCTCCTCTTTAGAGGATCTAACCTTTAGACACATATTTACGCGGCGAGACTTGATTTGGTGACATAGGGCCTACACAGACGAGGAGACGCCGCTATGCCATGAGTATAAAATCAACAGTGCCAAGAGGTTAAAATGGAACAACTGACCCTTTTCACCTTTTCTGGAGAGCACAGAACAACTTCATGCATATTTCAAAAAACATTCACTTCACTAGTCAATTACAATTTATGAGGCTCAAATGATAGTGTGTATAATAATAAAGACATTCAGAAATTGAAATTGTTTATTTTGCTTGTATCATTTGTCTAGACTTGAATTTTATTACAAGAAAAGGTAAATGGTTAAGAGAAACACAGCCTATTTCTTATCATGTTTCTCAATATGCAGGTGAATAAGGTGAAGTTTAAATGTCAGCCAAAAAATGGTCTCAACAACTGACCTGTAAATGAATTCGAAATACATTCATTAAACCAATTACCCTGAGCACGTCATCATCTATTGCCCTGTGTTTCTGTGAACCGTTCTGAACATCTTGCAAAAGGTATTTTGATAATTTGGTTAAATTTCACAATTTTTTTCAGCATGACACCGGTCTGTCTTGAAGCAGTTTCGTTTTAAAACACTTTTTTTTTCATTACATTAAATTTAAAAGCAGATTATAAAAAAAGCTGCAGTGAAATGTTTTTTTAAACAAAATCGTGCCTTGTTTCATAATCCTTTTAAAATGTAGATAGGCTAATTTAAATAATGTCAATTTGTTGCTAAAAAACAAATCTCATGAAAATATACGTAGATTTAAAAGGCTGTGTTGTTGCATAACGCAAAATTACTGTAACACCGCCACTCACACTTTAACAAAATCTGTTAGTATTTCAGAGATGTGATTTATTATATATTAGATAATATTAAGCCACATTTAGAATATTTTACTCATTGTTGATGAGATTTACTCAATATTGTGATAGAAAAAAGTAAAATAGTAACGCGAATGGTCTGTGAGGATTTAAACATCCTCAGATCTAGTAGGCTAATTTTGTTCAATTAAATTTTACACAACGACATTTACCAAAGGAATTTTGGAACAAGTGGTCGTTATTTTCCACATCATTGAAGGACCAGGTATGTGCTGGCTGGCCACAAGTTTTAAACAATTACAAATTCAATTTATAATCGTTTAAGTTATTCACAAAGGCTATGTATACATTTGGGTCACAGTAATGGGACACAGTTGTGTGGGCAAAGTCAGTGGAGGAAAATCAACTCTAAAAGCTCTGAAATTCCTTTGGTCCTTTGGCAAAGTCGTTCTTTTTGTTTCCTTGCTAACTGAGTGTCAGAAGATGTTGAAGTAGAACACAATCCGTGGGCAAATCAAATAAGTGACAGAAAACAAAACAGCTACAATTACAACAGCTACAGACTTGTGTAAAAACAAACAAACCTTTCCTTTGGCTGATTCATTATTGCTGGAGTCTGTGATGAATCTTACATTTGGCACTTCTGGTTTGCTCTTGGTATCAGACTGGTATAAAATCGCCTGGAATAAATAAATAAAATAAATAAAACCCCTATTTGGCTAAACATTGGCATGAGACTGGTCATTTAAAAAAGGATACAAAAGATATCTATCTGAAATTTGAGGTGGTTTGGTTATCCAAACAGAAAAATGATGGCGTGAATGTGGTATAGGCCTACCTATAATCTGACACTATAGTTCTGACACAGATTTAGAAATTTACATAAATAAATACCATAAAAAAAGTTTTCAATCATGACCTTCATTTTTTTCTTTCTCTGCCCCTTTTTCTCAAAGACACACATACATTTTTTGAGGTTCAAACCCCAAAAGCCTCTAGAATCATTGGAAGTTGCTACCCCCAGGAATAATGCTGCTATGGCAACCATATATATAAAGGATAGTTTGGAGGGCTTAGCATAATATCTGCACTGACAGACAGGACAGAACAGAACCACTGCAGGGAGAAACAGGGAATCGTGTTTGGTCCTATTGAAAACAGTAGCAGCAGGCGTCAGCGCCTCGTCCCACCTGCATTTCTCAGGAGTGAGCACTTTGTGCACTTGCTTTTATTAAATGTATTAATTAAACTTATAGAGTTAAAATCTCAACTAAAACAAAAATAATAATATTAATAATACTAAACAATTAAGGTTCCAAAAGCTGGTTTCTGCAACACTGCCATAATAACCATTTTTGATTCCCCAAATAACCTTTCAGTGAAAATTTCTTAACATAAACATTATTTTATTCTTCAAAGAATTTATTTTTGACTGTAAAGAACTTTTTGTGTGAAAGAAAGTTTTCATGAATTTTGAAGGTTGTTCATGGAAACATCAAAGTAAAGAACCGTTTTTTAAAAATGCGACAGTCTATTTATTATAAAGTCCTTGTTGTCCTAAATTTATAAATAAATAAATAAATGAATGAATAAATAAATTACATTGTCACATAGACACACATGAGCCAAAACATTACTGATGAAAAATGTAGGGTTGTTAATATTTTGTTATGTTTCTGAAAGTCTCTTATGATCACCATTGTTGCATTTATTCAAAAATACAGTTATACACCAATATTGTTATATATGAATATTATTTAACAATATTATTACAAATATAATAATCTATTTTAAAATGTAATTTATTCCTGCGATGACAAAGCTGAATTTTCAGCATCATTACTCCAGTCTTCAGTGTCACATGATCCAGAAATCATTGTAATATGCTGATTTGGTGGTCAAGAAACATTTCTGATTATTACCAAAACAGTTGTTGAAAATATGTTGAAAACAGTTGTGCTGCTTCATATTTCTGTGGAAACCATGATACTTTTTTTTCTTTTTTTGTGAATACAAAGTTCAAAATTACATAATTTAATTGAAATGATTTGAAATAGATATCTTAGACATTATAATGTCTTTTGATCAATTAATGCATCCTTTCTGAATAACAATTTCACATTCCAAAAATCGTATGCCAACCATTTGAACAGAAGTGTAAATTAAAAACCTTATTGTAAATTAAATTGTCAAATACCCAAAAGAGACACCATATTAAATTTGTATACCCCAGTGCATGCTAGGAAGCAAGCAAAAATTGTTTTTGGGCCTATTTAGCTAAAAAAAAAAAAAAAAAAAAAAAACATTAATCCAACTCACCTGCTGTTTCTGTTAGATCAGCTTGAAAATGTCACAGTAAAGAGACAGAAATTAATTATTTCTGCAATAGTACATACAGTTCTTAGTGGTTAGAACTTCAGAATAGCATGCAAAAAAATAAATAAATAAATAAACAAAAAAAAACATTTTACGTAATTTTTAGACATTTTTAAACTTAAACTCCTAATGGCAGCAAAAGCAATACCTTTAATATACAGTGTTAAGGCTGAAACATTACATTTTCTTTCTCCCGCCTGAATCATCATATTGCCGTGACAATTTTGTGACAGACATGCTCATCTGACCATATAACCATTCATAACAGTGACCAAAGGAGTGAGAACAGCTTCAATTAAAGCTCCCTGCTGGAGGCCAAGGTGCACAGGCTGAAGGGGGCAGATTAAATGTTTCTTTAGAGCTGAGGAGATCATTTCACCATGGGAGATCAGAAAGAGATTAAGATTATGATGATGGAAGGAATTTGGTACTAGAAAATGACATCAAATAAACATACATTAAACCAAAATTACTGTGCAATGTTTGGAACATCATTTGGATCACTCTGAATCATTTTGCTGTGAAATGGAATGTTATTGATTATCCAGATTCTAATCAAATTAAAATGTTTTACAAGAGTGTAAGTTTGTGTTATTACAATCTCTATGCCATAGATTGTATGTCATATGACTGTTTTACATATGTATCTCTCCAATCATTATGCATATACACCTACAATAATTTGTAGGTGGCAAAAATCAATGAGGTTCAGTATTGTGTTACGCAGTACGTTTGAGCTTCTGCAAGTACCAATGAGGTTCATTCTCGTGTTACGCAGTACGTTTGAGCTTCCTTAAGAACCAATAAGGTTCAATCTTGTGCGTTACGCAGTACGTTTGATCTTCCCGAAGAACCAATGAGGTTAATTATCGTGTTAACAAGTATGTTTGAGTTTCAGCAAGAACCAATGAGGTTCATTCTCATGTTACAGAGTAAGCTTGAGTTTCTGCAATAACCAATAAGGTTCAATTTTGTGCGTTACACAGTACATTTGAGCTTCTGCAAGAACCAATGAGGTTCAATCTTGTGTTTCACGCTAAGCTTCCTGAAAAACCATTGAGGATCATTCTCATGTTATGCAGTATGTTTTAACTTCAGAAAGAACCAGTGATGTTCAATCTTGTGTGTCACGTACGTTAAAGCTTCCTGAAGAACCAATGAGGTTCATTCTTGTGTTATGCAGCTTGAGCTTCTGCAAGAAATAAAGAGGTTCAATCTTTTGTCACGCAGTACGTTGGAGCTAAATCACTCGATTCATATGTATTAGTTTAACGATATGAACTTTTTGAAGCATCGAAGTGCTAGTTGCAAAGCTTTTAATGCTGAGTACAGAAAGCTCTCAGGTTTCATCAAAAAGATCTTCTTTTGTGTTCCGAAGATGAACGAAAGAAATACGGGTTTGGAACGTCATGAGGGTGATTAATTAATGCATTTTTTTGGGGGGTGAACTAACCCTTTAAGCACGTACAAAAGCCCTGAACCAGAAGTGATGCAACCTGTTTTACAGAATATGGTAGTTTGTTTCACATAACGATTTAACAATGAAATTAACTCCAGTGGGTGAAAGCAATAGATCCTGTAGCCTCTTAATTTTATCACCTGTTGCTAAATGGCCAGGTCACATCACTCTCAGCAAGATATCTATGTTAGAACCCCCATCATCTGAGTTTCAGCCGAAGAAGGGGGGGGCAGTGGAACTGATGATCGGGCTGAAGAAGCTCTGAAGAGGCTAAAGGTCAGGGAACAATGCCTATAGAAAGAAGGGTTACCAAGATGGACGACACATGGCCTTAGGCCATCCACATCGATAGGAGGCTCTCACCCGCCAGGCATCTGTGGACAACAGGTGATGGAGGACAATACAATAGTGTTTCATAGGCTTTAGTTCAGCATTATCTTCATATAACTGCAAGTTAACACAGACTGACGCTGGAGCCACAGGCAAAGAGGACACTAATGGAGTATCTAGCTGTGAAGATTGTTTCAGGTCATAAATGTCTTTCCAGGTTATTATGGGTTCACACAGTGGAAGCTGATATGGTTACTTTGAACGTCTGGTTCACTACAAGGCAATGACAAGACAATTGCTTCTGAAACTATATATATATATATATATATATATATATATATATATATATATATATATATATATATATATATATACTACCGGTCAAAAGTTTAAGGTTGGTAAGATTCTTTGTTTTTTAAAGAAGTCTCTTCTGCTCACCATGGCTGCAATTTTTTTATAAAAAATACACAAAATACACAGTAATATTGTGAAATATTATGACAATTTAAAATGACTTTTTTAATGTTAATATATATTAAAATGTAATTCATTAAGAATTTTCAGCATCATTACTCCAGTCTTCAGTGTCACATGATCCTTCTAAATCACTCTAATATGATGATTTTATGCTCCAAAAACATGTATGATTATTATCCATGTTGAAAACAGTTTTTTACATTTTTATTTCAGGATTCTTTGATGAATAGAAAGTTCAAAGAACAGCATTTATTTAATTAGAATCTTTTCTAACATTATAAATGTCTTTACTGTAACTTTTCATCAATGTAACTCATCCTTGATGAATAGAATAAATTGATTTTCTTATTTATTCCCCCCCCCAAAAAAAAATATACAAATTCTTACTGACCCCAAACTTTTTAAAGGGTAGTGTTTGATGTAACAAAAGCTTTCCATTTCAGATAAAAGCTGTTCTTTTGAACTATATATATATATATATATATATATATATATATATATATATATATATATATATATATATATATATATATATATATATATATATATATATATATATATATATATATATATATGGTGGAACAAAACATGAAACAGAAGCAAAACATTATGCACCAATATACATTACTGGGAAATACCAATCTAATTATTATTTTGCCAGCCACCAATGATCAATACATTTATATAGCCTATAATGGTTCTTACCTCCAAAGGTACAACAGGATGACGTAAAATATTAATTTATATTAAACATTTTAAATTAAAACTTTATTCAAATGCAAAAAACACAAACAAATCTAAATTTTTCATTCCCCAAATATAACTGTTATTTTACTATTTATCATAAGTATAATTTTACTATACAGTCACTAAAATCAATTGTTTGATTAAATTAACATACTAAAACTCCCAGTTTCTGTCAATAAATAAGAAAAAGAAAAGCTAAGCTTTCATAATTACAACAGAAATACCAGATCTTAGGGCCTTGTTTTGTTGTTGTTTGGGCCAAAATGATTGAGAACCACTGATTTAAAATGTACAAAATTAATGTATGAATGAATCACAACATTATAATTTATGCAGGACAAAAGAAAAATGAGTTTTGATTAGATTTAATTTTATATGTTTTTTTTCTCAGATTTTTAGATTTTTTATTTTTTATTTTCACAGCTCTATTTCCAGTGAGTGCTAGATGATGGCTAAGGTAAACTTAATTAAATACCCAATTTAGTCTGATAACAATAAATGAAAAAAGTAAAATAGCTACCATGGTATTATGCATCACTATAAAACATTATGGAATAATAGAATAGAATAGAATATGGAATATAGAATAGAGCTTTATTTCAACAACCAATTAAAGTTTGTGTTGAAAATAATCAATAGAGAGTATCTAAACTTAAGCTGGGATGGATGATATGTGTTCTACAGCTCTTAAGAGGCTTTAAATGAAGTAGTTGATAGCTACTTCTCTTGAGGGTGTCAGGGATCCTCAGTGACTTCAATAGGGTCTAAATCCCATCATCCACACTTCCAACCGCCCTCCAGCATCAATAAGGGTCAGACTTACTGGGACGCATTGCATAATTAACCCCAAGACAGGACACAGATTAACTGTACATACTGACCCTATGACGTTCTTATTCTTATTTACACTTCAGTGGCAACTCACTAAGTTTTTGAATGGAAAACAAACCTCAAAACTACAAAATAATCTCAAAGGACATAAAACCATTGTCATTAGACAGGATTAAGGCAGTGTAGTGTATGAAACAGGATAAAGTGGGATTAATTAACTTCAGGAGTCTAATCTGATCTCTTCGAAAGGCCACTTCTATCTGCTGTTATAATGTGGTAGAGAACAGAAGACTTCAGTCTACACTCTTAAAAATAAAGGTTATTTATTGAAATTGATGGTTTAACATCCTCCGTGGATTTTTCCATTATACATATAGGTGTTTTTCTAAGTGTTTTCTTCACACTTAGAAAAAAGAAGAAGGCTCTTTTAAGAACTGACCAAAGAAATGTTCTTTGAAGAACAAAAATGGTTCTCCAATGGCATCACTGCAGAAACCCCCTTTTGGTACCTTGATTTTGTTTGGAGAGAGATTATTCTCCCTTGGGATTGTTTGTGTATGTGGTGGAACAAACATCATTTAATGAGTCAGTCCTCTTAATTAGTGAAAACCCACCAACTGTACTGTATATCAATCCCTCTTCATAAATAAAGTGATTGAGAGCAAACGTGAGACAGGAGGGTCTGATCCGAGGGAGGACCTGTACAAGCACTGGGAGGGGTTCACAGGCTGGACGGGGTCATCTTTTCAAGGCCTTGCGTTTTTATTGACTCCTGGCAAACCAAATAACCAGATTGCACGATCCGTTATAGACACAGGGACATTGTGGGGCAAGTGAGGATTGGACACGGACACACGCAGTATTCCGCGGCCCTATTGTGACCCGAATGAAAGAGGACAAAGAGACACCCCACTGATCAGAATCTGACGGGACGCCCCAAGAGACACAAGGCCACAACTGAGCCTCTTTCCAGGTGAAAAGGGGGTGAAAGAGAGAGAAAGAGAGGGAGGAAAATAAGAAAGACAGCAAGAGAGAGAAAAAGGGTTGAGGGGAGAAAAGAAGAAGGGGAGTGATGAACGTCTGCAGTGTGACGGAGAAACAAAGACTCTAGGAGACCCGTGACGGGAAAAAAAGAGTGAGTGGTTGTAGTGGGCGGAGGAAAAAGAAAGCGAGAGATAAAAGAGAGAGAAGGTGGACAAAAGTGTTTTGGTGAGGAAAAAAAGCAAAGACAATATATGCCAGTTGGTCACTTCCGGCACAAGCATGGACAATAATATATAGCATGGATAATAATATGCATAATCAGGACTTATAGATTTAGATGAAGTCATCCTAAAGATTGAATTGCAAACAAAATAGTGTATGATTTGAGAATATGCTTGAAAACTGTATATATTAAAAGTATGATGGAGATTTGATGTTTTGGAAAAACAAATGACTCGATTCACCTTTAAACAAATCTTCTTTTTTTTTTTTTGAAAAGTCATTTATTAATTAATCCATTCATGATGGATGGATTTGTGCTCAGAAAATTAGTAATAAAAGAGAACTCAAGCTGAATTGAAGTAATATGTACATTATTTCAAGAGAATGACAAAAAAAGAGAGATTAAACAGACAGACTCCATCAGCAAATTACTTCATCAAAGCTGGGGTACCACAAAAAGAAAGAGTGGGAGAACCACATAAGGAGAGAATGAGACAAAAGAGAGCGAGTAAGAGAAAAAGAGAGAGAAAGTCTTGGTGTCACTGCATGGGTGACCGACATTCTTTGCATTTTATGACCTCATCAAAGCCTCTGCAGTGCTACAGAACCGTGACAAACTCCATTATTTCATTTGGATTGATTTTCTCAGGACACCCTTAAAAAAGCTGAATGAAAAGACAAGTATGATTTCATTCACATCATACTCTTGTAATTTATTTATTTATTTATTTTTTGAAAAGTTTGGGGTCGGTAGACTTTTTGTTTTAAAAAAGTCTCTTCTGAGTCACCAGCTGCATTGTTTGATCAAAAATACAGAAATTGCAATTACAATTTAAAATGTTTCATATTTGACTATATTTTCAATTGTAATTTATTCCAGTGATGGCAAAGCAGAGTTTTTAATGTCACTCCCAAACTTTTGAAAAGTCTATGAGAGGTATACAGATGTGAAAATGTGATTTGAAATGATTGTTGCTTGTGATGGACTGGAGAGGAGCAGGTGACTATATTAACAGATGTGAAAGTGAAAAGTAGCACATTAGGCATCATACAACTCTGTATAGCCACAAGGGGGCGGTATATAAATATGTGCAAACATTTCATTTATGATATAAAGAAAGATCAAAGCCTCAAAAACCACAGTGTCCTAGTGAGAGTGCAGGAATCTTATGAAGTTATGTAAAGATAACTTGCAGCTTCTTGATTCTTGATGCTGTCTATGTTTGCTAAACCCCCACAAAGTATGGCAAGCCGTTTTAACTTTTATTATTTTCCAGGATATGAATTCTTGATATCAACAATTGATTTTGAATGGCAGCCTATGCTGACATTTCACTGAGAGAAAATACAATTATATACACTGAAACACTGATATCAGTGTTTGATATCATATGTACACTAAATACACTGATATCAACAATTATAATTTTTACTAGTTCAAATTCAATTGTTGATATCAAGAATTATCATTTTAACTAGTGAAAATGTAAATGTTGATATCAAGAATTAGCATTGTTACTAGTGGAAATGTTATTCCTGATATCAAAAATTGTCATTTTTACTAGGAGAAATCTAATTCCTGATATCAATTAGTATCGTTTTAACTAGTGAAAATGTAGTTGTTGATATCAAGAATTCATATCCTGCAAATGATTAAAAGTCAAAATGGCTTGCCTATTGCCATTCCCAGGATATAGATTGTTAATATCAAGAATTATAGCTTTTACTAGTTGAAATGCGACTGTTAATATCAAGAATTATAGTTTTTATAAGTTGATTTGTTGAATTGAATTGTTGATATCAAGAATGACAATTTTTAGCTGAAATGTAATTCCTGATATCAAAAATTGCCATTGCTAGAAGAAATCTAATTCCTGATATCAATAACTATTATTTTAACTAGTGAAAATGTAATTGTTGATATCAAAAATTCATATCCTGCGAATGATTAAAAGTTAAAACGGCTTGCCATACATAAAGACTTTTTATCATGCTGAATGTGTTCATTATACAAAAGAGGCTGGTGTTATTCACTTTTAAAGCTGACAACACGCCTGACTAACGCTGAGCTGTCCAGCAGACACACTCTCTCAGGAGTTTTTATTCCGTCCTTAAAGAAAACCACTCAAGCCTTTGATCCAATGAATAGACTTTCCCTCATCTGGGTGTCTGAATACGAACAAGAGCCCCAAAATGAAGCGTTTAGCAAGCAGGATTAGAATAGGGAGGGATTCAGGCGTGAAAATCCCCCATTTTAATGGCTCTTGGTGAAAGTTGCACTTTATAGCTGATTTGAGAGCACTTGTGTCTGTGTGACTAAGTTAAAAGTTTGAATTTGGAAAGAACCGGCTGATCTCAGTACAGTACACTGTGGTGGAAGCCGGAAAGTGATCATTCATAAGGAGTGAGTTTGAAAGATAAAGGCTGTCCACCCACACTATTTACAAACCACTGCCACAGTCAGCCATTGTTCAGAAGACGTTAACAAGAAATGATGATGGTGAGGAGAGATCACAGAGAATCTTGAAAGGGAAAATATAGAACTGCTGATTTGGCCACTTCCCTACACATTAGATGATTCACTACACATAATTAAATCTTCATGTCACATCTTCATAGATGTTAATTCATATGAATTTTTGACAGAAAAAGACAGAAAATAAAGATGATATGAAGAGCGGAAATACAATCAAACAGTTTTACACTGTATATATGCATTGAGCACAGTGACTATTTCCTATGGACATTGGTTTTAGATGCAACCTGAAAAGTGGGACAGGCCCAGTGGAACGTTCCTTTACTTTTTGCAACCAGTGCTTCAAAGAAAGCTGTCTTCACCATGAAACTATAGTCTACAAAATGGGCTTAACCAGTGTCTTTGCAATGTTCAAGGATGAGTCCTGCAATAATAAACCAGAGATAAGAAAATAAATTATCAAATGGTGTTTTGTGCTGAATAATACATTAAAAACAGAAAATGAATATTAAACTGTTTTTGTCCTATTTTTTAGAGAAAAAAATTGTGAAGTTCACCATAAAGGGATGCTATGACTTAACACAGCCAAACATTTTATGATGCCAGGAAAGGGTTATTATTCGTCAAAGTCTCTATTGTGTTGATTGTAGTATCAGAGAGAACAATGTAAATGTCTGTAAAGTAAGTGAGTGAAAACAACAGGAATTATTCAGCCATGTGAAATCTGTCTGTGATTTTAGATGATAATTATGAGAAGTGCAAGATATTGTCTGACTTGCATTCTTTGCAGGATACGTCTTTCCATCCAAAGCTGGTTGGCATTTTGTCAGGTGTGGAATATAGTCCAGACCCATTACGAGAAGCCATAAAACTCCCGTCTCCTGCAAAAGAAAAGGAACACAACAAAAGAGTGACTGAAGCTGCCATCTGGAAGGGATAAACAAACAAGGCACACACACCCACAGGGTATCCATGTTTTATGAGGACAGACATAATGATTTTTATATAAAAAAAATAAAAATACATATATACCCTAAACACAATCAAAGAAACTTTATGTATTTTTATATTTTTCCAAAAACATCACTAATTAGTGTGGTGGAAAATTTTAAACTGAATATTAAGTTAACCATGTTTTGACATTTGACCTCATTTAACCAGCTAAAACTCTGACATTCTGTACTTCAGATGAATGTATGTGTGTCAAACACCTGACTGTGATGTATAAATAACAAATATCAAATATGGGAAATGGAACTAGACAGATGACTAAGTTAGAATCATTAAAACAAAGTTTCCTCTACCCAGTAACAAAACAGTCTACATATGAAGAACTAATGAAATTAATGTCATTATGCCATACCTCCCTATTGTATAAAAACTGTTGTATCAGTGTTTTCGGGGAATTCTCAATGGAATTTGTCTGAGATCCACTGGCCTTGTTTTTACTTGGGAGATTCTCTGAGTATTGCTCGATAACTCTCCTGGCCATAATTAAAAGCATTGAAAGGACATTTGCTGGAATCTGTCTGTTATTTAAGCTGCACAGCAAGAACAAGTAAGTTAGAATTTAGCACCTGGCCGACGTCGACTGTAGACGCGCTAGGGTTATAGGATTAGCACCTGGCCAACATTGACTGTGCTAGGGTATAGGGTAGGTTAGTGCTAAGCTGACGTCGACTTGTAGACGCGCTAGGGTAAAAGTATAAGACTTGGCTAATTAGAGTGAGTATTATTGTAGAGTAGTCGCGAAAAAAAACACATTTTTTTCTAATTTTTTCAGCCTATTAAGTTTGGATAGTGCCATATTTGTGGGGACATTGTGCCCGCATAAAGTAGGGTACAGCTACCTGAACCGGTGAACAAGTACCACATGTTCCTGGATTAACATCTTTGATGATCCTGGATCAACTTTCCAATCAACCAGTTAGATGTGAGGGACAACTTTACAGTTTATGTCAAGTTTAGGCTTAGAACCAGGGTGAAGTACTTACACATCAGTTTCATTCACCTTTCATTACCCTCTGATTTTAGGGTAAAGTTATGGGTAGGGTTAGGTTAAGGGGTAGGTATTGGGTAAGGACTACATTTTGGGACAGGAAAGTTTATCCAGGATCTACAAAATATGTTGATCCAGGACCATACTTGTATTTTGTTTTATTGGCAAAATCACAGTGACCTACCTGAACCACAGACACACACACGCGTGCGCAAACACATGCACACATTCACAATGAATGTCTTAAACATTGAAAAAAAAAACATTTTAGAAAAAATATTTTTGGCAGGGTTGGACTAGACACCAAAACTGATCACACCTGTGCTGATGATGTTATACATTCCTTTTCATGTGACGGTAATAACAGAAACTTAAATTTTAGTTTAGCAGTTTCTCTAGTCACTATTAAATAAATCAACACATAATTGACCGTAACCATTTCTGAACGCATGGCTTGTGAAATCTGCAATCAGATTGACGAAAATCTGTGCATTGAATTTAAGTTATTGAGCGAATCGAAATACAGTACTTTATCGCCATATACTGATGTAACAATGTAACCTACTGAAAGAAAGAAAAACGTATTGGTTACCTAACATAACCTCTGGTTCTCTCTAGAAGAGGGAATATTGCTTAAGCTAGCTTATGCTACGGGAAAGATTAATCTTTTCTGAGATATTGAAGGCAAAAAATGATCCTTAATTTTGTATCTATTGTCAACGCAGTGCAGCAGCTGCTAGACCTAGAGTGGGCTATCTAGCGAGCTCATAGGCTGCTCTGCAGCAACTGCAGCAGCCTATCAGTGAACCTGGCGTGATGCCATGCCTAATGAGAGGTGCCCGCACCCAGAATAGGTGTGGCTTTGGTGTATATAAGCGAGGTTCAGAGACTGCTTCCCTGGTTTTCATAGACGGAAGCGAAATTCGCTCGTGCCGAGCACGGCTGTTTACGCAATACTGGTTCCCTCTTCTAGAGCAACATGACAACATGACTTTTGCATAAACATGCACGCCACTTTCGATTCAAGTGGCGTGTTATCTCTACGCATTTTGAGCTATCCGCGTGTATGCGTGTATGTCTACGCCATTAACGTCCGAGTGATTCCGCGTGTCTGTACACGCCGTCAAATGTCCGCGCGAAACGAAGCAAAATGTACATCTACATCTGGGGAGCTATCTTTTTTTTTCCTAGGATGGTAAGAGAACAGTCATAAATGCATTAACCCCAGTGACGGGTAGGTTTAGGCACGGGGTTGAGGTAAGTCATATATTTATATATACAGTAATAACGTTAAGTCAACGGCGTTCATAAACACGCTGAAAATCTATTATGCGTGTTGATAGCACGCCAAAAATAGAAATACGAATTGGCGTGTCATACACACGCTATTTCATGAGATCAGTCTGTCTAGAGAGAACAGAGGTTACGTTCAGGTAACCGATACATTCTCTTATGAGAGGTTCTCCGATATAGCATAAGCTAGCGTAAAGGCCTCATTATGCTTCTGCGTGAACTCCACGGCGTAGCTACGTCATCACTACTACGGCGGTTGTGGCCGTTTTATGCTTCTGCATCAAGTTGAGTTGCATCGTGGTGCATTTCTCCGCCAGAATGCAAGGGGGGTGTGTGGTTCCCGAATCTCTTTGCTAGTTTGTTTTGGTTCCGTGCACTGTGAGCGAAAGGAGAGAATGTTGTTGCAGCTGTCTAGCTAATGTGGACGTTAAACGACAAGACAACACAAACTTTGTCCCTATGAGAACCAACACGGATGTCCAGGCCCGATTCCACCCGAGCTGCCATAGATGTTCGGAATGACATTGAAGGATTTTTTCAGTCTCCACATGAAACTGTGCCATGGCAGGATAATGTAGTGTCCCATGGCAGACTTGGTTAGTACTGTGTATTATCAATGATGTAACCGTAAACATTGTATTGAAAATAAACAAACTGTGTTTCAAAACAAACATTGATTTATTGATAGAAGTTTATTGCGAGAAAAAAGAATATAGACATATATATTAACAATGAAATAAAAAACAACTTCGCCTTGATGCATAGTTACACATTTTTGGAGGTGCACGTCGAGCTACGGCGGAGGGGTTGGAGAGGGGTTGCGACGACGCGTCGGGGATTGCGCCGTCGATTCAGACGCAGAAGCATAAAACAGAAGGCGGCGAGACCTTTAGTGCACCCACCAAACTAAACAAATTGCTGCTCCGTGTGTCTGAAAGAGGCAGAACATGCAGTGTGGAGTGTAGAATCTCAATTGCATAGAGCTTTCTAGTAGAGAAGAGTGTTTGGGGGTGCAGGGACCATTCCCCTGGGGGGAACATTGTCCCTGGACAGTATGTCTGGGCCGTCGTTCAGGTGGCCTGGCACGTGCGTCGCTCTCAGCAGAGCGCAGGTGGCGCTGAGAACAAACAGAGGTTCCTGGATCTGACTCCACCCTGATGGTTCAGGTAAGACACCACAGACCTGTTGTCCAAACGGACTAGGACGTGGTGGTCCTGAAAGACTGGGAGAAAGCGTATGAGCGCGTTCTTGACGGCTATCATTTGCAGACAGTGTATGTGAAAGAGCTTTTCCTGGTCAGACCATAGACTAAAAGCAGGTGTGCCCTCGCGCGCCCAACCCGTCTGTCGAATGACTTTTTCTACGTGAGATTGCTCCCATCATCACTCCCCGTTGATCCCCTCAGCCACTTTCCAGGGCTGCAGAGCTGAAATACAGGTCTGAGTCACTCTGATCAGCTGGCGGCCTGTGGCCCAAGCCCGGCGAAACGCACGGGTGTTGAGCCAATGTTGTAGCGGGGATGGTGAAGACGAAGCACGAGGGAGAGGCTCCGCAGACATTCGCGTGAGTCAGGGGTTCCGGTGTTGTGCCGAATTCCGACTCCCTGCCAGAATCTGACTGCCCTCGCGAGCACGCGCATGACGTCAATTTGTGCCGCCGCCACTTGCGAAAACAGACAGTAACCAGACGACGTAAGAAATTACATGATAGCAATTTGTTTGTTGATCTTTGATCATGTATTTATTCTTTTTTCGTCTGTGTTCATGTATTTGACCAAACTCGTATGATTTACAACTTGGACTGTCAGGTTTTTCGCTTGTAATGTGTTTTTACTAGAATATTGTAAAACAGTGTTTTTAAAAAAAAAAAAAAAAAAAAAAACACTACAGTGTTTTTTGTCGTAAAACGATGGCTTAATTTCGTAAGGGTAGCCTACACCTAAACATTAACATCATTACTAAATGGAATGCAGACAAATATGTCATTTGACTTTGCTGCCTGCACATTTTCTAAAACAACAGTGCTGCAAAAACATACTTCCCTATGTAAAATGATAATTATTGAACCTCCACACTTGTGCTTTACTTATTCAACCTGCAAACTTTTTTACAGGTAGTCTATAGGATGAGATGAGTCTCCAGAAAGAGTGTCTTGAGTCTCTTACCCAGCTAAAGTGATCCCAGAGTGGGGGGTGTAAATTCGGCAGGGCTGCCAAAATCATACCCCCCTATGTAAAATACTTACTATTGAAACTACACACTTGTGCTTTTCTGCAGGTAGTCTATAGGATGAGATGAGTCTCCAGAAAGAGTGTCTTGAGTCTCTTACCCAGCTAAAGTGATCCCAGAGTGGGGGGTGTGAATTCGGCAGGGCTGCCAAAATCATACCCCCCTATGTAAAATACTTACTATTGAAACTACACACTTGTGCTTTTCTGCAGGTAGTCTATAGGATGAGATGAGTCTCCAGAAAGAGTGTCTTGAGGTCTCTTACCCAGCTAAAGTGATCCCAGAGTGGGGGGTGTAAATTCGGCAGGGCTGCCAAAATCATACCCCCCTATGTAAAATACTTATTATTGAAACTACACACTTGTGCTTTTCTGCAGGTAGTCTATAGGATGAGATGAGTCTCCAGAAAGAGTGTTTTAGGTCTCTTACCCAGCTAAAGTGATCCCAGAGTGGGGGGTGTAAATTCGGCAGGGCTGCCAAAATCATACCCCCCTATGTAAAATACTTACTATTGAAACTACACACTTGTGCTTTTCTGCAGGTAGTCTATAGGATGAGATGAGTCTCCAGAAAGAGTGTTTTAGGTCTCTTACCCAGCTAAAGTGATCCCAGAGTGGGGGGTGTGAATTCGGCAGGGCTGCCAAAATCATACCCCCCTATGTAAAATACTTATTATTGAAACTACACACTTGTGCTTTTCTGCAGGTAGTCTATAGGATGAGATGAGTCTCCAGAAAGAGTGTCTTAGAGTCTCTGACCCAGCTAAAGTGATCCCAGAGTGGGGGGTGTGAATTCGGCAGGGCTGCCAAAATCATACCCCCCTATGTAAAATACTTACTATTGAAACTACACACTTGTGCTTTTCTGCAGGTAGTCTATAGGATGAGATGAGTCTCCAGAAAGAGTGTCTTGAGTCTCTGACCCAGCTAAAGTGATCCCAGAGTGGGGGGTGTAAATTCGGCAGGGCTGCCAAAATCATACCCCCCTATGTAAAATACTTATTATTGAAACTACACACTTGTGCTTTTCTGCAGGTAGTCTATAGGATGAGATGAGTCTCCAGAAAGAGTGTTTTAGGTCTCTTACCCAGCTAAAGTGATCCCAGAGTGGGGGGTGTAAATTCGGCAGGGCTGCCAAAATCATACCCCCCTATGTAAAATACTTACTATTGAAACTACACACTTGTGCTTTTCTGCAGGTAGTCTATAGGATGAGATGAGTCTCCAGAAAGAGTGTTTTAGGTCTCTTACCCAGCTAAAGTGATCCCAGAGTGGGGGGTGTAAATTCGGCAGGGCTGCCAAAATCATACCCCCCTATGTAAAATACTTACTATTGAAACTACACACTTGTGCTTTTCTGCAGGTAGTCTATAGGATGAGATGAGTCTCCAGAAAGTGTTTTAGGTCTCTGACCCAGCTAAAGTTGTTAGGGAGGTTCAGACAACAGGACCCAAGAGCAGATCAATTTAGAACAGGATTTATTGTCAAAAAGGTTAAATGAAAAAAAAATAAATAAATAAATAAATAAAAAAAAGTAAAAAAAATAATTGGTAGCGACCACCAAGTAAGAGGGTGAGACAGAGGCAGAATCCAAAGAACAGGCTGGGGTCAATGGGTAGCGGACCAACAGTTTGAAGGATGAAGCAAAGGCAATATTCCAGGACGAGAGCAGGGGGTCAAAAACCGGGTGAGCAAGCCCGAGTAGAGAATAAAAAAAAAAAAGACTTTCGGGAAAGTGGTGATAGGTACAAAAACCAAGACACACTAACAGAGAAACAAAGAAAGAGAGAAGCATAAGTAGTTTATATCACCTGGCAAATAAATTGTATAGTTAAGAAATGTACAATGAAGTTTTCAGAAAAAAAAAAAAAAAAAAAGAAAATTACCACCTCAAACCTTACATTAAGGTTGACAAACTGGGCAGATGTATGTTTTGTGTTTTCTTGTACGTTGAACACATTTACAGTGAAACCAACGTGGGCACATATCACAGCCAATCTAAACATGTTGACAAACACATTTTGAAGTCAAGCAAAGGTATTTCTGTAATCCATATCAAACAATACTTACATGAACATTATTATATCACCTTCAATTCATCTGATAAATTCAATAAAGGTTTGATAAGACAATATTCTTTTTTGGAATGCTTACCCAGTTGGTCACTTTTTTGCCACTGTTTCTGTCCCCACATAGATGGCACAGGTCCTTCAGGTTATCTAGTTGAGGCAGAATAAACAATGTTATCATAAAACAAGTTCTTATAACATCACAAGTTTTTACACGCTAATGAATAATCACATTTTACCAACACTGTTTAATGGTTAAGGAACAAAAGAATTAATGAAAATTGGACCATTGAAACTTGCCAGTGTGCTGCAAGACACAAGCAGCAATTTTTCTTCTGAGGGCAGCCACACTTTCCTCAGATGTGGAAAAGTGAAGCGACTCATTAGTTAAGAAACATTCTGCAAACTAAAAAAGAAAAGTGATTATTAAGAATGATATGTAATGTATTCATTTTTTCTCTATATTTAAGGCTGCAAGACTGACCTTCTGTCCTAAAATATAAGTGAGGGATTTCCAAAGAATGATGTCAATACTAGAATGATAACTAAACTTTACAACCTTAACTTCTATTGTCAACAGTAACACTCTTCCTAATATATCCTTGTGTTGCATTTCAGTGGAAGTCACCATTAATTTCAATATTTATCATTGATATCCATTTACCATCCAGAATAACCATCTCCATTGCCGAATTCACACCCCCCACTCTGGGATCACTTTAGCTGGGTAAGAGACCTAAACACTCTTTCTGGAGACTCATCTCATCCTATAGACTACCTGCAGAAAAGCACAAGTGTGTAGTTTCAATAATAAGTATTTTACATAGGGGGGTGTGATTTTGGCAGCCCTGCCGAATTTACACCCCCACTCTGGGATCACTTTAGCTGGGTCAGAGACTCAAGACACTCTTTCTGGAGACTCATCTCATCCTATAGACTACCTGCAGAAAAGCACAAGTGTGTAGTTTCAATAGTAAGTATTTTACATAGGGGTATGATTTTGGCAGCCCTGCCGAATTTACACCCCACTCTGGGATCACTTTAGCTGGGTAAGAGACTCAAGACACTCTTTCTGGAGACTCATCTCATCCTATAGACTACCTGTAAAAAAGTTTGCAGGTTGAATAAGTAAAGCACAAGTGTGGAGGTTCAATAATTATCATTTTACATAGGGAAGTATGTTTTTGCAGCACTGTTGTTTTAGAAAATGTGCAGGCAGCAAAGTCAAATGACATATTTGTCTGCATTCCATTTAGTAATGATGTTAATGTTTAGGTGTAGGCTACCCTTACGAAACTAAGCCATCGTTTTACGACAAAAAACACTGTAGTGTTTTTTTTTTTTTTTTTTTTTTTTAAAAACACTGTTTTACAATATTCTAGTAAAAACACATTACAAGCGAAAAACCTGACAGTCCAAGTTGTAAATCATACGAGTTTGGTCAAATACATGAACAAAGACGAAAAAAGAATAAATACATGATCAAAGATCAACAAACAAATTGCTATCATGTAATTTCTTACGTCGTCTGGTTACTGTCTGTTTTCGCAAGTGGCGGCGGCACAAATTGACGTCATGCCCGTGCTCGCGAGGGCAGTCAGATTCTGGCAGGGAGTCGGAATTCGGCACAACACCTGTGGCCTTTGCAAACGGCGCTTCTTCCTGCACGGTGCGACGAAAGGCGGCGCAGTGGCCTCGGTGTTGAACACTTCAAGTCGAGCCCGCAGCTGCGGCACTTCGTTGACAATGGATACAAAAGTAAGGATAATTTTTTTGGCAACAACATCTCAGAAAAGATTAATCTTTCCCGTAGCGTCAGCTACCTTACGCAAAACGAGAGAATCTCTAAGAGAACGCACCAAATTAAAAAAAAGGTTGAAAAGTCCCAGTAGTCTTGGAATGGCGCTCGGCCAAACAAATTCAATAAGCAGAACTGTTAAGAAACGATAAGACTGTTAATTTACTAATTCTTGGAAATATCAACCCATCATTTAACTTTTTTAACTTTTTTTTTGAAGTTCTGAGTGACACTATTCTAAAATGAAAAAAAAAAGAAAAAGAAATAAAAGCTGATTTCAAGCAAGTTTGCATTTGTAGAGAATGTTGGTGTGTTCCCTGTCATTTATTAAGAAAAAAATGTTTAACATTATGCAACGGCAACAGCAAAATAAAAAGCAAAAGAAAAAAATATCACAAATGATCAAGACAAAGAAATCCATACATTAAAACAAACAAGTAAACAGACATTTTTGGAGACAAGGTTTTATTTCTAATATTTTGTTTTTCTTGTAATCTCATAATCTCATTACCTCAAAATCAGAGAAGACAAAAAACAAAACTGAGTGACCAACCAAGCTAATGTAGTTTTATGGACACACGTTTAAATGCTGTGCTTATATACAAAGGAAAATATTTCACACCAAGCACCCCTGTGTATGGACGGGGCACTTCACATTTTCACAAACCTGTTCTTATCCAAAAACACAATGTCTTGATTTTCCTCTGTGATAATGAGGCACACAATGTTTTGAGGCATAAACAAACAAAGAGAAAAAAAAGGACCAAACAAAAAGTTAAATAGACATCCCCCCACTGGTTATACACAAGTATACGCAAGCAGTAATTGTACAGTATCAACATGATGAAAGAAAATTCACACAGCCTCACTCTTAAATCAACTCTCAAAGAATAAAGTCCTTCCGTTTTTTTAACCTTTAGCTTCTTTTTTGATGCATTTAAGGAAAACGTGCTATTTACAAAATCATCCTTCTGAAACTGAAGATTCAGTAATTGGAGCTAGTTTTCTCTATGATTTATGCATTACCCTTTCATTTGAATGTTAGCAAAAAAGAGAGGTAAGTCATATTTACAAGGGACAACTCGAAATTGTAATTCCTTGAGCAAAATGCAATGGCCAATGTGTATGTTTGCTGTATTCCGTTCCAACTAAAGAAGCAGATGTGTCGATTTCTTTAAAACGAATATGCACTACTAATGCACACATACACAGCAAAGTGAATGGAATTTGTTGATTTGAAGTTATTGGTGTAAAGCAGGGTTGCCGTGGCAACAGAGAAAGTTAAACAGCACTCAGGTCCCTTCCTCTGGGATCTCACATTGGGCAGAGAAGAGTTCAGTCTCATCTGAGATTGATTTCATTTAATCCACTTTGACCACACTGTAGATTTTGGTGACAAACCAAAAGCAGGCAAAGAATCCAATTGTTCCTGGAAGAAAAAAACACAAAACAGATTGATATTACTATCACACTACACAATATTACCTGAACTACTTTTCTCCTCTCTCAAGGCAGCACATAAAGACTGTCTACAAACATCGAACGCTTTGAACAAAACATATCCCACAATTTAGCCATTAGTTTAAAATAAAAGAGAAAGAGTTAAAGCTGAACTCAGTGATAAGTGCTATTTTTAAAGGTTTCTTGCTGACATCAAAATATTTGCTAATATGCATGCAAGAAATAGCTTTGTTCTGAAATATTTGTATACTTATACGCAAGTTACTGCTTTGATTTGACTGGTTCTCCCACACCAACAGGCATATTATGATGTTACACTAAAATACTGTGTTATATGGAAAAGGATGTTTTATTGCCATTTTCCCATGACCTTTCTACTCTTTGACACAACAACCGTCACGCATCCCTAGAGTATTCCACATTTAATCTAAAGAAACAGTCACTTCATGCCAACAGTCCGAACAATATAGTAGCACAGCTAACTAATGTTGACATCGTTTCGACCAGTGGTTCTCAAGCAGGGGGTCGGGACCCACTTCAGGTCTCTACAAACTTCCAAGGGGGCCTCAGAATGACTTAAAAGCAGAACGCCGATTCTTACTCTTATTTGGTGCAATGAAACTGTGTCAGTTGCCAGTGACAATTTGTTTTAATTCTAACAATGCATTATTGTGACAATATGAATGCGAACAAAAAGTTAACACTGGAATATGCGAAAGGGAATTTGTTACTCGCACGATGTGTAAGAAGTTTAATTATCTGGAACCTGACCTGTTAGTTATTGTGCTTAGTTGAGCTCTCTTTCATGCCTTCCTGTGCTTGAATGGACAAATTTACAATGCCCGTCGCAGCAAGTATCCTAGTAAACATGGTTGGTTATGTCTTAAAGGAATAGTTCACTTAATTTAAATTCTGTCATCATTTACTCACTCTCAAGTTGTTTCAAACCTATATGATCAGGTTTGAAACAACTTGAGGTGAGTGAATGACAGAATTCTCAAGTGAACTATTCTTTTAAGTGAACGCAAGCAGAAAACGCATGATTCTTAATGCATTCATTCTTAAAGTGACAGCATCCAAAAAACCTGCAACTGTCTGGGTTTTTAATGTTAATCAAACTTTTTCAAGTTGATTGTACTGAAATTCATGTTGGCAGTGCATGCACAAAACAATCATATAATGATAAATATCTATCCAGTGTTTTTGTTTTAATCTCCTTATGTTTTTCCCTGCCTCAAATCGAGTCATTCGCGATTGTTGATTGACAGCAGCATTTCAACACATCACCACCCTGAGCGAGCGGTCATCATAGTCTGTCATTGTTGATACACTGGAGCAGAATGGCGTATAAGCGATTGTGCTGTTCTGCTCTTGGGTGTAATAACGAACACAGCAGTCATTCTGGTGTTCTTAAATCTGAACTGCTGAAGACGCAGTGGCTATAAGTTTTGTTTTTGAAGGGAATGTTCCCCACGAGCAACGTCAATGTTTTCATGTTTGCGCGAATCATTTCTCACCAGACTGCTTTATAAATGAGGGTCTGTATAAAGATGTCTTTGCTAAGAAGCTGCTCTTGAAAAAATAATTGGTACCAACTATTATTATCTTTGCTGCACCTCAAGATGAAGTGAGTGTTAAGTTTTATTAACCTTTATATTAATCGCTTGCACGCTTCACAATGAATGCGACTAAGGTTTACACTCCTATGAACGACATTCTCAATATAATCCATAATCCCACGTTTATATTGAACAATGCGTTATGGTAATTGTGTTATTACAAATACACACCAGTAAACGCATAGCGTTTGTACATCTCAAGTTACTCTACCCTGCCAGTACACAAAGATAGATCTAAGTGACATTACATTAACCAACCATTCAGAAACGTCTCGTTCGATCCATAATTGTCAAACTTCTTTACGGCCATCATCTTGTTCCGGGTGCGGCTCTGATTCAAACCGATACGGTTAGCACAGATGTGTCCTCAGACACTCCCGCCGCCATTCTTTCTCCAAAATATACCCTCAACCAGGGTGGGAATTATGTATTTTTAGGGGCAAGGCCATTTGGCCTCCACCTTTTCTTTTTTTTAGGGGCACCAAGGCCATATGACAGGGCACAAAGGCCATTGAGTACAATTTGATGGTTTTACCATTCAGATTAATACCATAACATCCTAATTTGGAATAAGACATGAATTATGACTTTTTTAATAAAAATAAAAAACATATTTTTTAATGAGAGAATGCCCTTACATTCTAGAAGGTAAAAAAAAATCAGACAGAAAATATAATATTTTATGTATAATGAAACGATGATAAAGTCTATCGATTATCATAACATTATACATATAATCTATTATGAAAATGCCTGACATGGCTCGAAGAATACAGGTAAGTCAAATATAATTGCAAAAATGTTTATTGTCTTTAAAACGACATAATGTGCATGTTACAGCGATCTGTTAGCTTTGTTTGTGGTCGGGGATTTCCTGCATTGTCGAACGCTCTTCTTCATGTGTTCAAAGATGGACTATAATGTTCAGTAGAGCGTCCGCACATCAGTACAGTGCTCATAATGATTACATCGACGCATTTGGCTATAAATTCAATAAAATATTATTCCTGTCAATATAAATCTGATGTAAACTGAGATCAATATTTCGTAAAATCTGCACACTTTTGAGCTAAAAGCCGTGAGGGACGTTGTTTTGTGAATCGCTGTCATGACGACAGCACAGGAGTTTTTTTATGAATGGGAACGTCTGACGCATTAAGACATAACTGTCAATATAAATTTCTCAGAATATAATAGTGGTCAAATACTGAAACACGAGTCTTATATAATTTTAATGATGTATAGTTTGTCAAGGTAAAAACATTAAATCTAGTAACTTAGTAACGTGCGCCGACGCACTGGCAACGGTTAACAAGTTTAATATACCGGTAATTCTAAGTGTTGAGTCAAATCATAACGTATCATATCAAACCGGCTAGCTCGTTTGCTATGCTAATATTTACTTGAGTGTCGTTCTTCTGTTGGTGCTGATGTTAACTTACGTGCTTCTTGCACTGCTGTTTTGAGGCGTGAGATCATCGATATGATTATGACACTGCACCTGCTCGAATCCACAAACTATTTGAAGTTCAGAGACTTCTTGGGTGGCTCGCTGTAATTCAAAGCAACCCCTCTATGCCGCACTGGCGCTTTATATATGTAACTTGGACAGGGCCAGGGCACACAGGCCACTGTGGCCGTAGGATGATTTTTTTTTCACGGGGCATGACGGCCAAAGTGTAAGGCAACGGCGGCAATGGCCGCGGTATAATTCCCACACTGCCCTCAACTGTTGACAAGGCAACACTCCACGTGCGTTGTGTTCGAAATGCCCGCAGTAAAGAGGGGCGGAGTGAGCGAAGCTCATTATCATTTAAAGGCATATGCACTGAAACGGCGTGCTGAAAACAGAGTTGTTTTTGACCAGGTAAAATTTGTGTTTTCTTACAATACTAATGAGAATTTTTAATTAAAGTATATTACAAACTTTTCATTTAGACTCTAAAGAATCAAATTAACTCGCATGAAAATGGCATTATATGAACCCTTTAAAAAAAGTTTACTTGGGCAACTTTAGCAAGGCTCTATATATAGTAAATTACACTGTAAAATTTAACTAATTAAATGATCTGCAGCACAAATGTTTGATACGTAATGTGGTTAAAGAAAATAAATGCATAAATAAACAGACTACTCTCAAAATAACTAGAATTTAATGCCTTGGTGCATCCCCGTAAAAAAAATAAAATGAATAAATCTTAAGTCATATAAGGAGTCAAGGGGTCATATAATGCCGTTTTTATTTTTTCAGAGTTAATATGAATGTTTAGGGTCTAAATGAAAACTTTGTAATATACTTTTATTAAAAATTCACATTAGTATTTTAAGAAAACACCAATTTATCTGGTCAAAATCAGCTCTTGTTTTCAGCAAGCTGTTTGAGTGCATATGCCTTTAAATAATAAACCCTGCCCCTTTGTTCTGCGGGCGTGAACGCATGTGGAGTGTTGCCTTGACAACAGTTGAAGGTTTTGGAGAGAGAATGACAGCGCGAGTCTCTCAGGACACATCTGTGCAACCGTATCAGTTTGAACTGAAGTAACTGTTCACCGAACAAGATGACAGCCGCAAAGAAGTTTGACAATTAAGGCTCTGAGGACGTTTCTGAATGGTTGGTTAACGTAATGTTACTTTGATTTATCTTTGTATGCACTGGCAGGGTAGAGTAGTGAGATGCGAACGCTGTGTTTACTGATGTATACGTTAGTTCATTGACAGATTGACGTTACAACTAATGGTCATGAAAAACGTTTTTCCTGTGATTTGCAAAGATTAATATAAAGATTAATGAAACCTTAGGTGCAGAGGGAACATAAATAGTTGGTACCGATTATTTTTTCAGGAGCAGCTTCTTAGCAAAACCAACATTATACTGATCCTCGTTTTTAAAGCAGTCTAGTGAGAAACGATTTGTGCAAACAAGAATGTATTGACGTTGATCGTGGGGAATATTCCCTTCGTAAACAAAACTCAGCCACTGTGTCTTCAGCGGTTCAAATTTAGGAACATCAGAATGATTTCTGTGTTTGTTATTGCACCCAAGAACAGAACAACACAATCGCTTAGACGCCATTCTGCTCCAGTGTATCAACAATGATGGACTATAGTCTATGATGACAGCTCGCTCAGGGCGGGTCTGTGTTGAAACGCTGCTGTCAATGCAACAACCACGGGAGGGCGTGCGACCGTGTGACGTCACACGGTCGAACGGCTCGAATTTGAGGCAGGGGAAAACAAATAAGGAGATAAAAACAAAACCACTGGATGGATTTTTATCATTAAATGATGGTTGTGTACAGGCACTGACAACACACATTGCAGTACAATCAACTTGTAAAAGTACATGTACCATTATATGACCCCTTTAAAATTCAGTTGGCCTTTGGAGGTACACATAACCCTGATGTGGCCTGAGCAGAAATTGAGTTCTAGACTACTGCTCTACACATACACACCTGTAAAGAGGAAGAAGATGAGTGCCATGATCATGGTGTAGCCAAAGTAAAGAATAGTGCTTGCGAGTCCACTGATCTGTAGCTTAGAGAAGAAGTAATGGATGGCATAGACCAGAAAATATACAGCTGTGAATCCGCTGGTCAGGAAGGAACGCCACTGCCAGTGATAGTCCTGAGAGATGACACATACACACAAAACAAATGAATAAAAAAAAATAACCATAACCTATGACAAAAATTATATTATAAACTAGATTAGTGGGTAACTCAGTCAAATTTAGTCTAGAAAAACAATAATTTTATAAAATCAGAACATTTAGTGAAAAAAAAAATTCTATCTCACATTATACTATAGTATGGCATCATATATATTACCCCCCCCTCGCTGAAAACATTTTCTCATTCGAATCTACACGATTCATGTAGGTCACTTATTTAGTTTCACAACGGCGAATTTCACCGAAAGGTGAGTGATTTTCATGTCTGATATGGTCACATGTATGCACTGTCACCTCAGCACACAGGTGGAAGTAGCACAGGAGGATGGTGGCCTCAGAGCAGGTGATGACCAGAATGATGAAGACCAGGAAGAGAAATCCAAACATATAGTACATCTGATGAGACCTGCAACATCAATGATTTACATTGGTTTGCAAACCTAAACCTATTGGTTTTGTGGTCTGTTATTCGTAAAGCCAAATACAACAGGAGTACTGAGTAACCATTAATATACTACTATTCTTAAATTGCACCATGAACGTCACATCAGCACTGACCAGATGCTGTTAAGGATGAAGAACAGCTGGATGAAGATGCAGCCAAATGGCAGGATTCCACCCATGACAATGCCAGGAAGAGGTTTAGTGTAGAAGGACTGCTCTGGAATCTGTCTGGGGATCTGATTGGTCCTTACGGGATGTTCAATACCCTGAATTTAAAACAAAAAATACACATTTATATCTTCAATGAAAAGAGAGAATTATGGAAAAATTGGTGGCGTTCTGGATTATTTGACAACAAACAAAATAAATTTTAAAAAAGGCTTTTGGGAAACAATCCAAAAGCTTACGCTTTTTTTGAAACCGAAGTATGTCTCCGATAAAGGTGAGGGGCACAGAGATACAGAACCCACAGAGCCAGGATGGCCACCAGAGTGCCAAATGGCATGGCAGCTGATGAACCCTCACCCCACAAAATCAGGATTCATTACGAAAAAATCAGCAAACACCACCCTGAAAAAGCATTAAAAATAATATTATCAACAACAAGCCACATTTAATGAAGCTACATGTCAAAATACTTCAAAGTATCTTCCATAACTTTCATAATTATCTTTCATAATCTTTCATAACTGTTACATTTAACAGTATAATTGCTAAATGGAATGAAATTTTGGATTTCTCATTTACCCACCCTGGACAGAGGAATGCTGTCAACAGAACATTGGTCTTCCACTTCTCCCCATCGAAGGCTGGAAAAGTGAGAGAAACCAGTTGACCTCACATTTTAACAAGGATACAAGACAAATAGGAATTTGCTTGATTTGTTAACAGCAATGACCAGAGATCATGTTATTTCATTACTTTTACATTTAATTAGGTGCATAAAAAGGTATGTCCTAAAAATATGCTAGCATGCATCTTATATCGCATACTACTTCTACGCTCTAAAATAATAGATTTTACTTGAAATTAGAAAGTGTGGGAATTGGAAATCTTTAGAAACCTCACAACCCAAACCAATTCTGGGAGTCATGATCCAATTCTAAAAGTATTCTTGATCTACATTTTTTTGTCTTATTAATTAGTTTACTGCCTTTAAATCTTACATTTATTTGTAATTTAATTTATAAACAATTAATTTAAATTAATTAATTTAAAAACAAGAGCTTTTATAACTACGTAACTGTCTTTCTAAAGTCATTTTTACCCCTGTCTTTTGGCTCCATCACTTTAACCCCCTTTTTAAAACAATGGATTACTACAATTATACATCCATGACATTTAATATTTTGACTTTTATCACCATTTATGATTGTCTTTCTATAGAAAAAAAAAATATTAACTAAATAAAAAATTTGAGCCGGGTACCTCTGGTTGAGTTGACACTGAATTACAATATAATAACTGTGTTAAAAAATGTTTGTTTTTTTAATTCCTACAATCCTATGCATCAAGTTTGATGGAAAGAATCATAAAAATGATAGAACGGTTAAAAAGAAGTAAATTCATAAATGTTCATTAATGATTTCGTTTCTAGCTAGAAGTATGCATAGAGAAAACCAAAGGGGACCATTAAACATCTGTTGTATGACTGATGCTAAAACAGACAGAACTGAGCAGATGGATCTACAACTGATATCATAGTAAGACACGACAGGTCTGGAAAAAGAAGAGTAAGCTCTCATTATAATCTGCACAAGCCGTCGAACACAACTAAAGCAAAAAAGCAGCAGGGGTGTGTATGCCTGCCTGTTCATGTAGAGGGCTCCTTTGACACTAATTAAATCTAACGAACTGCAGACAGCCCAAATGAAGGGAGGATCAGAGGTCAAAGTTCAAACCTCTGCTGTGTACTTACATTTGTAGTAGCGGGCAGCCACATAACCAGCTGGAGTACCCAGCAGCACCCACAGAACCACTGCACATGTCATCAGAGCTCCACGATTGGCAGGTGACAGGAAACCCAAACAGGCAAAAACTACAGATTGAGAGAAAGGGGAAAACATTGTCAAGTTCGAGGGTTTGCAAAAATGTATAAAATTTGACACATTAAGTAATACACACTGATACACTGTATCAGCCATCACAAAGTAAAAACATCTTTACATCCAAACAGCTTACTACACTGGTATACTACACTCATTTTATAAAAACATATCTTGACTTTTTTTATTGTCAGTGTTTCTCTCTCATCAAGATTGAGACACAGTTCTAAAGAAAAGTAAACCAAGGAAAAACTGTATTCAATAATATCAATAGGGGCTTGACTTTGCTACTGCTCAGCTCTCCATAAACTTACAGAGAGTAACAAATGTCATGATGAAGATTTGAGTCCCAGAGCCCTAGAAACACAGACAGCAGCATGCCTTTCCTGGGAGGCCTGAAGAGCATCTCCGTGAACAAGTTTCCAGCCAAATTCCTCCTGGGCATCCTCCTGGAAAAGATGTCAGTGGAAAAGCGAGGCTTTAACAATAGCAGGAGCTAACGGAATCCAGTTCAGGCGTGGGTTTTGGTCTAAAGCCCAATTACGGCTCTCAGAGATCAAAGAAAAGTCGTCGATTGCTGCTCTGACCAATGATACACTGTGTCACTCTCGATCTGTCCTTAATGAGTCTGATTTGTGTGGAGGGAGGAGGGGCCATGGTGAGACAGGAAGAGAGAAGACGTAAAAGCAACAGACGCCTGACCCCGCGTGACCTCCAACACCAGATGGGAGGGGCTAAATATACCAAGATATGAAGAGATTTGAATGCAAAGTGTGTGTATTTAAGGAGACTTATGTCAAGGGAGAAGGCCAGTGACAGCACTAATGCTGGGCTTGCCAGAGATATAGCCCTGTCATATATACCAGCGCAGCATATCCAAAGATTTTCCTTATACTTTTTTTTTACCCTCAGTGTCACTATAAACAATTGTCTTGATGGGAGAAAAGTCAATTAGGTCCACATTAGCAATCATTTTAAGTAGTTTATCAACAGCAAATACTATTTAACAATAATATTTACTACTTCATTTCGAATTGTGGACTTGAGATAAATCTCAAAATAACTGTAACAAAATGTATCTGCCATTGGCGAGTACCTACTTAGGGGGGCTTGAGAAAATAACCTTGAAAAGTGACCTTGTGCTTAGTAACTTTGCAGACCTTTTTCATGCTCAAACAGCAACATTACACACTAAAAAGGTTAATAATGTAAAAAAGCATAATAGAACCGCTTTGAGGGGAAATGAATAAAATGCGATCTAAAGGTATCTAAACTGCATGTTCTTTAGATATCTGCAGTTTAAGCATTCATTATCTACAGAATTCAATTATTTTATTATAGCACACCCTCTGAACTGTTAAGCCCCCTTACACCCCAAACAAAAACATCCTGGAGCTGCCACTGGGGTAGGTAGATGCGTCTATGCTTGTCTCTTCTTGTCAGTGTGACCCTCATTGACGATCCAGGCCACATAAACACGAGTGATATACACATCCTGTAGGTTACGCTCGTTAACTTGCAAACCAAACACACTGAGTGCTCCACACACACTACTGTGTGCAACACAAAAACTGTACAACACAAGCTGACACACTCATACACACATACGGACATATGAGAGGACTGATAATATATCAGACAGTGACATGATAGTTGTAGAGCAGAACTCACCCACAGAGTCCATCTGGTTGTAGCGGGAGATGTCTTTATGGAGTGTTCGGAGCATGATCATAGCGACCATCCCCAAAAGGAAGAGCACAATGACCAGAGAGTTCATAATACTGGAGGCAGAGAACAGAACATCTAAACATGCGTGTTGTATTTGCTAAACTACATCATGGGTTTATCAAGATATGGACCCTGAGCCAAATTACACCCTCAGTCCCTGCAATCCAACTTTGGTGACAAAATGCAAAGGGGTCCGCATCTTTGGTAATGCAAACCTCAATGTGTGTAATGGTAACGGACGTTTATTTATTGACCAGCTGGTGGCCATCACAATTACATATAGTCGCCAGTTGCTGAGAGTTCATTTTAAACCCTAATTGTTTTCCAAATACTGACGCTAGATGGCTTGTGGAGTGCAAAAATCTATAGTATCCATTTAAAGGTGCTGTATGCCATTTTTAGTGGCCTCTAGCGGTAGATGTTTCAGAATGCAACAAGAGCGCTCGTGTGCCGTGATCGGTCTCAAGAGCGAGCAGTCACCACCAGCCACACAGAGACTTAACGCCAAAGGCGAAAGCATCACACAACTTGCTGGAAACTAATGTAAACTCCCACTGCAGGTACAATAATAGCCTACTTTTATCAGCTTGACGTTGAGCTAATGCTCTGTGCTCGTCCATGATAATGTTACAGAAACTGCATTTAGCCAACATGTGATGTTACATAGCATAAGCCATTTCTCTAACTGTATTCGTGTATCTTTTACAATCAGCATTGTCAACACAGGTGAATGTATAATATGATAACGGAAACGGTTAGTGAACTGAGACTGAACCAGTATCAGTAAGATCGTAGGAAGTGACATTACTGTACTGAACGTGTCTGAAAATGTGTATAAACAATATGATAGTAGTGGGCTGACGACGTTAGTCAGTAGATCTAGTAAATAATATAAGTTACATCCTAAAGCACCTACTTTTTGTTATCCTGGAACATTCTTTTGTATTCATGTCATGTTTCATGTAACGTTAGTTACCTTGCTATTTCACTGGAGTTTACTATGTTGATCCGCGTTTTTGTCCGGAGTCGATCAGATTCAAGTTTTGCCTGACGACCAACGAGCTTGAGCAGATAATACTTTTTTGTTTTTGTTTTTATATTTATGTGAAGTTTGTGTTGGAGTCTGTGTTGTGCTGGAGGCAGGACGTTTGGGGGTTATCAGACTATATGTAGTCAGCTGAAGTGCCGTTGGTCGCGTAGACTGTATATGAGGATAGAGAGGCTCGGAGCGCGCTTGCACGTCACATCTGATAAATTTCGCAGGAAATCCGACCCAGAGACCTCACTTATAAATATGAATATTGGCCTTCAGAGGTAATAGCAAAACCCGAAAAGTGGATCATTGCAATCTGTGATTACAACCCCTTAAAACACAGGCAATAAAAATAGGATTCATGTTATAAAAAAAGTTAATTAATGAAATACGTTTAAAAGCTATTTGAAAATGCAGGGGGAAATCACATCCCTGGTAACACCACCAATCCCACCACATCGGAGAATATTTGCAGTAGATATTGATCAGAACGGATCAGCGGACCAATGATGATCCGTTGCACCACTACAGTGAACTAAAGATGCCTAGTAGAGTTGTGCACATGGCAGAGAGGGAGAGAGCGAGAGACCTTGCATGTGTGCACAGGTAAAATAAAGAGCATCCTGGTTGGCCTGTTTCAAGTAAGTCAACCAGTCAAAATTATTTTTGCTGATCCTAAAAATTATCCGAATCCGTGACTCTGATCCGAGAAACTATCCGAAACGAGAGTTTTTTGATACGTTGCACCCCTAGCACACTGCAACAGCAAATGGGGAGCTAGTAACAAGTCCGTTTTAAGTGTGTAATTTAGGACAGGGCCACATAATGTATGTAGTGTGTGATATGCACTCTCACCTGAACCACTGAATGTTGGTGTGTGGCATTGACTCAAGAATATAATCCCATCTAGAGGCCCAGCGAATATGTTTCTCCTCCTGCAAACACCAAACCAGCAGTTATACAATAGTTCTGCAGAAACATTGACATAATAAAACACAGCAAGGGCCTCCAATCTCTTACAAGCTAAATTACCTCTTGGTTAATAGAGAGAAGGAGCAGGGACACTGTTATGTACTGTATCAAACTGATTGTTGCATTTTAAACCTGGTCTGTAATAATGCATATAAACCCACATTTACATACTTGGTTATAAAGCCAAAGCAAAGCCTCTCAAATAATACATTGAAACGTTATCATCATTGTGATTTTCATATACAGTGCATTAAGAAGCTTTTAGCTGAACTTTAACATTGGTTAAAGTTCATGTAATACTGTATTACTATACATTTTAATTTTAATTATTAGACAATAATTGGCAGATCCCCAACAGGAAACCCCCAACTTTACAGAAAATGTGTCATGAAATGAGTACGCCACCTTGTGGAACAAAGCAGAGGACTTCTCAATTTGAAATGAAGAGGAAGAGCAATACACTCACCGGCCACTTTATTAGGTACCCCATGCTAGTAACGGGTTGGACCCCCTTTTGCCTTCAGAACTGCCTCAATTCTTCGTGGCATAGATTCAACAAGGTGCTGGAAGCATTCCTCAGGGAGTTTGGTCCATATTGACATGATGGCATCACACAGTTGCTGCAGATTTGTCGGCTGCACATCCATGATGCGAATCTCCCGTTCCACCACATCCCAAAGATGCTCTATTGGATTGAGATCTGGTGACTGTGGAGGCCATTTGAGTACAGCGAACTCATTGTCATGTTCAAGAAACCAGTCTGAGATGATTCCAGCTTTATGACATGGCGCATTATCCTGCTGAAAGTAGCCATCAGAAGTTGGGTACATTGTGGTCATAAAGGGATGGACATGGTCAGCAACAATACTCAGGTAGGCTGTGGTGTTGCAACGATGCTCAATTGGTACCAAGGGGCCCAAAGAGTGCCAAGAAAATATTCCCCACACCATGACACCACCACCACCAGCCTGAACCGTTGATACAAGGCAGGATGGATCCATGCTTTCATGTTGTAGACGCCAAATTCTGACCCTACCATCCGAATGTCGCAGCAGAAATCGAAGACTCATCAGACCAGGCAACGTTTTCCAATCTTCTATTGTCCAATTTCGATGAGCTTGTGCAAATTGTAGCCTCAGTTTCCTGTTCTTAGCTGAAAGGAGTGGCACCCGGTGTGGTCTTCTGCTGCTGTAGCCCATCTGCCTCAAAGTTCGACGTACTGTGCGTTCAGAGATGCTCTTCTGCCCACCTTGGTTGTAACGGGTGGTTATTTGAGTCACTGTTGCCCTTCTATCAGCTCGAACCAGTCTGGCCATTCTCCTCTGACCTCTGGCATCAACAAGGCATTTCCGCCCACAGAACTGCCGCTCACTGAATTTTTTTCTTTTCGGACCATTCTCTGTAAACCCTAGAGATGGTTGTGCGTGAAAATCCCAGTAGATTAGCAGTTTCTGAAATACTCAGACCAGCCCTTCTGGCACCAACAATCATGCCACGTTCAAAGTCACTCAAATCACCTTTCTTCCCTATACTGATGCTGGGTTTGAACTGCAGAAGATTGTCTTGACCATGTCTACATGCCTAAATGCACTGAGTTGCCGCCATGTGATTGGCTGCTTAGAAATTAAGTGTTAACGAGCAGTTGGACAGGTGTACCTAATAAAGTGGCCGGTGAGTGTAGAAACTGTATATGATATGTATAAAAACTATCATACAAAATAAAGAGATGGAAAACACTTTGATTCGGCTTAAAAATTGTGTTTCCTTCATCTCACATGAAAAACAAAAATGCTGTCATTTACTCACCCTGATTGTTCCAAACCCATTTGACTTTCAATCACCAGAACACAAATTGAAATATATTTAATATTCTCGAATTTTTGTCCATACATCGAAAATTTAGGGAATCAATATGTTCAACGCTTTAAAAGTTAATAAAGACATCATAAAAGTAATCCATATGAATCAAGTGGTTTAACCCAAGTCTTCTAAAGAGAGCTGATGATCACTTTATATGAAGAACAGATTTAACAGGCTTTTATTCACATGCATTGATCAATGCACATACAGAGCATATATGGTTTGCTTGATGCCAATCCTCATTAGTTGTTGCACATCAAGCACACATGGTTGAGTTTGTTTACCTTATTTAATGTGCTCTATGTATGTGTGATAATCAATGTTTATATGCGTGTATAAACCTAAAATAAAATAAAAACCAATTGCCTCTGTTCACTGGACTTGGATTAAACTGCTCAATTCAGTACAGATTAATTACACAACATCATTATGTACTTTTGAAGCTTGAAAATATTGATTGATGGACAAATGATGAGACAATACAGCCTGGCTAACGTCATTGACACTGAGATGTGGTCTGGAAACCACATTAATTTTCTCATATTTAAGGCATGGTTTACAAATGCCCAGAGCAGTTTATTGGGTGCTACGAATGTCTATCAAATAGGGGTGCTCCAATCTCCAATCAAAGATTACTGGAAGCTGCAATCACCTGATACCGATCACGATTATTGGGGCTATTTGAAGCCTTCTATTTATCATGAAGCATTATTATTAGAGGTCGACCGATGTTTTTTTTCCCGCCGATGCCGATCTTTTGAAATCCGGGTAAAGCCGAAGGCCGATTAATGCTAATGATTAATGCTTTTAACCTCTATTCGAAAGATAAAATGTAAAAGAAATGATAATTACTTAACATAGACAAACTTTCTCAACAAAAACATTTTATCCTCTCAAAAAATGTCCTGAAACATGTATTTTTGGTTTGTTTTGTTTGTTGACGGACAAAAACAAATGGACATAACCTTATTATCACAAAAAAGAGAAAAAAAACTTTAAATGATTTAATTTTTTTATATATAAGATTTATTATATTTTATTTAATTTAACTTCTAACAATAACGTATTTCACTAGTAAATTGCTGTTGAACGACAAAAACAACCACCAGATGGGAAAATTATATTTTACAAAAACTTAAAATGCACCAAAACCATGCACCAAGTCCGTCTGTTGTTCTTCAGACAACGGCATCCCGCTGTTGGACCTTTTAGTCTACAGTGAAATACAGTCACACTTTACACTGTTTGGCCAGGATTTTAACCATGTTTAATCCAGCTACTAACTAACGGTCAGTGTTGTGCCTGAACGCGTTCATATTTTAGGTCCTAATAATCGGCTTGATATACTTGAATATTTTATACAAAATCGTCTGATTAATCGGTCTACTCTAATTATTATTAAACTAAATGAACATTGTTGTTAAATCAAGTATTACATTTAAGAGAAGACAATGTATCATGAATTTACACCTGTGTATTTATTTGCAAGCAACATATCGAGTATATTAACTTAGCTCATCAGCTTGGCAATTAACTTAGGTTATTGGGAGCAGCTTAGGACTTGACATACAACTTTCCTGTAGAATATAAAAATAAATAAAAGACAGAAAATCTGAGTCTTTAAGCTTTGCTTTAGACCACGTTAAACTAAAAACTGCAAAAAAAAAAAAGGCTATAGCCAAAATAATGTTGACAGCCATCAGTTTTTCTAATACACTTTAAAGGACCACAGGTAGCAAAGTGCACAGCAACAAAAAATACTTTTTACAAAAACAACTGCCATGTCTGTATATATCTACAACTTTGCTTCAATCTATCGCCGTTCCGGACAGACTCTATTCTTTCCGGTGATTTTACGGGTTGATCAGAGAGGCTGCACAGTTTGACCAGCAGACAGCAGCGTGGTACACACATTGTAGATGGATTGCATGTGAATTGCCAGACTGTTGAACCCATTTTTACCGGGGCATAAAAAATTGTCACACAAGTTTTGCATCATCTGATCGCCTTTTCTGGATCGGCCTTTATAGAGACCACCGATCACACATTATACCAGATGGTGTAGAGCGAAATAAATTAGACAAGGATGAAGACGATGTGTCAGAGATTTATTTGCATTCTAAACTACTTAGAACAATATCTAAGGCTGCATCGAAAGGTAACTTCATGTCTGCTGCCATGTTTGATCCATAGGTATAAACAAACTGCTTCAGAATTTTGCATAGACATGGTCATCATCTTGCTGCTCCCTCCCCGTTCTGAAAATTTGGTCCATGGTATTCAGACTGCCTAACAGCGTGAATAAAATCACACTGCACAAAAGCAGCAAGGGAAAACCCAAGCTAGAGAGAATACTAAACATTTCTTAATTTGTGTTTCAAAGATGAAAAGGTTGTATGGGTTTAGAACAATTTAAAGGCTCATGATCAGATGTAAGGCTGTATCAGTGTCCTTATTAGCCCATATTTCATTTTGAAGACGATGTGATTAAATGTATGCAGACACACGGTGCTGATTCATGTGTACAGCACAAGAGTACATGAAAAATGCCCATAAAAACTTACTGTGCCATTCCGCACAGAACAATGCTCTCATGCGCGCTCCATGAGTTGAATGTATGTTGTTAGTGTTTTCAGTGATGAGCCTGTTCACATCTAAAAAAAAAATTGTTTTGGGGTTCATGACCCTTTAAAGGTCCGCTGACATGGGATTATTGTATTATTTTAACAAGTTTCCTGGGTTGTCCTTATAATGTTAGTAATTTTTTAGATCAAAAATAGTCATAATTGAGAAATAATAGCTGTTTTTACTACAGCTATTATACGTTTTTACTAAGATAGCTATCAAGATTAACGAATCATGAGATGTTTTTAAAGTATATAGATCTATTCCCATCACATAAAATGTTGCCGTGATGAGCACTGTGCAAGCAGATGACAGTCTGTTGATCACAAGAATGAAGATCTTATCATTGCAACTAGGGATGGGCATTTTTCAAAAATATTGCATTCGAATATTCGGGCTCATAAAAATCGAATATTCGAATATTCGTTTATTTAAATTATGTTTAACGAAAAAGACGTTATTTTTAATTTTTGTTGTTTTTTTATGTTTTTGTCACAATTTCTGGACAAGCTTACAATTAGGCAATACACAAGCTTACAATAGTAATTAAAGTTTTCTTTTAGTTGAAAACATTAAACAGTAGGCCTATGTGTAAACAAAAAATATATATAAAAAAGCATTATTAAAAGCATGCTCAAGCAGCGCGAGCGAAAAAAAAAACTAATAAAGCAGATTGCGTCAGATATCATACAGAACATACACACGAGTCAACAAATGATTGAATATCGTGTTTATATTGTTTCACGTTTATGTTGAGAAAAACAATAATATCTAACGTTACATGCAGGGGCGGCGCCAGCACTTATGCTCGAGTGAAAGACGCCGCGCTGACAGACGTTTCAGAGACACAAATATAACGGTGTTTCTAACAGCACTTTGCTTTTCTGTTCTTAAACCGGTCTCCCTTAACGAAGCATAAAGGAAGTATGTCTCAAAATCATTTTGCTATTAGATATGTTAACATCTTTGATCACGTGGGGTCCAGCTGCGCTTACCTGCAGTTGTGACGCAGTGATGAACAGCTGTCTTTCCTCACTCGACTGTTTGGATTTAATGTCATTTCTCATGGTGATGATATCATAACTCAGGTTAATTAATCAATTTGATCAAAAGTAATTCCGTTTAGTAAGAGCCTTTTCAAGTAACGTTAATTCCAAACTTCGCGAGGCAGACGACAACATTATGTGATCAAATACAGACAACTTGTTAACACACTCCACAGCGCCATCCGGTGCATTTAATTGTAACTGCGAGTTCTTTAGGATTTATCATGGACTCACTGCATTTACGGCCAGCAAAGCAACGTATTCAAAATTCGAATAGTATTTTATTTTTCGAATAATAATTACATATAGAATATTCTAAAATTCAAATATTCGTGCACATCCCTAATTGCAACGCAGTTTCTGAACTCTCTCTAATGCTTCCACCAATGCAAACACGATGATGTACATACAGTAAGAGCGTCATTGTGCAGTGTAACGTCATTGATTTCATAACCCGCGCTGTGTGGAAAGATTGTTCTTTGATCACTTTCTGTATATAATTCTTTCACAATTTAAAAGGGGTGGTAAAATACCATTTTCATGGTAAAATAAGTCTCTGATGTCCCCAGAGAGTGTATGTGAATTTTAGCATAATATACCCCCAGATATTTTTATAGCATGTTAAAGTTGTCATTTTTTGAGGGTTTGCAAAAACACACCATTTTGTGCCTGGCCCTTTAAATGTAAATGAGCTGCTGCAGAGGGTGGGGTTTCAAGAGCTTGCCTGTGTTAGCAGCCCCGATTACCTCACGCAGAGAAACAAAATGACAGAAACTGTTCTCCCTTTAAATGTTAAAACGGAGTCAGTCAAAGATGGAGAGACTCAAGAAGAAGTGACAACATGTAGAATGCAACAGGACGGTTAGTTGATGCATTTATGTTGCTGATGTGAAGTTAACTATCTTCAATTAGGATATTCTGTCATGGTAATCTATAAATTGCTCGTATAGGAACTGTTGTGAGATGCACACAGAGTGACTTTCTATGGCATGTGAAAAGAAGGATGCTAAAGTTTGAGCTGACTCACAAATGTACTCTTATACAACCTCTCTTCCTCTTCTCAACATGGACTGCGTGTTTCCCAGGGGCGGGGTTTATGTACATTTTGGGGGTTGCTGATGTCACTAACCAAGGAGGAATTTCATATAATCCCTACCAGCCATTTGTTGTAGTCCTTTTCTTTAAAAGCAAATATCTTCCTTTGAACTTACAGCAACTTTTCACACTAACTAAAGTTCGAAAAGTGAAATCATACTTTACCACCCCTTTAAATTAGTTTTTTTTTTCCATCCTATTAAAAAAACTATATCTCATTCCCCATGGACTACCATAGTATGTATTTATGATTAAAACATTGTTCCAAATATCTTCCTTTGTGTATAGCAGAACAAATAAACACATAGAGGTTTGGAACAACATGAGAGTGAGTAAATACTGACAGAATTTAAATTTTTGGGTGAACTAACCCTTTAATGTTAAAAAACCTTAGAAAGAGAAAATTTCATGTCAGGGGACCTTTAAGGCTGATATGGAAGTACTTAAATCACTGACCACAAACTTGACGGAGTATGTGTAGGGAATTTTGAGTTCTCCAGTGAACTTGTTGCCCAGGCTCATGGGAGGTCCTGTACAGTCTGCTTTGTCTGGGTTGGTGTGCTTAAAGCTTTCAAAAGAAATAGAAACATACTCAATTTTTACATATTAACATATATAAATATGATAATCATAATCCTCAATTTGACAATGAGTTATTTAAATATATTGTTGTGCTTTTTGTTAAATCTTAATGGGCTAAACAGTGATTTTCTCTGCTGCCTTATTTTTGGTTTAATTTTTTTGTAGAGCCTCAAATACCTTTTGGGCTCTAATTTAGCAGCGACCAGTCTGGCACCAGCAGCCTCAGTTTCCACCTTGTGGTAGAAGATGGTGATGTCCACGTGGTTGAAGATGTAGAAGGTGTCTTTGTCATTGAAGTCAGCCTGTGTAAAAATGACCATTTCTTAAACACGTTGCATTAAACTGAACACTCAACATAAGACTTAGAAAAAATAATGAGGGTGAAGTAATGAAGTTTTACACACATTGACCACACAGGCATCTTTGGCCCGTCCCAATTCCGTGACATAGCAACCAATGGGGAAACCAGGATTACAGAACTTCTGATTGTCCTCCACATCATAACACCAGGTCACTGGCATATTATCAACAATCCTGAGAGAGACAAATAAATCATTAGATGCTATGCTTCTTTGTCGTTCTGTGTTACTGCTGGAAGAGGAAAGAGACTGAGTGAATGCCTTACCAGTGATGTTGGTAATTGAGGAGCATTCCCTTTTGAGGAAGTCCAGTTTGGCTTTATCATCCGATTTGTCTGTTTTGTAAGGTTTAACACAGACAGTCTTGCATTCTAAATTTTTGTTGAAGGAAAACTAGAAGAAAAAAGGATACTCAATAAGGGGTGGGAATCTTTTGGTACCTCATAATCATTTTTTTGAGGTCACAATTCTATTAAAAATCGATTCTCAATTTTGAAAGAAATTGTATTTGATATCATAGATTTTATTGTAGTTTATGGTTTGGTGTTACTTTTCCTATTTAAATGTGGTAGACAGTTTAATAGGTCTTGAACAAAAAAATCCCACTAAATCAAATGTGAACCTTTTATTCAACTCAATTTTATAAAACAAATGTCATTAAAGGAGCAGTTCACTTTTTAAAAAACTTTTGCTGATAATTTACTCACCCCCATGTCATCCAAGATGTCCATGTCATTCTTTCTTCATTTGAAAAGAAATTAAGGTTTTTGATGAAAACATTCCAGGATTTTCTCTATATAATGGACTTCAATGGGAACATTGTTTCAGTGCAGCTTCAAAGGGCTTTAAATGACACCAGATGATGAATAAGGGTATTATCTAGCAAAACGATTGGTTATTTAAAAAATATTACTATTATATTATTATTATAATGCCTTGCTCTGTTCTGTGATGAGCGTTTGTGACTCTCCTGTTCAAACTCGTTCATCAAAATGAGCAAATCTTTTTTTCGTGTCATGACTCGAAGGGTCCTAGACTAGGGCTGGGCGATATGGCAAAAAAAATGTATCGAATAATCGCCTTAAAAAATATCCGCGATATCCGATTATATCGTCTACCCAAGCCCCGCCCCCAACACGCCCGCCGCGTGTCATAGGCCATATGTTATTTTAGTCAGATATGACTGTGCGACTGCACAAAAATCACCTCAGATGAGCAACTGAGCGTCTAAGTCAACCGCCGCAATCTATCGCAAATCAAAGTGAAAGTGAAAGTAAGTCGCAGAATCTTAAATCTTCATTAGAACTAAAGAAACGAAATTATCTTAACACCAGGCTGTTGGCGCTCTCTCTTATTGCTGTCTTTGATTTTGAAATTAGCTGATGATGATCAATAAAATGCAGCGCATCTGTTGCTTTCGATGACGTGCACTTCATTAAATCTGTATATTGCGCGGGAATTGAAGATCGGATTTAGGCTATATCCGTTTTGCAAAAACACATTTATGTGATCAGGTGTAATGGAATCGTTTTGATAAATCAGAGTTCAGATAAATCAGCTCCAATCTGAGAAAACGCATGAAGTGGCAGGTGTAAAACAGCCCCGTTGAGTCTGGCTGCACTTTATCTAAATCTAATGATAGCCAGGAATTCAACTAGTTTAATTTAAAGATTGGCATGTTAAAGGTTTTACTTTGGTTAGTTTGAGCTTGAACGAGCATAAATAATTAGCTTTGTTGTTAGTTTTGCTAGAAATTTCCACACTGTTCTTATCGCATCGCCTATGTGTTTGAAACGAATTTCGTTTTGCGAGGAGAAATGAATAGCCTACAATATTGAATACAACTGAACAGAACAGAACCAAATTTGATTGTAAGAACAGTGAATGCATGTTGATGTCAAGGTGACAGATGCTTATTTGTTTTTCATAAGGTCCGATCTCTTACTTTTCTTTTCTTTTCTTTTCTTTAGCGTTATCGACTGATTTAATGATAGGCCTAAGTTAATTTCCTAATTATAACGTGCGCTTTTTTAAAAACTTGTAATCAAACTATAATATATTTGTTATTTTATTTGTCTAAAATTAGGGATTAAAACCAATTGTTTTGTTCTGCATGAGCAAAAACTTTCTGGTTTTAGAGTTCCAAGGTCTCCTTAATAAAAGCCGCTTAATAAAAAATACTGCTTTATTTATTTAAAAACAGAAGTTACTAATAATTATATTTGGGTATTTTATTTATTTATTTTTGTTCATGTTTTAATTTAAAGCAAAGTATAATGCTCGATATCTACTGTAACCGACCTCCCAACATTGCAAACTCTGAACGCGTGCATGAGATATTCAAAGCAACGCAATTTCTTCATCCGTTTGCAGTATAACAAAATTTTAATTTTAATTACAATGATCATGTTTTTATTTTTTTAGAAGGCCTGTTTATTATGTGCAACATTTAAATTAATATTCAGAAACGGGTAAAGTTACTTTTCTGATTAACTTTTATACTAAACCAAAATAAAATATTGGAGATGTCTCTGCTATTCTGAATTAACAGGATTATGTTTTTTCGTCTGCAGAACGAAAAGATAAAAATCAAGAAATCCAGGAAAAAAATGTTTAGCAGAATTACGAAAGTGATAAATGATCTTTGACAGGTAACGCATCTCAAAGTCGCATGCTGAGTCCAACACAGACTCGTGTTGCCGTTGGTGCAGTCAGCGCCGAACAACAGGCACACAATATTAAGTTTAGGCATACTGTAAAAGTTCAGCGAGAGATTTTCTTTATCCTTTGTTCTTTGATCAACTTCAAATATTGGCACCGAGTGCAGGCTGTCAATGCACGGATTCAATAGACACAGGCCTGCTTACCGACTGTGTTTACAGGTCAGGGATATTTCGAACTTGAAAAAAGATGTGTAATGACGTCTTTCCATGATTGAAACAATTCTTCTGATATTTAATCATGTTTATTATTTCATGCTATAAATTAACAAGAAGGATATTTGTGTGATATTGTATGCACATTTGTCCATGCACGAGAAGCGGTTGTGTGTGCAGCTCAGAAAACAGCGCTCATGCAGACGTGTTCTCTCGCGTCTTGTGCTTAAGGAATGCTATCAAGAAGAATCGATTTTCTATTCCTAACCCTACTAGCCTAAAGAAAATATTTAAATCATGCCTATTGCATGTAAATAAATATGTGAATTAACTATAGGGCTATGTGAAATATGTTTGTCTTTTTTATTTTTTATTGACGATTATCGTCTGGAAACAGACTTTGATATCGATATCGCAATACTTGCGAGACATTGTCGATATACGATAATATCGTCATATCGCCCAGCCCTATCCTAGACAAGACCCTTATTCATCATTTGGTGTTCGTTTAAAGACCTTTGAAGCTACTGAAACGGTCATTTGGACCTCGAACCATTTGGTCCCCAATGAAGTCCATTATATGGAGAAAATCCTTGAATGTTTTCATCAAAAACCTTCATTTCTTTTCGACCAGAAGAAAGAAAGATGTGGACATCTTGGATGACATAGGGGTGAGTAAATTTAGGGCCCTATGAAATCCGTTTTATTTTTCCCAAATTCCATTTTTTCCATTTCAATTTTTAGGAATTCATTTTATAATCTTGACTGTTATTTTAGTCGTTAAAAGAGTATGCTTTTAAAGTTAAAGTTTTCCGCGTTAACACTAGATTCTGCGTTAATTTGCCAATTCCGAATTCCATGATCGCAGAAATCATAGGGCCCTATAAATTATCAGCAAATGTTTTTTTTAAAAGTGAACTACTCCTTTAAACTGACTGCAATCATTACACACATGAATGGCAGTCTTCTGTAATAAAGCAAGGCAGGCCATTTTATTTTTATTTAATTCAGCTAGTTATTTTTATTTAATTCAACTAATTCATGCGAGAATAACATATACCACCAACTTTGCTGACAAGATAAACTGATAAATATGCAATCAGAAACAATGCAAGGTGAACAAGCCATACTTAAATGGTATGCAAGCTAAGTTTTGCAAGCTAAGTATGCAAGTTTTCGTTCAGGACGATTGTTTCAGATCTGTTATGTCAGTGACAGCACGGAGCTAGCTAAATTAAATCTGTGTCACGTAAATTAGCGCTAACGTTCATGCCAAAAATGAATTATTAAATGCACAGGCACCCTACCTTCAAAGCCATCCAATTTAATGCATGGAAAATACATGATCCATAACAATGCATGTCATCTGCTGTATCCACAACAATTCATACGTGTTTGAGTCATATTTCCCTCTTGCAGGTGTTCATGTCAGATCTTACACAAATCCATAGCACTAATAATCACTAACGTCCGTACAAAGTAGGCTAACCTAAATGGTAAAAGTAGCTGTTTCTGTTGACTGTCTATTTTATCCATCTCAGAATTAAAAAGCAGTAATCCAAGTCGAGTTTGTTGACTGTGCATCTTGAGCAGTTCCTCACCACACCACACCCACCACACCCCTTCTCCCCTCCCCTCCCCTTTTTCGCATAGACATGAAAATCGCTATCCAAACCTAAATGGTTGTAATTCAAGAATGCTTTGTAATAGACCTATGGACAAGTTGTGTTCCAAACTTTAGGTTGAAAAAATGAGCATTCACTAATTGTATTTGGGCGCAGTAACAAACTTTGTCAAGCTAGATGAACAGCCAAGCTTCCTTACTGACCATATAAGGGCGCCTCTATGTTAATATATGCTTTGAGTGATCTGAACCAAGTATTTCCATAATTATTGCAGTTGAATTCAAGCAGTATTTGGCTTGAATTCAACTTCTAATAAACACATAAAACGAGCATATATGTGTGTTACAGCTGGCAGCCGCATCACAAATCGAGAATCCATAATTTTTTAATTTATATTTTTAAAAATTCCAACTTTTTTAAAAATAAAATTTAATTGTGTTATTTTTTAACTCTTGGTATGAAAACAAACTGAGCTTTCTAATTTCATGATTTTTCATGTTTATTGCTTTTTCAAAATAAAGGCTTAAAGATGCCTAATGAATATGACATTCTTGTTGCAAATTTATAAATTACATTTAATTAATTATTACTCTATATATTGCATTTAAATAAATATACCTTTGTAGTAAATTATAATTAAATTATCTTTATTGTGAAAATATTTATTGTATTTATTCACACTGTAGGCTACTGCAAAGTAACTTATCTGTCATACTGTTTAACTGTGTTAGTGTTGCTGCACTATCCTGACCATTATAGCACTAAATAGGAACAACCATAGGTCTTCTCTATAATTTAAAACATGACTAGACTTGGTTAGGTGTTCTTATAATGGATGTAAGTATGGAGAACAGCAAGCAAAAATTGATTATATGTCAGTTACTGCCTTTTGTCTTTGCACTGACTCCTTATTTTTGGCACATGATACAAAGGCAGAGCACAGTAACTGCCAAAAAAAGGTCAAAGGTCAATTTTGAGCTCAAGATTTTTTGCATACAAACTTTTCTTCATTATAGCAACTAGTTGTCAAATTTTGGGAAGTCCTACCTATAATACTTTTGTCTGGACAGAACAGAAACTTTAAAGTCATTTGCATGGCAGTACAGTACAGGGCTTGACATTCACTTTTGAGGCGCTTGTCCTTCGGACAAGTAAATTTATGTTTCACTTGTCCATGCACAAAAGTCACATGTCCGGGTAAAGATTTATAATTTTATCTAGGGCTGCACGATTTGGGGAAAATGTCATATTGCGATTATTGAGGTCAATATTGCGGTTGTGATATGCGATTGCGATATAATAAACAAATGGTTTCATGAGTCAACTTGTTTGGTTCTAAACCAAATGCACACACAGATTAGTGATAATTCTGAAATTAGCAATAACAACTAAATGATTGATAACACCTATAATGATCAATAAGCCATTGATGTCTGGATAAAACAGGTCTAACAGGTTGGACATATACAGAAATTGAATAAAGTTATCGAGTCATAAATTATAAATTATATATAGACTACTCCTTATTAAAGCTACACAAGTTCTTTAGTCAAGAGAACGGTTTAGTATGACAGAACGCTTTATTGGTAGCTGGCCCTTTAAGAGTAGGAGCTGTGGACAGAGACGCGGATCTCACACGCGCCTCATTCTCTCACGAGTCACGACTCTTTATGTCCATCATAAGACTGCTCTTATGTTATGAAGATACTCGACAAATGACATTTTGGCTAAATTGTGTGTGTTGTTGATGTTCGTTCAAGCGTGAAAGAGAACTTCTGGCGCGCGGTCTGTGCATGCGCATATATACGCGTCTTTCTGTGAGTCACATTCAGGACATTCACAGGCAGCGCGAAAAATGTTCGTTTCAAATCAGTAAAATGAAATCTGTAAAATAGATGTAACGAGTGGCATATAACGTGAAGTAACATGGCATTTTATTTTGTTTGAAATTTAACTTGTCCGGTTCGACAACTAATTTTATCTTCTACTTGTCCTACAAAAAATCCACTTGTCCCGGACAAGCGGACAAGCCTTAATGTTCAGCCCTGACAGTAGCCTAGGTTTATTTAACATGTAGTAAGAAATACTACAAGTGAATAATCAAATGTAAAAATAAAACACTCATAGACTTTTACTGTATGAATTAAATATGAATTGATACATATTAAAGATACAAAAGTGATTCAGTCAAAAGCAGTTTTTAATTGATATTCATTAATTGATATTCATGAGTGCGAAGAACATAACAGACTGTGGTGTTTACATACTCCACACGATGTGCATTTTGACATAATTCTGTGTGTATTTGACTTTAAGCAAGCACAATAAGCTATTTAAGAGAACTGAATTCGGGATTGCATGCTTCTAAAAAGCAGCATCTGTGTCCGATAACGCGAACATGCATCTGAGTCCTTTTTTGCGGCTAATAAAGGCTATTGTGATTAATAACACTCTAACGTGTCAATAGTAGAACTGCAAAAGAAAAAAATGTAACAGCTTAAGCGGGCATGCATTTTCATTTATGCATTTGCTTTTTTTATATGCTTTTATCCCAAGTGACTTAAGTTGCACTTAAGGTATACATTATGATCTAGGTGTTGCTAGTATGGGAAGGCTGTGTAATGTACCTTATATGGGGACGGCTCAATTCTTTCTCCAAACAGCACCTGACCCAAGTTCTCAGATGGACGCTTCTCTGCCTCATCAGCACAAAAATCAAACCTGAAAGATTAAAAATAATGAAGTATAAAACTTTGTGGACAGAGTTAACTATCAAAATAAACCAAACACAACATGTTTTAAATAGCAGTTATAACAACACTAAATCTACCACTCTAGAACTTCTAAGATGGATTTCTTGTTTAATAATTTATCAGGTGATATGTTTAAACAGAGTGAAATTTTTTTTGTCTTTCAATATTCTCTATACAGTTGACTACTGAGTGTGGCCATTTTAAAAGGATTCAAATTCTTAGAGAACAGCTTTATTCGCTGTGTTTAGTTATAAAATGTATGCTTGGGAAACAAATAATTTAACTAACATTAACCCAAACAATAAAACCTTAACCCTCATGTGGTGTTCAAACCCCTATAACACTTGTGGTGTTCCCGGTCAAAAATGACTGGCCTATAAAAAATAGCTTATAAATCACTCATTATACCATATTTTCACCCAATCTTGGATTCAATCTTTTTGTCAACTTGTTCTCTTTCAATTAGGACTGGTTTTATATTTCTGTTTGCATCTGATTAATCATGGGCCTCATTTATCTGAGAGTAGGCATGGTCAAAAATAGTCACAATGGGCGACCATTGAAAATGAATGGGAGAGACTGAAAATAACAGAATTTAGTTTTCAGGAGCATGTTCATTATTTTCATGTACACATATGAGCATGTGTGCAAACATCGAGCCCTTGGACCTGTGCATGTATCGATACATTTATACACACGCTACCGAAAATCTGATGAATAACATCATGTGCAGAGAGCTGCTTTGCCATTGTGCTGCCACAAATGTGCTCACACAAGGTGCTGTGAGGCATTTATATATGCCTGTGTTCCTAGTTCTGTGTGAGAACCAATGGGGTAATCCATCGACCGGAAGTTTGAAGCCTCGCGGGAGCTGCCATCTTGTAGCAGAACTTCACTTGCGTTAGCATTTCCATTGACTCCCATTCATTTTGGCGTCACTTTGATAGCGAATAACTTTACATCTGAGGCGTTTTGAAGACCCCATTTGTCCATCATTTATTTCTAAAGAAACACGACAATGTATAAAATGCTCCATTACCTTGTAGCTTATGTTATGTCCCGTTGAAGCAGTTTTTTGTAAAATAGGCTAACGAAACAAGAACATGAAAGAAAGATTCTTTTGAAGCCAGATCACTGCAGTCACGGCCAATTTGTGCATGTGTGTGGTAATGTCAGATGGATAAATGTATATTAGATGCAGGTTAGGGTAGGATCAAATTTCTCTCTATGGAAAAAAATGTGTAATACTCAAAGTTTGTGTGTTTTAACGTGTGTGTGTGTGTGTGTGTCTGGGTTGCGTGTGTATAAATGTACTCGATACATGCACAGGTCCAAGGTCTCGATGCTCATATGTGTACATCACATGCTCCTGAAAACTAAATTGTTCTGTTATTTTCAATCTCTCCCATTCACTTTCAATGGTCGCCCATTGTGACCATTTTTGCCCATGCCTACTCTCAGATAAACGAGGCCCACAATTAATCAGATGCAAACAGAAATATAAAACCAGTCCTAATTGAAAGAGAACAAGTTGACAAAAAGATTGAATCCAAGATTGGGTGAAAATATGGTATAATGAGTGATTTATAAGCTATTTTTTTATACACCGGTCATTTTTGACCTGGAACACCACAAGTGTAACAAGACCAAATTACATTTTCAAAAAACAAATGAGATTTAGATATACTGTTTGGGAACAAAGTCACTAAGTTTCAGTACAAAGCGATAACATTAACTAGTATTTTCAGGAAAAAGAAAATCTTCTCCGGGTCAAATTGACCCGAACACCACATGAGGGTTAATGAAGCTTTGAAAACAATGCAACATTGTCTGAGAATTCTTTTTTGTGTGTGTGTATCACCGTAAGATCTATTGTATCACAGTAACAAAATAGGATATGTACAGTTTGCAACAAAGATGTTTCTGTAACATCTCAAGTGCTTCTCTGTGTTCATATTATTACATACTCTATAACTCTTGAATTTGTGGCCTAATGACAATTCTGTCATTATTTACTCACTGCTTTGTTCTGTGGAATGGTTTAACCATTCAATGGAATTCAATAACTGTAAGTAACTGTTTGGATACCGAGATACTTCAAAATATCTTCTTTCCATGAGCAAAACCTAAGTGTATTTTATTAAAAGAAAGCCGTCATATGTATGCTCCTGTTAATTCAGACAGAAAAACCTCAGGCATTTGATCAGACAGTAAGTGCAAGGCTGATTAATAATGCAGAGCATATGCCATATTGAATGTCTTGTGAGGAAAAGCAAGACATTTTTGCCTCCATTCGATTGTACAGCAGCAGTTTGACTGAAAGGCCTCTGTGGTGTTAACATAAAAGCACTCCCTCCTCAGACTCCAGACAGTCTGAGCACAATCTCTACACCCCTCCCCTCCCCATCCAACGTCTAGCCTCACACCATTTCTTCCTTTTCAGGTTTTCCTCAGCTTTGTAAAAGTCCAATGCAAAAGGAGTTACTCATTTACTCAGTTACTCAAAAACTGTGAGTACTAACTGGTTAACCATGCAAAAAACACAGCAAATTTAACTCATGCTGAAAGTGGGATCTCGATTGTCATCCCCCGTTCTCTGAGATTTGTTTTCATGATAATTCGAACGTAAAGAGTTTTATCAATAAAATCTGTTTCAGCGTATAACAATAGTGTATGGGGGCAACAGTCTTGACAAGTCGAACCACGAACGACGTGCCAAGTAAGCTGAACTGTATGAAGTTCAGCGAACTTCTGAACTGTATGAATGGAGTTTGTGGTTCGACTCGTGGTCGAGACTGTTTCCAAAGATCCTCCCAGTATACACAAAGTGTACGGTCTTTATAAAGTATCTTCTTATTAAACGGCCTGTACACTTACAAAGTTCTCAATGCTTCGTTTTGTATTTAGGGACCCTCATTATTTTACTGTGTTAGTTTGGGGCTATTTTGAGCCATGTTAGAGGTATTAACTGGCGATTTCTTTTTACTTATTAAATGCCCCCATATACTAGTGTTAAGCTAAACAGTTTTTAGAGATAAAACCCTTAACATTCGTTTATCATGAAAACAAATCTCAGAGAAAGGCTGACTAGGTACCAATGATTTATTAGACCAAAGGTTGATTTTGCGCCAGAGTTCTCCTTTAACTACAATTAAAACTATTCAAATTAGTTTACATGAATTAAAATAAAGCTGAAACAAACTAAAAATAAATATTATATTAAAAACAAGCTTTCATTTTCATTTCATTTTTTTTAAATTGGAAACACTGCATTGTCAACCAACTAAAATAACATAAGTTTAAGTACTAAGTAAAGAAATAAAGTACTAAGTTTAGAAATAAGATAAAAAAATAAAGCTAAACGGAAATATTTTAAAAATAAAAACATAAAATTACTTAAAATGAAAATATAAAAAATTAAAGTTGTTTATTAATAAATATTATAACAGTATAACACTATCCATCATTAACAAAAAATACAAATGTATTACTCACGCTGTGTATTCATAGGGCAAAACAGACTCCACAGAATCCAGTCTGTTCACAAACAGCTCAATAGACGACTGTTGAAAAGAGAAGCAGTAAGGGTTAAAGCAAAGTCCTCTGTATTTTCTCCTTTCCATAAGGTGAAAGTTTGAAAAAATTGATATAATTTACTTTTTTTTGACACGCAAGTATGCTATATTTCTGTCATGTGATGGCACCTATACAAAAACACATCTCTATATTATTAGAATAAACGGTTTAGAAAAAAACAATTTCCATGTGAACCATAGTCTGGACCAAAATGTCTGTTACTACAGTAAAAACACATTCATATAGGATCTCCTCATTTAAAAAGGTTTTTGATGTCTTTTATTCTTCTTGATGATGGTGTGTCATCACCATTTTATTGTGAAGGATAAAAATATTAAGTTTTGTAACTATTATATCTGGGTGGAAACTATGGCTACTACAATAATAGTAAGTTAGTAACAACTTAATAATAAGTTATTGAGGAAATGCATTTTGCAATCAAATAGTTCACTGAGTATGATGAACAACCCCCAAAGAACAATGTGGAAATAAGGAGAAAACTTCTCCCACCCATTGAACCAGTTTCAATGTGGACAAACATGATATCACCACTGAGACCTGCTATTCCCCAACCTAGTGCTGGGCGGTAAACCGGTTCAAACCGAAAACCGGTTTATATTTTCGTCACGATTTTGATTTTGAATAAACCGCCATACCGGTTTAATTACACAACGTTCAGAACGACCGTTACGCTGCGCGACCATAGAGTCCGCGACACTGTTTCAGACGGACCCTTACCCGTTGCACTACTGAGCACCGACGAGGGTAAACAAACAGCAGCGCTCTGTTACGTTACATGGACGATGGATGCTGAAGAATTAGTACAACATGACAGTGATGACACCGAAGAAGAACTTGTGCCAAAAAGAGGAGCCGGGTCTGTTGTTTGGAGGTTTTTTGTTTTCCAAAAATCCGACGTCGACCAGTTGGGCTAAAATTCTCCGCTGGGGAGAATGACCCGGCAACACAAGCAAATTGCTCGAGCGCCTTAGCCGCAAACATGTCTTGGAATATCAAGAATGTATTAAATCAGCCGCGGATTCAGCCGCGGATTCAGCGCCCTCCACATCAGCATGTAACACAGGGAAAGCTAAAGAAAAGTAGAGCCAAATATTGTTATACATTTTTTAAACAATTGTCATAGAGCATTTATAAAACAACAACGAAAAAACATCGAAAATAAATAAAACTATAATAATAATACAATTCTTTGAAAATTAAGTGATTTGTTTAACTGCAAGTGAGGAGCTCTGTCCTTGGTCTATACTGACGGTCACAATCGCGCACCTGATCACACCACACGCTACAAAATAATATAACTGCTATCTGCCACATAATGAAAAATCCTAACAAAAGCTCTCTTTTATACAGGCTGTATTCTTCTTTACTTACAAAGCTATGGGTTAACTTTTGTCCAGCCGATCTGTTAGGCGTCTTAAAACAACAGACAAAATAGCCTAAAAAACTATCTGAAATCTAGGCTGTGTTGTAAGATAGCATAAGTTTAATTTCGTTTTGTTACATTATTTAGGCTACTTTCAAATGAGTCAAGTGTACAGATAAAAACCTATTAAGAAAACAATCTATTGAGTCAGTATGATAAAGCCGTTAAAAGAGCTGCTCACGTCTTTTGCGCGCTCAAGTTTGATTTCAAATAGGCACGCGATGTGCGCGCTCATAATGGAGCAAGCGCGGTCGCCACCGTCGCCTACCTCCACAAACATGTAGCCAGACAAAAGATTTAGATTTCTTGGACATTCTGTCGACTAAAGTAGCGTGAACTGAATGAATACAGCAAAACTACCTACCGGTACATCCCTTACTGAGCGCGAGCAGCAGCGGAGCCAGTAGGTGCGGTGCGGTTCCCGAGTGTGTTATGTGTGTGCGCTAAACTGTGGCGCAGTTACAAGAAATAGCCTAAAAGCATTTAAAGTTGGGGATAAAACATAGGCTAATTATATTTAGAATACAGTAATAAATAACTGCTTTATAAAGGAATACATATCAGGGAGTAAATCATTGAAAATGTATTTCTATTGGCAAAAAAAAAAAAAAAGCGACTGGTCGACCAATAAGAATTTCAGTCGACCAAGACGACATCGACTGATTAGTCGACTAAACGACTAAAGTTGACAGCCCTCAGTCAGGTGTTCAATGCATTTTCTACTGGTTAAGAGAGAATTACTGCAGTAAATTGACTTAGGATGGTCTATTTTACTGTCATTAGTGAATATTGTAGAATAATTCCACACTAGTAATACAGGTTTGCATGGCCCAGAAAATTATGCTGTTTACAAATAAGAGCCATTCATGATTCTAATGAAGTGAGGAATCAAAATGCAAAGACAACTGCAGTCAAAATACAGAACTTTTATTTTAAACAACACAATTAGAACAACTTGGAATACTTCTGCTAGTTCAAGTACAAATCCAGCAAACATTACAGTCATTCAAGTAAATATAAAAGGAAATCTTGTCTTGCATTGCTTTTGAGGTCTATTAAAGAAATTAAAACAAAATTATGCAGACTTGCATTAGTTATTCCTTCAAAAGTATTGCTTCGAAAACCAGAACAAACATAAAATAAATATAAAGTGCTAACTTACTTGGCACACAGGATTATCCTGTATAATGGAAACAATATTTGGCTCGACTTTTCTTTAGCTTTCCCTGTGTTACATGCTGATGTGGAGGGCGCTAAATCAGCGGCTGATTTAATACATTCTTGATATTCCAAGACATGTTTGCGGCTAAGGCGCTGGAGCAATTTGCTTGTGTTGCCGGGTCATTCTCCCAGCGGAGAATTTTAGCCGGACAGCACTTACATAATGGTTGTTTGTTCGACGTTGGATTTTTGGAAAGCAAAAAACCTCCAAACAACAGTCCCGGCTCCTCTTTTTGGCACAAGTTCTTCTTCGGTGTCATCACTATCATGTTGTACTAATTCTTCAGCATCCATCGTCCATGTAACGTAACAGAGCGCTGCTGTTTGTTTACCCTCGTCGGTGCTCAGTAGTGCAACGGGTTAAAGGGTCCGTCTGAAACAGTGTCACGCACTGCCACTCTATGGTCACGCAGCGTAACGGTTCGTTCCGAACGTTGTGTAATAAATACACCGGTATGGCGGTTTATTCAAAATCAGAAATCGTGACGAAAATATAAACCGGTTTTCGGTTTGAACCGGTTTACCGCCCAGCACTAAGCGCTCTGTTACGTTACATGGACGATGGATGCTGAAGAATTAGTACAACATGACCGTGATGACACCGAAGAATAACTTGTGCCAAAAAGAGGAGCCGGGTCTGTTGTTTGGAGGTTTTTGTTTTCCAAAAATCCGACGTCGACCAAACAACCATTGTAAGTGCTGTCGGGCAAAAATTCTCCGCTGGGGAGAATGACCCGGCAACACAAGCAATTTGCTCCAGCGCCTTAGCCGCAAACATGTCTTGGAATATCAAGAATGTATTAAATCAGCCGCTGGATTCAGCGCCCTCCACATCAGCATGTAACACAGGGAAAGCTAAAAGAAAAGTCGAGCCAAATATTGTTTCCATTATACAGGATAATCCTGTGTGCCAAGTAAGTTAGCACTTTATATTTATTTTATGTTTGTTCTGGTTTCGAAGCAATACTTTTGAAGGAATAACTAATGCAAGTTGCATAATTTTGTTTTAATTTCTTTAATAGACCTCAAAAGCAATGCAAGACAAGATTTCCTTTTATATTTACTCTGAATGCACTTAATGTTCCTGGATTTGTACTTGAACTAGCAAAAGTATTCCAAGTTGTTCTAATTGTGTTGTTTAAAATAAAAGTTCTGTATTTTGACTGCAGTTGTCTTTGCATTTTGATTCCTCACTTCATTAGAATCATGAATGGCTATTATTCGTAAACAGCATAATTTTCTGGGGCCATGCAAACCTGTATTACTAGTGTGGAATTATTCTACAATATTCACTAATGACAGTAAAATAGACCATCCTAAGTCAATTTACTGCAGTAATTCCTCTCTTAACCAGTAGAAAATGCATTGAACACCTGACTATGCATAAAAAATAAATTTAAAAAAACGAACCGAAAAAACGAAAAACCGTTATGATTTTGAAAAAAACCGTGATATCAATTTTTGGTCAAACCGCCCAGCACTACCTGTGTGCCAAGTAAGTTAGCACTTTATATTTATTTTATGTTTGTTCTGGTTTCGAAGCAATACTTTTGAAGGAATAACTAATGCAAGTTGCATAATTTTGTTTTAATTTCTTTAATAGACCTTAAAAGCAATGCAAGACAAGATTTCCTTTTATATTTACTTGAATGCACATAATGTTCCTGGATTTGTACTTGAACTAGCAAAAGTATTCCAAGTTTTTCTAATTGTGTTGTTTAAAATAAAAGTTCTGTATTTTGACTGCAGTTGTCTTTGCATTTTGATTCCTCACTTCATTAGAATCATGAATGGCTCTTATTTGTAAACAGCATAATTTTCTGGGGCCATGCAAACCTGTATTACTAGTGTGGAATTATTCTACAATATTCACTAATGACAGTAAAATAGACCATCCTAAGTCAATTTACTGCAGTAATTCCTCTCTTAACCAGTAGAAAATGCATTGAACACCTGACTATGCATAAAAAATAAATAAATAAAAAAACCGAACCGAAAACGAAAAACCGTTATGATTTTGAAAAAAACCGTGATATAAATTTTTGGTCAAACCGCCCAGCACTACCCCCACCCTTTATTTAAACACACTATAGAGCTGGTAAGTCCCGCCCATCCGTAAAACTCCAAGTGGACCTCTAGGTTGAAAAAGCGTCAATGCAAGTGAATGAGAGAAAATAATTATTTTCTGATCCCGTTTGAATTGTGCCATGAATGTAACATATGTTGTCTGTGAATTTTTTATATAATTTCTCATGTAACAAGTTTGACAGTTTATTGTATGATTCTTTGGCTAGCAGTTGTGGAATAGACATAACGAGAAAGACTACACGTCCCATATGTGACGTCGCCGCTTAACACATTTTCCCTCCACAAATCACGGTTTTCACCACGCTCAACTAGTTAGTCCTCTCCCTGAAAGAAGGCGGTGAAGTGCACCAAAGTCACAGCAGAGTCACAACCCTTTGTTAAACACAGATCTTGTTTTTTGCGATTTTCCAAAAGTCTATGGGGAAAATGCATTGCTTTTCGACCGAGGGAACCCATGCGCCGCTAGCTTCCGAGTTGTCCTACAAAGTGACGTCATCACTTCGGCACTCTATTGCATTACCCACATAATTCAACAATAATATAATGAACATTAAGTCATGCCACAGTCTTTAACTAGTCAATGGATTCATACAATTCATTATCATGCTTATGAAGACCATTTTAATTATTGTTGTGTGTGTAGTATTCAAACGTTCAGTTTTGAAAATATTCTGGGTTACTACAAAATTCTGCGGTGGAAGAACCTAATTCACTCAAAAATGCAAATCATGTTTTTATCACATACACTAAAAGTGGACCGAGGCTGTCAGTTGCTAACATTATATCAAATGTCTCATTTTGTGCTATATGTATTATGTAAAAAAAATTCATTAACGTTACTTAAGAGTCTAAGCTCTGCTCTGAAAAACACACGAACGGAATCTCTTCTCTTGCAGGCCTCACATACCCATCGGCAAAGAAAGTCAGTTCCAAGGCAGTAGAAAGTTTTTAAAAGCGTTAAAACGGACAGGTTTAACGTTAGCTCATATCTTTATAAAAGCAACAGCGTCTCCACAACTAACACACATCAATAGCAAACGTTAGCGAGCATGCATCACGCAGCATAGAGACTCCTTTAAAGAGAAACACGGCATCTCATACATTTTACGAAATCGTTTATTGTGCTCTTTTTAAATTTACCTTGCAGTCTGGTACATCGCTGTTTTTTCATTAGCGTCTTCTTCACAGAAGCTGACCGGGGCCAAACCAGGAAGATAGAAACTCAACGCGTCCCGCAGCGACCCGCACACAAAAAGCACCAATCAGACGACACGGACACGGTGGAAACACGACCATTTTGCTTTTGACCGACCAAGTTAAGTATTCAGTAGATATATTTACATGCGTAAAATGTAGATGTGTGTATCAAAGTCCAGACATTGGTGAATACTAAGCACAAGAGCTAGCGAGACTGCTGCCTGCGTAGCAGCATCTGACTCCTCAGACACGTCATCCGTTGCGAACTGCATGATGGGCATAACGGAGGACTCCAATGCGAAAGAGAATGAGAATGTAGAAGCCATCGCATCATATCAGAAAATGACATGCTCTGTAAATTAGATATTGAAATATTTAATGTAGAACTTATTTTTAATATCAACATTAATACAAGCCAATATTTTAATACACCCATTTGTTAATATTTACTATCAATATAATGTAAAGGATATAAAACAAAAATATTCTATGTCTGTAATATTTTATAGTCGTATAACAGAAAGCACTTTAAAGCAAGGTTGATACAAGCATCACAAAACCACATTTTCTTGAATAATCTTTTTATAAAACAAGGAACCACTAAGAACAAGAGTGCTGAAACGGACTGATTACACAAATGTTCGAAACAAAGCAGACAAACAAGGGGAACAAAAGTTAGATGCACATAACAAATGCGGTTATTTTATTGGACATCTTCAGTACCCATTGTATATCTCACAAACATTCAGCAACCGTTGTTCACACATTTGACATAACAAAAGACTTCTCTAAAACAATTGTAAATGACACAGTTCCTTATGCAGTACATAGTTTTCACTTCACTGATTCAAAGTTCAAGGGTCACGAAACCGACAGCATATCCACAGGCTAGTATTTCCAGTCTCTATGATTCTGTGGTTCTTCAGAGGTTTAGGGCAGCAATCCTGCCATCAGAACTGATTTAAAAGCAGTTTCAGTGTGTTACAATAATCATTGATAGTATGGGTTAATAGTGATCTGAGATCAGTTCTTTCAGACTGTACTCACTGAGCGTGCTCAGGAGCGCACAGCTCTGCTGGTGTGCTGAGCTGCTGGGCAGCAGAGGGCGGAATCAGTCTTCTCTGTCCACTCGAACTGGCTGGAAGCCATTTTCTTTTTGAAGACACGGCAGACTTAGTCACAAGTTCATTGTCCACCACTGGCAGGCTGGTGTAGATCTGCTTGGTTGGCCCTACACAAGGAACACGAAGCATTAAACCAAACACTGAATCATGTACACCTTTATTAAGGTAATGATTAGCAGACGCTTCAATTATACATTCACACAAATCTCACAATATGAGATTATATAAGGTTTTTTGTGGTTGTTGATGAAGTGAAATTAATGCCTTTATTGAATGTTTACAAAATTTAATCAAAAGTAGACATAAAGACTGTCAAATAAATGCTTTTGAACTTTCTATTTATGATAAAACAAAAAAAAATCCTGAAAAAATATTAAGCACAGTGATGTTCTGAAGCATCAAATCAGAATGATTTCTGAAGGACCATGTGACACTGACCACTGGAGTAATGATGCTGAAAATTCAGCTTTACCATCACAGGAATAATTATAATGTAAAACACATTCAAATAGAAAACAGTTATATTAAAACTGTAATAATATTTCACACTTTTTCTGTCTTATTGCATTTTTGAGCAAATAAATGCAGCTTTAATGAGAGTAAGTGACTTCTTTCAAAAGCAACCTACACGACCCGAACCTTCAAACTGTCTAGTGCATATACACGACTTTGATGTTACACAGCCTTTTTATCATTCATCACGTCAAATTTAGCTTGGGTTGAGAGTCTCTTGCAGCTTAAAGGGACACCTATTATGCCCCTTTTTACAAGATGTAAAATAAGTTCCTGATGTCCGCAGAGCTGAAACTTCACATACAGATATGTTTTATAGACATGTTAAAATTGCCTTCTTTTTGAGGATATGAGCAAAAACAGGCATTTTTTGTTTGTTTATTTAAATGCAAATGAGCTGTTACTAGCCAACATTTCCAGAAGGCTGGAGCTTCAAGAGCTAATCTGAGAGACAAACAAATAGGACAATCTCAGATAGTAAGTCGCATGACTAGCTGAAATGTCAGTGGTGTTGATGTCCTCATTGGAGTCTAGCTAGTGTGTATGGAGATAGAAGAACAGTTTATATTTTATTTTAATTATGTTTATTATTAGCATATTAACTCATGCTGTCATCTTGCTTCTATTACTACAACCTGCTGTAGAGGACAGTGTCCAAATTATGGCCAAATTTTTACTTGCGCTTCTTTAATGAAGTTTATTGTAAATATCACACAAAGTCCAAGGTACCATTTCATTTAAAAAACAATAGTTTATTGTTGCACTATAAGGCGAAATCTTTAATGAATGACCCCATTTTAGAACATTTTCATTTATAGGTCAGTTCCAATTATAGGCGCATAAGATACTGCAGTGAGACGCTTGATGGTTTGTCATGCATCCACTTACAATGCTAAGGGTAATGTAGCCGAGTGCGAGGCGCGTAGGTGAGGGTGTTTATTAGTGTGAGCGCGCTGGGCCGGGCACGTGCTGGACATTGTAGCCTACCATATGAGAGCCATTGTGCGGTGGCCGTTAGCAGCAGCTGGCTGTTTGAATGAGATGACCGGGTTTCGACGCGTAGCGCTTTATGAACATTCTGTGATGTGCAAACAGCGCGGGGACAGTGCGGACATAACCTGATTTTATGAGGCTGAACTGGCCGTGTGGCAGAGCAGGCATAAGATGGACACGAGCACGAATTCACAGGATTTAAGAGAACGCAGTGCGTTATTAACCAATTGATCCATATAGAAGGCGCACTGTCGTTTTTTCTGAGAAAATTAAAGGCTTTTAAGTGCACCTTATAGTGCGGAAAATATGGTAAGAGCAGAATATAACAATAAAGAAGTGCACATTAAAGTCTTAACCATAAACTCCCTCTCTTGCATTATCATCAACATACACAGTGAAATACACAAAACCACTCATTACAACTAACAGTAAACAAATATATACAGCCTGTATGCCTTTTCGCGGGGTGTTTAATAAACTGGTTAATTTTATATTCGTAAAACAACTACGATGAAACAAAGCCATGTTCACTCTTACCTCCAACAAAACATCTCAATCGCTTAGAAGTCGCTCAATCACTTAGAAATTCATGTGTACAGCTGCTCTGGCTTCGAAACAATGGCGGACTGATAGCCGTGTTTCCACCCGCAATTACCAGGAACTATTTGTCCCAGGAACTTTTTTCACAGGAACCTTTTTTTCCCAGACCGCTTGCTTACCTGCGTTACACCGCGTAATCAAGTAACCGGTCCGAGGCGGGAAAATTTTGTGATGTTAAACTCATGGTTAAACTGCGTGTGACTGCTCTTCCCAGCCTGCACGTTTGTTTTGAGTTTTGTATGGAGGAGATTCAAGCTTTGCTGCTTTTTGTGTGCGATTTGGTTTACTAACGAGGTAATTAACAAAACGGCAGAAAAGAGAAGAGCACTCAAAGCGTATTCAGAAAACTTGTAATGCTAGATATAAAAGTAGACGTCTTTTTATCCGCGGACATTGACCGTGTAGATGGATGGGACAAACGCGCAGCCATCGGGCAGAAAAAAATAGCGTGGTAAGAACCAATCAGCATTGTTCAGCGCACAAGTCCTCATCCCCGAAAGTTCCTGAACTCTGAAAAAGTACTATCTCACCAGCAGGGACTTTCTGGGGGGAAATTTTTAACCGGAACTTCATTTAGACCCTGTCTCCTGTGGAGTAAACACACAGAGTACCACCCCAAAGTTCCTAGTTCCTTGGGAAATTCCCTGCGGTGGATATCAGCTCACTCGGGGTGGGTCTACGTGAAAACTGCAGTGTTAGTAAACAGTCGTGGGAGGCGCTTGTGCAAAAGTACGTCACATTGCCCAGAATCTGAAAACACCTCTGGAGACAGTGCTTATGATTTCATGGGATTAAAAAATAAAAAAAATTTTTAAAGAATTTTTATCATTATATGGTGGGTTATGTACACACACTGCCAACACACATTTATGCTCAAACACCATGTAAAAGTGAATTTACAAAAAGTGAACACTGGATGGAAGTTTTTATATATACTCTTCAGTATTTAAATGAAAAATATATTTAATAAAATACTCATAATTGCAATTCTCTCTAAATTCTTTTCTTTGATACCTCTGAAAATCCTGACTAGGTAAGATGACGTTCCAAGAATAGAGATCCCTTCTCAATACAGTTTTACAAAGCCCAGTTTTACAAAGAGGTGCCCCAATTAAAGACCATAAGAGCACCTTGTCATTTTTCAGGAGCTGTCTCACGTACTGGCAATGTTCGGCGAGCACACAGCGCCTTGCAGCAAGGGCCCAGAGTCCCTCAGTAGGTGCGGGCCCCGCTCCATTCGTCTGTTGTAGGCAGCCATGTCCAGAGCAACCCACGATCACCTTCAAGAGTTTATCAGCATCTAAGAATTCATATTTCCCAATTCAAGTCACTTGTTATATGCTCAAATCTCATAGGCTTACTCATCGATTACCACATAAGTAGTTTTCAATACATCTGCTATGTAGATAGATTTTATATTAAAACTGGCAGCATTCATTTAAATGTAGCATTTTGCACATTCAACCTTTAGGGTCTTCCAACTCTCCTGGAGCACACTCCCTTAACTCTGGGAAGGGAGCAGAGGCCCGGGCTAAGCGTCTGCACACTCCTGCTCAGGAGCACAGCCCTGGGGAGAAACCCGCAGCAGCGCTGCCCCAGGAGTTCTGGGTGCTCCTGTTTTTGCTTGGGCATTGAAATGGGACCAATCTACATCAATCACATCCAGAGGCCCTAAAAGACAGAATATGCAAATTATATATTATAAACAGTTCAAATGTGCGATCGATGATTTCTGAGATGGTCATTACATAGTTTCTGCTTGATGGCTTTGTCAGTGTGTGTATTAGTCTGTGAAATAGGAATCTGTGTATGCTTTTAAAATTTAGTTTTCTTAATTTTTATATAAAGCTGCAGTCCGCAGCTTTTCATCCTTTGTCACCATCTCTGCTCGAAATCTGCACTTGCAGTTATTTGCGGAATTATCATTTTTACATGGGTTGTAAATCGGCACTGAAACAGCGTGGATGAACACAGTGTTTTGAGGCGAGTGCTGCTGTCAGTCACTGCGCTGTGTGGATACTGCTATACAGAATCACAGATTCACTTTTTGAAAGTTTGACCAACATAAGAAAATGTCTTCTGAACAAAGTAACATCCACTTTTGTTCTGATCAACTAGGGGAAAAAACATTCGACATGACATGATTTACAGCAACCGTGCAAATTATAGCCTACTTTGTTCTTAAATTATTCATGTCAACATCAGCATTGCGTGACTAATGTTACATTTAATGTGTTTTATGGTTACCTGTGTAGTTCAGAATTCATATTCTCCATAATAGCAAAATGAGAAAGGCACAACAAAGGAAACTCCATAACTGTGTGAACTAATAAAACGCAACGTTACTGTTACACGATTAAACTACCTGAAATGTCTTACCTGTTCAGCAGAAAAAAATGGTCTCTTCTTCCGTTTTGAACCCCTTCAAAACACTGAGTTCACGCACTTTTCAAAAGCCCCGCCGATGTTTAAATCCTTGTATCGCATGAGACTGTCTCTTTCTCTTTCTCAGCCACCTTAAATCCAAAGTACGAAGTCTTTTGGGTTTTATAACTGCTGAATCTCAAGTTGACACTGATGATTGTTGTTTAGATCTTTCTGGATGCCATAAGTTTAATTATGTAAAGTGCTGCAGAAAAGCCTATACATTCCACATCTCCTCACGCCCAGCATAGCTGGCTAGCCAAAACTCCTCCTTAATGTGTACGGAGTGTGACGATAAGTACGCAAAGACATGCTCGAATTTCCCGCGGAAACCCACCAGTACCACTGGAATTAAAATCATTATTACAAGCTAACCGTTTTGAATCAAGCAAAGGCAAGCAGATGGTTTTGACCACTGGCAGAATGTTTTTTTTTTATAATTATTTTGGATTATTTTTTACTTAAAAAAAAAAAAAAGTTACAGACAGCAGCTTTAATCAACTGGTCAAACTGAAAAAGTTACGTGCTGACCAGATGTGATGTTTTTTTTTTTTTCTAGAATGTCCACATTAGTTGGTATTGTCACAATGCAAACTTGCATATTTTGCATTCAATCATTTTTTTCACTATGGTAGGTGTTTCTCAACTGGTGGGTCACAAGACCATTCAGAGTGGGTTTAAGAGTGTGCAGTCAATAGAAGATATTTTGAAGTAACGATTTTGTAACTAACAGTCGATGAACCCCATTGACTTTCATAGTATTTTTTTCCCAATATGGAAGTCAATGGGGTCCATCAACTGTCTGGTTACTGACATTCTTCAAAATATCTTCCCTTGTGTTCAGCAGAAGAAAGAAATTCATAAAGGTTTTGAAACAGATTGAGGGTGAGTAAACAATAACAGAATTTTTCATTTTGAAGTGAACTATTCCTTTAAGTAGTGTTGCTGTACCAGATATCTTTTCTTCATCTTGTTGGTCATCCCTCTTCTGACTGTCTGCCAGAATCTCATCCAGTTCATCATCACTGATTGGCTCATATTCCTCACCACCTGACACAACAGACTGCACATCTTCCCTTTTTCCATCCTCTTCTTCTGAATGAACAAACACACATACATTAGGTGAAATTAAACAATCTTATATATCCAACTATAGTTTTAGGAATAGTGGTGGGGGAGACTAACCATCAAGACTATCCATTTTCTCTAATTCAGATGTTTCCCCTTGCAGATGTGAATTGTCGGCGGGTTTATCTACATCCATGAGAGCTTCTCTGGGTAACAGAGGTTCATACTCTCCTCTCTCATCTTAATTTCACCTCTGCTCTTTGGTTCCCGGTGAGCTTGAAGGTCAAACGGAAGCATCCTTTCCCGTTCACGCTCACGGTCTCTTTCACCACGCTCACGATCCATTCTCTCATGTGGCAGCAGTCCTTCAGGTAACAGTCGTTCCCGATCACGCATCTCGCCGCAAGTCTCTCTCTCTACCATTGCATCCGGTTGCCACGGAGGAGGGGCTCTCTGCCCCGCCCACCCCACTCACGAGGGTTCAGGTTCCCAATCTCTCTGTTGGGTTTGTCTGATTTTGCAGCTGCCGGTGATCCTTCTCTCACCGCTCCCCGATCCCAACTGTTCACGACTCGTTCCCGTTCTCTGTCACGTCTCACGGCTGCCATGAGGAGCCAGCTCCTGGAGCGAGCCTGACGCTCAGACTCTGGTGAACTACGACGAGAACTGCTGACTCCGAGAGTCCTGCCGGTCTGTGGAAGCAGATAAAGGTTTACATGTTATAGAGGAATTCAAAACCTCAACATTAAAAAAATTACAACAACTGTTTAGCTATTCTTTTACACATTTTTTGTTAATTTTAACCCTCTGGGCTTAACCCTCGGTTAAAAACTGACTGACATCCGCTATACGTAAAACTAGAAAAACTTAGAGAAACTTTTGGTGGTACAAACTACAGATCAGCCACTGTACAGAAAAAAGTGTACATCAATGAAGGGGTGACAGTCTAAAACATCAAGAGTGCAAATAAGACGCCAAGCACACAAACACACAGATAAACTGGCAAACTTTTAGGATATGCAAAATAAAATCAATAAATGAAAAAAAAGAAAGAAAACCTCACTCAAATGCGCACACACACTCTCAGAGAGAGGGAGAGAGAGAGAGAGAATAAACTGTTTGCATTGTGTTCCTTTTCTAACCAAATGTTGTTGTTTGATTGTAATCATAATGCGAAACCTGATACCATCTTAAAAAAAAAAGTTCTTTAAGACCTGTTCACACCAGACGAATTTCGCGTGCGATATTCGCCAACGCTTAACGCCTCTTGACTAAACAATGGGTGCCAATGTGAGTGTGCCCACCTATGCGAAAAACGTCACTTTAAAACACTCAAAAACCGTAAAAAAAATAAATAAACGCCTGCCGTCAGCATGACAGTTCTGACAGTTGTAAATCTTCTAGTAGCTGTGCCAAGCCAAAACATTGTTGAAATATTTTGTCCCGTTGCTTTTATGGACTCTCTATCTATGGGCTTCTCCATACACAGCAAAAGGCTTCTCCCTAGACTTTATGCCTCCATGTCCCCCTGATTGCCTCATAGACAGTAAAAGATTGCCTGCAAGCTTCTCCTCCTGTCTATACGGTAATGTTTCTATTGTGCGACAGAAATTTGCTTAGTGATGCAATCGTTAGCCTATTTTTCACAAAAACGGCATCTACGGGGCTATAACGTAAGGATACGTAGAAGTAATGGAGCGTTTTATACATTGTTGTGTTTCTTTTCAGAAATAAATAATGGACAAATGAAGTCTTTGGACGCCTCAGATGTAAAGTTATTCACTGTCAAAGTGACGCCAAAATGAATGGGAGTCAATGGGATGTAACAGCAGGTGAAGTTCTGCCACAAGGCTTCAACTTCCAGCTGATGGATTACCCCCTTGCACCGACTACAATGCAGGAAGACGAGGAAGATGCAAGGGCAAGATGAATGTTGAGCTGCTGGTTTCGGAGCATAAAAGCTATATGATATTTATATTAGTATTTCTGTAATAATAGTATAGGGTGACCAACAGTCCTGTTTTCCCAGGACATGTGTAAGTCACTTTGTGCTTTATATAAATCTGAGTTAAGATGGGAACTGCGCATGTGCGTAGTGTCAGTTAGATTTGGACAAGTGTGGAGAGGAGATAACCACTCTGGCAACTCCCTTTGTATTCTTTCTTTTATTTCCTTTTTCTATTGTGACCAGAGTTGGATGTTTGTTTTTTTGTTTTGTTTTTCTCACTCGATCCCCATGTATGAGGTACGAGCATAATGTTTGAGTGGTTTTATTAAATGTGGGGAAATACGACAACTCTCTCTCATGCGTCTGTTCATCCGACAACTCAGGGCCGACGATTGCTATAGGCGAAGCTAGGCGGTTGCCTAGGGCGCCAAGATGTTTGGGCGCCGACGGGCGTGCGCTCTAACGTCCGCCCTCGACCTACTTCACATTCTCTGCTACTCCCCATTAATCAATAAATCACAGAGTTAGAATAAGAAGCGAAAGAGAAAATGTTTATTAAACATTGTCATCCTAAGGCGCCCTCAGCCACACGTTTAATAACTTAATTACTGATTATTAGATTGAATTGATGATTATTGTCGATCTTTTCCGGGGTTGGCGTTACGTTGGGCAAGCTCAGCAGTTTTTTTGTCTTAACGCCCCATAAAACTCGTACATCGGCAGCCTATTCGTTTTGTTTTGCTTAATTGCAGGTGTTGAGTTGCTTCCAAGTCTATAGCAAATATAGAAATTTGTACAAAACTAAATATGAAAGTTTCTTTTATTTTTCATTGCATTTGTTTTACAATATAGCCTATTATGTTGAAGTGTAATGTAGACAGACACTGTAACTAATAGAGGTTTGAATTTTTCTTTGTTCAATTTGCACACTGAATTGCACCAGGTTGATGAATTTAACATTTAAATTTGTTTTAAAAATGAATTAAACATTAAAATGCACAACATTTGGGACTCCAAAACCCCCTTAGTTGTAGCAGCCAGGTAATAATTGTAATTTATCTACAACAAGTTACATTACATTACACAGATAAAACAATGCAACTATGTAGAATGATAGAAATATCCTTGAACGTTATTTGTAGCATTTGTATGAACAATTTATTACAGATCCTTCAACTTGTTGAAGTTTTGGAGTGATTATATGAGCATTTTTGTTTAGTTTAATAAATGCTCATAATCAGTTTTGGGCATGTTACTTAAAAATAATTAGTTACAGTTACTAGTTACTTCTCACAAATTCTCACAGAGTTAGTAACTGAATTAAATCATTATAAAAGTAACTAATTACCAGGGAAAGTAACTATTGTGTTAAAAAAAGTTAAAATAGGCCCAACTTGGATGCACCCAATATTAAATATGTTAAATTAATTAAATGGATTGGACACTGTAGAATAAATTATTATTATAAAACATTGTACACTTATCTACACTATTGTAATGTTGCTGTGGGACAATGTGGGAGACAGCAATAAAATGCAATATATTATTTTAAAAATTATCATTACTATAGTAGAACAATACATACTGTACATAATACACAATTTTAGTTTTAGAATTTTAAATATTTGATATTGCACAGACCACAACTGGCCAACAAATAAGTTGAAAAAAAAATGCTTAAATGTACCAATAATAAAAAATGGGGGGGCGCTAAAATCAATCTCGCCTAGGGCAACCAAAGGGATAGAACCGGCCCTGCGACAACTAGTGCTAGGTTTTTATCTGCAACAACTTTGCGTTACACATGTCCTGTTTTCACTGTCCTGTCCTGGCTGAAAAAAAAACTGCTGGGAAAGATCAGTTCTACAGCAAAATATAGATGGGCAAACAAGGTGGATGAGGAAGAAAAACAGGATAAAGAGGATGAAAACTAAAGATATAAATTAGTGCTGTCAAACGATTAAAATATTTAATCGCGATTAATCGCATTAATGTCATAGTTAACTCTGCGATTAATCGCACATTTTTATCTATTCTATATATCTTTTGATTTCTTTTGATTTCTTTTTGTTACATTATTTTTTTCTCATTTTAAATGCTCTTATCAACATGGAAAAGTGGATTGGCTTGTTTAGTGCAAATGTTTTTTTATTATTATTATTGAAAATAACATTGGAATAGTGTTAAATTTCACACTATATAAATAATCTCTCACACAATGTAACACTGTCTACCAATAAAAGGGTGAAAAAAATACTGACAGGTCCTAATATTGACGAGGGGTGGAGAATTCGCATCAGCTGTGTGTGTGCTTGGCCATCATCAAGTGGTGTTTCAGACTGGACGTGCTGTGATGATGATAGCTCAGTTCACAACGACAAAACACACAGATCACTTGGTCTTGTCAATGGGACAGTTTGGCAACCTTTTAAAAGTAAACTTTCCAATTCAGAATCTTAGGGCATCCATTTCGGTGTCTCGCACTCGTCATCCACTTAAAACGTAACGTTACTATTTGGCCGGCTCGCAAGCCCAAACATCCTCGCGCTGCGCTCTGAAACCCATTCATTTCAATGGCTTGCGCCGCGCGAGGACGTTTTGTTGCTTCTTCGACCAAAGAGCAAGCGGATCTAGCTAGATCGAAAACAAAACAACAGGCATGCCACAAACACACGTTTCGGCTTTGACTGGATGACGAGCGCGAGACGGCGAATGGATCAGGACGCATGCCGCGTCCTGTTGCAAAAGCATGTGACAAAAAGACCGTTAATCGCGCGATAAAAAAATTAACGCCGTTAAAATGGGTTTGCGTTAACGCCGTTAATAATGCGTTAAACTGACAGCCCTAATATAAATAGATTTTGTTAGTTTGTTTTTGTAAGTTTGTGAGAGCTATTTTTTGTTAAATTGGAGGCATTTCTTTTACTTATTTATTATTTAAATATTTATTTTTCTAATACAGAAGACATTATTTCTATCATTATTTCATTAATTATTTTTGAAACCTGTATAATAAAACATGTTGAGTAACCTCTGAGAAGCCTATCTGAATTTGTGTCTTGTAATATAACAATTTTCTATCCATACAGAGGAGGCATTTAAATGTATTGAAATAATAAGGCATCTTTGAGTAAACTTCGAGTATCATTTGAGTATCTGTTTGCTAGTCCGAGTGTCCTGGTTTTAGGTATTTAAAATATGGTCACCCTAGTATAGTGCACTATTATTATTTCTGTTTTACATTAAGCGCCATCTAATGTCAGGGAATGAATTTGCATGTTCACTCAGCTCATCGTCAGCAAAAATCGCTTGGGTGTGAAAACACAAAAAAACGCGTTGAAAAACGCGTTGGCGAATAACGCGTGCTGATATTCCTCCCGGTGTGTACAGGGCTTTAGAATATCTAAATATATATATAAATAAAAAAACGAATAAGATAGAAAAATCGTGTCTAAAACAACAATAGGAATCAAAAAGCCTTTCTATGTATTGTTTTGCCTGCAGCCTGCACTCTATTTTGATGTGAAATGTTGCATTTATTTAATTTATATATTTATATTGAAAAACATCCTGCATCTAATCACTAAATACTGAGAATAAATGAGGCTGATTTTCCTCATGTATATTTTTCTACATGTTTTGATCGCTTGTCAATCTTTCCACACATGCACTCTGAGACACTAGTTTCCTTCATTTTTGGTTAAACTAAATGTGAGATTGCAAACAATTCCCACCCCAAAATATATTTTTTCAACAAATATACTAAGAATACTAAGAAACTCAAATCTTCTGAGTCTCACCTGAAGAAGTACTCGACTGGGTTCTCCTCTCCAAGCTGATCAATCCTCGACTTCCTCTCTTCCATCTGTTCACTGACCACTGCTCTCTCCCTCTCCCGTCTCTGTCTCTCTCCCGGGAATTGCCACCTTGGAGAAGTCCTCTGGCGGGGCCTAAGCCCCTGAGGGCCTTCATCCCGGTGAGCCGGACTCAGTCTGGAGGGTGAGCGTAGTCTTCTGAAGATGCACGGCTTTGGTTGCTGCCCATGCTACTGCTTCGCTGCATGTCTGCTTGCTGCGGTTTACGTAGCATGTGTTGTGGCAGTAACGGTTGTAAAGGAAGAGACTGCATCAGCATCGGAGGGTCAGGGAGCAGCGGAGCATATTGGGGGGTCCGTACGGTCCCGCGACCCCGCCACGTGCACCCCTTCTGGGGAGACGCTCTGAGGGAAGCAGCCTCTCCGGAGGCCTATCGGATGGCATGGAGGCAGAGGAGCTCTCACCTCGCTCTGGTACGTCTTCATCAGACCAGTCACTGAAGTTGGCTTCCAGTTTAGCTGGAAAAGAACTCTGTCCTGTCATTAAAGCCCTCTGGGAGGGAAGGTCATCCTTGTTGATTGGCGGTGGTGTACGTGGGCCTCGTCGTCTCTTGCTGACGGGGGGTTGGGGTACCAGCTCGTCCTCAGAAACATCCGACTCGGGACCCCTTGACCGCTTGCGCTTCCTTTCTAAGGCTTTCTTCTTGGTTATCTTGCGAGGTGAGAGGAGAGCCTGGGGCGCTTCAGCCACAGTGGAGGAGGGCGGGGGATCAAGGTTACTACGGTCTCCTTCTCCAGATGCCCCTTCCTCCTCTTTACGGTTCTTTTTCAGATTTTTTTTCTGAGATTTAGTCTTTTTCTTGCCCTCCTCATGAACTGCTGGTAAAGGGTCCCTCCTCCACGGGAGGTGGAGTGAGAGCGGCAGAAGGGAGGTCCCTCTGCTCTTTTACCCTCCTGGAGTCAGAGATGACCGTAGCAGAAATGTCTGGAGCTTGTTCTCCACGGTCGCTCTGCTCCTCTTCCTGCTCCTCTCTCTCACGGGAATCTACCTCCTCATGTCGACCACGGCCTTTCTTTTTATCCCCACGCCGCTCTTCATCCTTCCAGCGATTGGGTTTTTCATCAGTAAAGGAGCGGACAGGTGAGCGAGCAGTCTCCTGAGGACGAACCACTTGACTAAGCAGTCGGTGCTTTTCGCCTGAAACAAAACCATACATTTTATGTGGAAATATATGTCTGCATATGTGCACAATACACCTATGAGCCATGTTATGCCAAGTGCATGTTTTCATTAAGGGGCTCAGTTGAAGTCCTACCTTTCTCTTCAGTGCTGTTGTAACCGTCACTGTCTGCAGGGCTAACCTCGCCCTCTTTTAGGAGATGGCCGTGGACTGGGAGTGTTCTCAGCACGATGTCTCTACGGCTGCAAGCAAACAGAAGGGCAAACAGTATTTAAAAAACCTGAGAAAGTTGTATGTTTTTGAAAGGAGTCTTATGCCAAGTAAGGCTGCATTTATTTGATCAGAAATACAGAAAATTAAGAGAAATAATATTGTAAAATATTACAATTTAAAATAACTTTTTATTTGAATTTATTTTAAAATGTAATTTATTCCTGTGATAGCAAAGCTGAATTTTCAGCAGCATTAATTTGGTCTCAGAAATCATTCTAATTGTCTGATTTGCTGCTCAGCAAATATTGAATATTATTATCAATGTTGAAAACAGTGCTGACGGTGCAAAACGTGCTGATTGGCCTAATATTTTTTTTGGAAACCATGATGCACTAAACCATGAGTTAGGATTGCAGGAAAGTTTAAAAAGTATTCATTCTTCACAAACTGAGTGTTACTTTTTTGAGCAGTTGTGCAAGTGTACAGTCATTTTGTCAGTACCACAAAACATACTGCTTTATTAGAGAACTTCCGAGCTTCTAGGTGTAAGAGTAAATTATGTCTGTGTTAACCATAATATTAAATTAATACTGAAGAAGTCTGCAAGATAACTTTGTCTATTTCTATAGACAAACATTAAGTTGCAAGATGGTGCAGATTTAAAATAATATTAAATAGGAAGCCATGATATATACTTATAAAATATACTGGTTAACGGCTGTTATTAGAGATATTTAAATCCACTAATATCAGTTGATATTGGAAACATATCTCTGATACTGTATATTTTAAAATAATATTTTCCTCTATTTTTACATTTAAATGGCCTTTGGAATCAATTAAAGGTGTTGTAATCTTTGGCAAATATCAAGATGAACATCCATTTTTCACAATGATGCGATGTCAATTCAGTTGTAGAACTTTATTTTTTAATTTGTGGATAAAGGCATATTTTAATTTTATATGGCCAATTACATGAAGAATAATTATTGGCTAATCTTCATCAGAAAGAAAAAGGTGTTACCTTAGTATGATAAAAGACGCTTTTTTAAATGATTTTAAAAAGTACCACCAGTATGTAGTTATGAACAACAAAGTTTTAAAGATTTTAGAAGCCATGCAGTAATATTAACTCACGACAAGTATTCCAGAGAGTTTGTACTTAAAATGTGACTGATAACTACAGCACTTACATGTTCTTTCTCTCTTCATGAGCATCTCTCTGGGCAAGAGCGGCTCGTCTCGTGGCTCATCTCTTCTGTCCCGCCTTTCTTCCCTCCCTTTCTCTCTTCTCCTCCCACTCCCTCTGCCTTTCCCTCTCTCTTAGCTCCCTCTCCCGTTCCCTCTCCTTTCTTTCTCGTTCCCTTTCTCTGTCTCGCTCCTCTCGCTCTCTTTCCCGCTCCTCCCTCCCTCTCTCTTCCCGCTCCCTTTCTCTCTCCTCCCTCTCCCTCTCTCGTTCTCTTTCCTTCTCTCTCTCCCGCTCCCTCTCCCTCTCCCCCACTTGCTCCACGTTCCCTTTCAGCCTCTCTCTCCCGCTCTTTCTCCCTTCTCTCTCCTTCTCTCTTTCCCGTTCCCTCTCTCTTTCCCTGTCCTTCTCTCTGTCACGGTGCGGTCGTCTCGCCCATCGTCCCCTCGATCGTTCCTTTCGATCATCTCTCCTTTCTTCACGGTCAAGGTCCTCGCCACGGCTCTGCTGGCGGCCAGGAGAGGGCGCTCTTTGTTCTGTTGAACAAAGACACATTTCCATTAACACCACAAAAAGTTGTTCTCCATGCCCTCTCGTGTTTAAAGGAATAGTTCAAAAACTTGCACTTAATTCAAAGTTTTCAGACGTGAAATAAAATTTCAAAACTTAAATGTCAAACTTTAAAACACTGCATAGTGGGGGTGTAACATTTCACTCATTTTCACTAGGCATCGGTTAAAAATCCTGAAAATACATATTCATCGATCTTGAAAACATGATTTCGGTCTTATAATCGATTTAGAATACTAATAATCAGATTAATCAAATCGATAGCACTCTGTACCGCCTTTCACTGGATTGCGCTCACGCTCCGTCAGTAGCTCTTCCTCGACAATTTTGGGCAGCCCACATTTGAGCTCTGTGGCCACTGCTAATTCACATGAGCAAAACAGCTTGTGAAAGAGACAGCCACAGTCCACAGTCAAATCGCTAAAGCCATTGATAAAGCTGAAAATGGGTCATACCTTTTGACATTTACCTAGCGAAGTAAAACCCAGCTTATTAAACGGTGTGCATTTATAGAAAACACACAATGTAAAGCCCCTTTCACACAGAGATTCTGGAAAATACACGCATAATGTAACCCGGCATTTGTTCCCGGATTGTTTGATTTCGGTTCATTCACACTGCCAGTGATTTGCCGGGATCTGTGAGTGTGTTCACACACAATCCGTAAAGATCCCGGAAAGACACACGACGTCAGGATAAGACGTGTAACGTACGCGCCAAACATGTACACGCGCATACCGTTCCACAATGCTGGTGAACGATCTCAGCTTCAGCGCGGATAGTGAGGAGCTCCTGGTCTCTGCTTCGTTCCAGTTAGCAGACATTTGTCCGTCCTTTCTTTGTTGTTGACAAACACAAACTTTCTTCTAAGAGCAACAGTTCGCGCGATGGCACAAGCGTCATCACTATGACACACCCCTTACGGCATTGGTCCTGGCTTTTGTTCACACAGCGCGCGTTCCAGGACTGATTCCGGCAATGTTACTAGGTCCCCAACCCGGCATCGATGCCGGTATCAAATGCCGGGTCGTGTTTGCGTTGCTTACACACATACACAAAGTTCCGATGAATGATAAATTGAATTTAACTTAATTTTGTCAAAGGTGCTATATGTATTTTTTAGTGGCCTCCATCAGTGATATTACAGATTACAACAAATTTTTACAAGAGCGCTCGTGCTCTTGCGCTTGCTCAAAAACACAAGAGAGATTACTCATGGTAAACGGCCACACTGAGACTTCAACACACCGGAGAAAGCATTACACAACATGCTGAAAACTCCCACTGCAAACGTTACAATAGGATACTTTTATCAGCTTGACGTTGAACTAATGCTCCATGCTCGTACCATGATAACGTTACATTTGTGGTGTTATCTAGCATTAGGTATTTTACCAACTATTCATGTATCCTTTACAAACAGCAATGTCAACATCGGTGAATGTATAATATGATAACGAAAACGGTTAGTGAACTAGACTGAACAACTTCAGTGGAACAGTAAGATCGTAGGAAGTAACATTACTGAAAGTGTCTGGAAATGTGTATTATAAACAATATGATAGTAGTGGGATGAGTGGTGTCAGACAGTAGATCGAGTACATAAAATAAAAGTTACATCCTAATGCACCTACTTTCTGTCTCATATGTTATAGTTTACTTTGCTATTTCATTACAGTTTACCATTATTTCAGCACATCTGAAAACGTGTAATTTATCACATTAAAAATAGTGGAGGTCTCTCCAAAATTCAATTTCACGGATCAACATCGCTCTGCCGAAGCTGTTCATCTTCGGCTTCCATTTATCTATCAATCAGATGTGCATATAAGTTGCGTTCATTACAATAGCAACAGTAGACACCTGGCACGTTTTCTTTGAGAATCATCAAAAGGAAAATGTTCCGATTTAAAGAGAACGTTTGTTTAAGATTAGTTGGTCTCTCTATAGAAGCATTGTATGTTTAATGTACCTGGTTGTGTGGCCATTAACACTATTCTACACAATAGTCAACATAGGGCTGGGCCAAAAAAAATCATCAAGATTTTTTTTTATATCAGTCGATTTTGATAATTATCACGATAAATGTCAAATCTTTATTTCTTTCAAGATTTAAGGCAGATTTTTGCTCCTAAGTGAAAGTTGCATAAACCAGAGCATTAATTGTGGTTTTAAACTACTCTTTATTGTCAGAACATATGACAAACACTTGCCAAACAATTCACAAATATGAGGTAGAACATTCAAACATTTTTCATTTTTCCTTTAAATAAATATCTGAATAGAAAAATATTTCTTCAGCACAGTTTGCAGTGCAGGCTGCAATATTCAAATTACATGTTTTGTCTCGAAATGCATATTTGACAGTGAGTTGACAGTAAATCTGCATCCTAACTCAAGCTAATACTAAGCTAATGTTAAATTTATGTTCATTTACAAAAACAGTAACATCTGTTTTTTTATTCTTTATGTAACGACCACATTTTTATTTGGCAAAATGTAATATTCAGACTGTTTGAGTTTTATTAAAATTAACCATTTGTCATCCAGAATCATGCATTTAGATCATGATAACCACAGATAAAACCAGGTATAGCCTATAACTTAGCACCTCACTATCATGGCAAAATGTAAATTTATGGTTTCTGTGGTATTTGTATGAAAAACAGTAGCCTAACAGTTAAATACATTATTAAATACTGTTCTTATATTCCATTAGTCATTTAATATATTGTCTACATTAATAATATTATACAATTCAATATGTATATCCCACATTTCATGGTGCAGTTAATATTACTAGGCTAACCTTACAGTAAATCCATGGTAGGCTAAATGGATTCAGTATCAATTCAGATTCTGACTGTATCGTTGAATGCAGTGTTTCTCCTTTTGTCAGTGGTGATTCATCTGCCTTTAAACTGGTTTAAACTTGACATTTGTGATCTTCGCTGAACTCAAACGCTTCTCACTGGATCTCGTGAGCGAGACGATCAGAGTAATCGCGTCTGCGTGAGCTCGCGCTGTGCTGCCATTTGGACTTTGAGCACAGCGGATTTGAGCATAAACATTATTCGAACCTTTATCGACCTCTTGATATCGTTTTATCAAGAAAAATTATATTGCGATAATTAACGTTATCGTTTTTCCCCAGCCCTAAGTCAACATGAACTTACAAGCATTTTTAAAACCTTTTAAAATGTACATTTCTACAAATGCCACGTTTTATAGGCTATTAAAATACTTATGTAGCATTATTAACTAACTCTGACCCCCCCCAATCTCTGTCCCTGTGAATTTCCTTCCCCGACTTATCACATTGGAAGAAGCATTTAAACAGTGGTGGGCCGTTCAGGGCCAGCAAGGCCTTCTGCTGGCCTAAACACAATCAGAATCACTGACTTCCATGAATGAGTACTAAATCCCCAATAGTTCATTCTCTTAATCTCATAGCTTTTCTCTTGGTTGCGCTGCTTCCAGTAGTGTGTTTTTTTTGTTAGAGCTTGTATCCAATCATATTTCAGCTATCAAGCGTTGCCAGGGTCAAATAAATCTGCCTGGAGGCCTTCAGGAATCGACAGTGCGGGCGTCTGTAGCTTAAAACTGAATGGCAATGAAACTGTTTCTTTAACCAATCAGATAATCAGTCAGATTTAATCAGCCAATCAGATTTCACTTTGACTGCAGCGGGGCCATCTAGCTGGCATATAATAACGTCTATATTTTTTGTTCTTTGATTGGATGCTCAGAGCACGTACTATTACTAGTAGTATCCGCATCTGTAGCGAAACTGCGTGAAGCTAAAAATATATTCCTGTAGATGTAATAGTTTTTCAACCCACAAATTAATGTTTCTTTCCCTCCTCGACCCCCAGCAGAAAAAAAAAAAATCCCTTACTCAGCCTGAGCTAAACGCAGAGTAACGGAATTCTATTCGATCTCTCCGGGTGAAAAGTGACTAATGCAAGTTATGCCATGAATGATTTTAAAGGGAAAAGTCCCGCTGATCTCGTTTGATTTCGTTCAAAACTCTGTGTGAGGGCATGGGGCAGCTGTGCACATGGTCATGTTTTGCGGTGACTGTGTGTGCTTCTGTCGAGCAGGCACTCTCAGCCATTAAGCGAATTAAAACTTACCCGCCACTGCATTTAAATGATCCTATGAATGCATATTAAAAAAAATGCAAAATCGAAAACCTATGATTCGTGAATCAAATCAATTTGTTTACGCAAAGATTCACAGCCCAACATAGTCTTCACTGTATGAATTAAAATATACATTGAGTCTTATTAGAACTACTAAAGTTATTCAGTTAAGAGCAGCGAGTGATTTTGTCTGTCTTTTGTTTAACATTAATGTCACAGACAGCAGCATATATTTGCATTAGGCTTTAAGACCGTGTATGGATCTAATATGACGTGCATCCAATTTCTTTCCCAAATGTTAATTCACTTAAGACATAACTAATGTATTTATGTAAATCCTTACAAAGATGGACATTGACATATTTTTGGCTGTATTTGACCGTTTAGGCATGTGTCTGAAACCCCAAGTATACTTTGCTCCTCTGTGTTTTGCTCCATCTCACAGCACACACAGAAAGAGCACAGGATAAGTCTCTTTCGCAGTTTAATACACTTTTATTAACTCTTTTTAAAATAAAGCATGTTCCGCAATTGACTGCATTTTACGACAGTCACGTTACATGATTTGACTGATTTGGATTAAGCTTTTAAGGCTTTTATGGTATTCAAAAACAGTGTCTTTCAATTAGTACCAGAACTTCAATTTCTACTAAAAAGAGGCTCTCCAGTGTGTTCATGTTTTGAATCGTGGATATCTGATCTTAAGGGACTGAACAAAAGAAATGAACCGGAGAAGATTTCCACGTCAAATAAGTCAGAGCCTCAGAGCACATCCACCCATTACATAAACGCCACGAACCAATGGTATTTCAAATGCATTTACAGCGAGACAGTTTCAAACTGCTGAAACGAACACAAAACAAACTTGGCCTGATTTCGCTTGAAGTATATCAGGGCCTTTACCCTTTCTCCAATAGCAGGGCCACAGAAGTTGGCATCTACCAATAATAAGAACATGTCTTGCTTATTAGGTCACCTCTTTCTCTGTTGTCACGGCGATCTCTCTCTGCATGTCCTCCCCGCCGCTCATCTCTGGGCTGTTCTCCTCTCGGTCTGTCGTTGTCATAACGATCACGATCAGTGTTCCTCTCTGAGCTCCTCTCTCTCAAACCACTGCTGCGGGACTCCCAGCTGTCATGCCCACTAGCACTGCTCAGCGTCAGTCTGTGATGCTCTACCACCACGAGAGGTACCTGAAAAACAAAATTCAACACATGCTCTGCCTGAGTATTTAAAATGTATTCTTATTTTTTTATTTTTCTATAAAGTTCTCATATTATTCCATTACTTATAAAGTAGCTAATAATTGTTACGTTTTTTGAAAAGAATGAAACATTGCTTTATTTAGCAGTTTTCAAGCTGAAGCGCTACTTTGAAACACTCTTTCACAGGTAACACTCTTCAAGCTATATAGGGTACATTATGCAATTTACATTTTTTTACAGCATGTATTAATATTTGAGCAAGACAATTGTACCTTGATAATTCATGTTAGCTCATAGTACATTAAGGTTAACAGATAAAATAAAAAATAAGTCAATTTAAAATGTGTTAGTAAATGTGTTGACATTAACAAATATTTAGTCAACAAATTAATCACTTTATAATGATATGGCAACATGGACTGTAGTTTTCTGTATTCATACCATTTCTATGTCAGTGTTTTAAATGTGCATCTGAAGATGCAAGCACTCTGTGCAGCGCACAGCCTCACGGTGCCGTGATAGTTTTTATTTGTCCTCTAGAGGCCGCTCTTGTTCTGTATAATACCAGCACCTCTCCCCAGCGCTCTCGTACTGTGTACACTTCTCAGCCACTCCAGCCACGGATGCAACCCAGAAAAACTTGGTATGGATTTTTGCGGGGGTTTTGGGATACGAATATGTCCGCAAAACTAGTATTATAAAAGCATGTGAGCAGAGTGAGAAAGTGAAATGAGTCTGTACAGCACAGTATAGGGCTATTCCAAACAGAACAGTCTACTACAGAGAAATTCCTGTCAAATTTCATTTAGAGGTTATTTGAGCAGAATTTGCTTTCTGGTACAGCGATTGATCAGTACATGAGTAGAGCGTTCTCTTGGGCCGTGAGCAGCTGTGCAGAGTGGAACATTGAGTAGAGCAAACTGGGTGCCAGTACAGACTTACCTGATCGGTCAGTGTCGCTTCGGAAGTTGTGCATCTATGGATGCGAGAGCTGCACGCGAAATTACAAAAAAATGCTGTGAAACCTGAGTGCTGAATACTGAGGGGCAGGACGGCATATATTTTTGGACTAATTTCTCTTTCAGCCAAAAACTGAAAATGTAATTTTTGGCCGATATTTGTTTTCCACAGGCCCACATTTCGGAGCATCCCTAGTGAAAACTCTACGGCATTTTGACATTTTTGTATTTAGGCACGTATTCGAAACCCAGTTGTTTTTTTGCATTCGACAAACCAGGGAACAGTGTTTTGCGGCTTAATGCTAATTCTTAATGCTTTTAATAACACTGTTTAATTTTAAACATGTCCTACAGTTACAGTAGATAGCATTTTACAATACTCACTTATTTGGCTGATTTGGAGGTTAAGTTTGGGAACACTGTGAAGGAAAGGAAGGTGTGCTGGCTGGAGGGAATATGGCACAATAATCATATTACCTCGTATATCTTGTTTTTTCAGAATCGTTTGAAGCCAAAATTGAAATCGAAAAACGATTCTGATTAATCACACAGCCCCAACTGATATTATTATTAATCAATTAAAAATGTCTACAGATATCACAATAATATTGTTATCATGAATTATTTTGGCCACAATAACCATGTAACGAAATTCTAATTTCAGTCACAGTTTTTTGGATGTAGCTAAAAAAAAAAAAAAGGAGAGAAAAAGGGAGCTAGTTGGCCCACTCAAGCATCTTCTCACCTTCTCTGTGGCATCTGATCCACGGCCCCGCCCTCTGCCTGTTCTTTCAGCTCTGGGATTCGTTCCTGTTGTCCACTCTGCTCTCATTTCTCATTTCCTCCCTTCCATGTCCTCTTCCATAATTCCTTTCCTCTTGGGTTGTTGTTTCCTTCTTTCTATGGGGTTCATTTCTTTCTCTCTCTCTTTCCCTCTCTCTTTCTCTTTCCCGGTCCCTTTCCCTATGCTCCAGGGATTCCCGTCCCTGAGCGGTCTCTCGGGTTTCTGCTGACACGGGCATCCCGAGTGTCTTTGACCCTCCCCGCGGTGCTGGCGCTCTTCGCGCACATCTCGTCCATCCCGTTCACTGCGGCGGTCTCGGCTGTCCCTACAATCACGCTCATCTCGGGAAGAAGTCTGCTCAATATCGCAGCTCTCGCTCATCACGGCTGCTGTCTTTCTCACGTTTCCCGCGGCTCTCTAAGGGCAGAATTGAAATTAAGTGAGCAACGGAGTGCATCACGTGCAGTCACCGCTTCCACAAAACTAAGCATAATTATGAGAAAATGTTTCTTGAGCACCAAATCAGCATATTAGATTGAATTCTGAAGGATCAATTGACACTGAAGACTGGGAGTAATGATGCTGAAAATTCAGCTTTTGCCATCACAGGAATAAATAGATTTTAAAATATATAGTGAAATACAAACAGGTATTTTTAATTGTAATAACATTGTTTACAATATTTCTGTTTTTACGATCAAATAAATACAGCCTTGGTTAGCATAACAGACTTCTTTCAAAAACATTTTTCAAAATCATACAAATACCAAACTTATGAATGGTAATGTATTTTTACTTGCAATAATGCATGTGTCATGATGAACCTAAAGTATTTGTAAAATGTTATATGGTTCCCGGTTAACTTTTATTGTGTGCCGTGTTTCAATTAAGTCTAGTCAGCTGAGGTTCTGAACAAGTCACTGACTTTATGGATGGACTCATTAAAAAAAGAATTGGCTCATTTGTTCGCAAGTCATTAACATCGAAAGCCAAATATTCGAATGACTGTGTAATACAGAAATATGTGAGTCTCACCATCTCTGCGCTCATGCCGCCTCTCCTGCAGTGCTGGACTCCTGTCTCTCTCTGCTCTCCCCTCTCTGCCCTGCGAGCGGTGACTGGGGCTAGACCTGCAATGGGCCGGTGTTGGTGGGAGGGTCTCTTGGGGGGTGAGTGAAGAGTGGGGAGTGTCAGTGAAGACTGAAGGGGAGGGGGTGAGGATGAGGATGGAGGAGGAAGGTCTGGTAGAGAGGAGAGAGAGAACCCCGTCTGTGGTGAGGGGATGGGGAGTGTCTCTGGGCCGAGGAACCAGGAATGTGAAGAGGGAGAGTGGTGTTGTCGAGAGGGAGGGAGGGCTGCGCGGTGACGAGGTGGAGTTCTAGACCTGAGAAAGGAAACGCATAAGATGTAAACTGATAGCTGTACCCACAATATCTCTGATAGTGATGCAAGATAAACAAAATAGTGATGCAAGTTAAACGTCAGGATATTCCCTCATATCTGTCATCTGTGTAGAGAATTAAGGCCGTGACACACCAAGTCAACATCAAAAGAACAAGCAGGGAAAGTATTTGCGTGTTGGAATGCTCAGGTAATATTAATATGTAAAATTAGAAATAGCCTTCAGCATGTGCACTCTTCATTTCGCTATTCTACTGATGCACTGGTTTGCAAACGGTCTCACAGACTGCCAAAACACCACTGGCAGGCTCTGAGACTCGAAAAACTATCCCAGACGCTACCATGCCCATCGGCATGGTGTGTCAAGGTCTAAAGAGCCGTTACTCCAATCAGATGTCGCACATGAACCTTCAGAAATCTTTTGAATATTTGATGAATAGAAAGGTTTTTTGTAACAATGTAAAATACTGTGTCACTTCTGACCAACAATTATTTTAAGTAATTATATTAAAGAAATAAAACCCAACAATTTTGCTTAGGATTTGATTGATTTTACACTTAACTGATCAAAATACTGAAAGGCTCATTGATATCTCAGAGAGATAAATCAAGAAGTGACACTGGATGAACAATTATTTAAGTGCACCTATACATACCTCTGCTGGCCAGGCTTGTTTTTGGGTAGGTGAGATCAGGGATGATGACTTCCTTCCTGGTTGGGGGAGACACTTCCCTGGAGAGGTGGGGAAAGGCTTCCAGAACGTTCCTCTGAATAGTTACTGAGCGTTTGGCTTTATGGGAGCTATCTGATCGGTCCCTGTTAATCGAGGAAAGGTCAAAGAGTGATATATTGGTTTATAATATTCAAACTAAATTATATTTGATTCGTTTTCACACACCGATAAAAGCAGATACTATCAATTGAATCTGGCCCAGCACCACTGAGAATGAGCAAATGCAACACATAATAGCTGAATTTCCACTATTGGGTCAAAAGTGAGCGTGCTAGGGCATTACAGGGCCAGTTGCATTCCCACTCTGGTACTTCGGGGGATTTAATGTTGGCCTACTTTGGGCTTCCACAGGGCCAACTGCCAGGGTTTTTGGTCACCGAATACTTTCAGTCCAACTGCGGACCAACTGGGGCTTAACCGGTTAACTTCATAACTCCTGTTTTCTGTCCATGAGCTCCCTCTGTTGCACACTGGCTAAAAGGATAACAGTATAGTGACACAGAAGAGATTTCTCAAACATCCTACAGATCGAATAATGGTCGAAATGTTCATTTTTTCTAAAGGCCCGCTTCATAGCTATATTATCATAGCCCTTTATGCTCAGAGACCAGCAGCTATCTTTCGCCGTCTGTGTGCTCGGCAGAGCACGCTCTTGTGTTCACACCCCCAAGTTATGCTTTACTGTAACTTCAGAAGTACAGACACGTGAGCAAAACAGCCAATCTCGTTGGTTCGGATAGGTTTTTGACCAGGCGCGTGCGAAACCAAAAAAACAAAACCCGCGTTTTTAAAAACATGGCAGCATTTACACGTGGCGTTTTACGTCGGTGTGAACACTCACATTGGCGCCCATTGTTTAGTCACGAGGCGTTAACGTCAGACGATCTATCCGCTGCTGAAATTCGTCCCGGTGTGAACAGGCCTTAAAGAAATTTGACAAATGTGTAATTCTATCAATTTCTCTCTAAATGTGTAAGCCTTTGGATTTAAAAGCCTCAATGGAGTTAACTTGTACGATCCTGTGACAAATAAATGTTCTCTTTATATGTATTTTTCAGTCAGCTAGTTGTGTTTTCTATGGAAACGTGTTAAAGGAGTGATGAACTGAGAAATAAAATTTTCCTTGAGCTTTTGACATCTGAAGAGGTCATCATCTTATAAGAATATCCTGTAAGTTTAAGAACTGAAAACATCCTTGCTTAGTCCAATAAAAGCTTTTATTGAACACCAGCCCCTGCAACGACTACTGTTTTCAAAGTGGGGAACTATGACGTCAAAGAGGATAGAACACCACCCCTGCAGTAAGATCAACTCCTACTTCAACACGGCCGGTTCAGCCCCACCCACCGATTCGCGCATTACACGCATAGCTAAATAACATAGATGTCTACCTTGTGATGACAAACCGGATTGAGTTATAGAGCAATACAAAATATTGGGCAGTGCCTGTTGTGGAAGAAGACAGTCACTGCTTCCTCTGCGATTCCAATAGGAATGCATTCAGGCTGCACGATGCATCACTTTAACATCGATATCGCGATGTGCGCATCCACAATAGTCACATCGCAAGAATGTGCGATGTCACTAGGAATCGTAGTTAATCCGTGATTCGTGATCAGTAGGCTGCGTGCCAGCAGCTCCCCGGCCCGTAACGCTTGTGATTTGCGGATTAAATGCAAAGTTTAACCATCATAGTGAGAGTTTATCAATTTGCAAGTCCTGTCAGTTTAAACATCAAGCGCAAGAAGACTGGAACTTGCGCGCTGTTTTCCGTTTTCTTACTAAAGCGCATTTTTGTCCCGCCAAACTTGACCGGTGAATGATGTAGATGACAATGAGTGACTTCTGCGCTCGTTTAACTGAGAGAGAAAGTCCCGGTCGCGCGTGCACTCACCGTCTTCAAACTCTCTTGCTCTCCCTGCTCGTGCATATCAATGAATTGAGTTAACTGAATATCTTTGAGAATACATGACGGTAAAAGGTCGGAAGACCTTTTTCTGAACTACCACTGGTTGCTGTTCCACACATTCAGATGACATTACATAAACCACACTTTCAAAAAAAAAAAAAAAAAAAAAAAATGCGATCCGGTGATGAAATGTTTTCCGTGTCTGACAGAAATCTTGTGCGATGTCCTAACCTGCCTGGATAATCACACAGCGGGTGTGGCGTGGTCCATTAATGAAACGTCCGATTCGCGAACTAATGACTCATTTGAACCGATTCACTTTAATGAATGGTTAAAACAACTGATCTATTCAACACTGAACTCAAGAGACATAAATCGGAAACAATTTACAATAAGGTTCCATTTATTAAAGCCTATAGGCTTTAATAAATGGAATTTATTAATAAATGGATTAAAAATCCATTTATTAAATGCTTTAATAAATGGATTATTATTAATGTAGTTAACTATAGTTAACTACATTAATAATAATAATTCATTACATGTATATAGTGCTTTTCTCTGCACTCAAAGTGCTTTATATAGGGGGAAGGGGAATCTCCTCAACCACCACTAATGTGCAGCATCCTGTTAACATAACCTGTTAACGACATTAGTAAACATTCAATTAATTAATATTAGTTTCTATGCGGATATACTCCATAACAAAACCGCCCCAGTCATTCAATGATTCATTCTTTCCAAATAGAGCTATTCAAATCATCTGGGGAAATTATTCTAATATCGCAATATATATCGCGGAAATATAAAATATCGCAATGCCATTTTTTACCAATATCATACAGCCCTAAAATGCATGGATAAGCTTTATTTTTAATGATGTTCCAGCTGATGAGGTAAAACATTGTCCATCTGTTCGCTTAATTTCACTGAGGATTGTTTTGTAAATAAGACTGGATTTGCAGACCGATTAAGAGAAAAGAACGGTGCTGTGCCGTCTCATATTTAATCTGACAGGAATTGTGAACACAGAGAACTCTGGAAGCGAATCATTTAGATTGCCATTTACAACATTAGACGTTTTCAAAACAATTTCCCCAAGTGCGTCGACGGACTAGATCGTATAAGCAAACTCATTATAATAAGCAAAACTGTTACATACACTCACAACAGTGCGGCGTCTACTATGGAATGCCAAAGCTGACTAAATTAAAAATAAATAAATACATAAATAAATGTACGAAGAAATGTAAAAAAGCAAAAATACATAAATAAATACATAAATAAATATACAAAGAAATGTAAAAAAGTGCAAATAAATGAGTATTTATACTTTTATTTCCATATTTATGTATAATTGTATTTTTTCACACATTTATTTATTTATTTATTTATTTATACATTTATTCATTTATTTATTTCAACTTTTATTCATTTCCACATGTATTTCAGTATTTATGTTTTTATGTCTACATTTCTTTATTTTCACATTTATTTATTTCCGCATTAATTTATTTCCACATTTCATCATTTCCACATTTATTTATTTCAACATTTCTTTGACAATATACTAATGAGGGGGGCGTGTTTTAACTCAGACATGAGCAATCGAGCTCTAGAGTGGCAGTGCTGAAGCTTTGAGGCCACAGTGACACCTTGTGGAATGTGACCAAATGAACCTCAAGAGCTGTGTGGGCAATATCACATTTTAAGTCGTGTATATCACCCTAACTGTATGTAGGGTAGGCTGTATAGGGTTAACACACCATAGCACACATGAACAGAAACTGCACTTCAACGGGTTCTGATCGTAGACACTTGGACATGAAAGCGCATGAAAGTATCCACTATTAATAACAGTGTAAACGTGGTGGATGGGATAGCTTGTGTTTATTGTCGATGAGACTCCCACACCAGCGCACAGTTCACTGACTCCCACACAAGCATATTGAGTTTGAAAACATGACTTAATTCGCGGTTTTACATCCGCATTTTTCCTTATTTCGTATGCATAACAGATGGCAATTCAAATGTTTAAAACGCAACCCATATAACATAGATGCTGCTCTTAGATACTGATTAAATCACAAGACATAAATTTTGAATTATTCTAAAATCAAACGCAGTTCAGCCATGCATCTCATGCCATGAGATGTTATTGTCTGAATATCAATAATTATTGAAAAAAATTTGAAATTTGGATTCCAGGTCGCTAGGGGGCGCAAAATGAAAGTTGTGGGAGGAGCCTATTTTTCTAAAATGGCCATATCTCGTCAACGGAATGAGATATCGTAACCAAATTTGGAACATCTATGTATGAGCTAAATCTTTGGTCAGGTGCAAAAAATCGTGTTGATTGGCCACATGGTGACGCTATAACATGAAAATAACATAAAAAGGGCTCTGACCAGCTGACCGTTATTCTGATTGACTTGAAAATTGGTATGCAGTGTCTTGGACCAAGGCCCCATGTATGTCTATGAGGATATTGGCGTATCTCAAAAAACATGGCCGCCATCGGCCAATGAAGTTTGAGCACCCATTAAACAAGTGTTAATGAGAGGCCGATCGAAACGAAACTCGATGGGCATGTTCGACTCATGGCCCTAGAGGTCTGTAAGAATTTTGAAAGAAATCGGCCACTAGTTGGCGCTAACGAGTTCTATGGCTCTCTAATCACGTGGTTTTGCTCCCACCCCCACAAAATGCATATCATTGGTTAGATCTCCTCACACTGAACAACTTTGCCTATAGAACCATTGCTGTCAATCAAATCGTTCGTTGAATATTCACGAATATGTCAGAAACCTACTTTTGCGAACTAGTCCCTGGTTTTTTGTCCGATTGGGACCAAACCAGTCTAGGACAATTCTCTGGACTCTCTAGATCAATAATTATGAAAAAAATTTGGAACTTTTGCATTTCGGTTGGCCATAAATGTGTCATTAAAATAATGGGCGTGGCAAAATAAAATTCAAATGGCTATAAATCATAAACAAAAACTCAGAACTTCACGAAAATTGGTGAGCATATGTGCCATCACATCATTAACAAGCATGCAAAGTATTATGGAGATCAGACAATAGGTGGCGCTATGGCTATAACTCGAGATAGTAAATGAGATATCTTCACCAAAGTCAAAACACTTGTGTAAGAGGACATTGTGAGGTCAGAGTAAAAACCGGCGTTGATTGACCACATGGTGGCGCTATAACATGAAAATAACATGAAAAGGGCTCTGACTAGCTGACCGTTATTTCCGATTGACTTGAAATTGGTATGCAGTGTCTTGGTCCAAGGCCCCATGTATGTGTTTGAGGACATTGGCGTATCTCAAAAACATGGCCGCCATCGGCCAATGAAGTTTGAGCACCTCTGAAACAAGGTTACGAAGGCGATTGGAGACGGAAACTCGTTGGGCATGTTTGACTCATGGCCCTGGATGTCTGTAAGAATTTTGAAAGAAATCGGCCACTAGTTGGCGTTAACGAGTTTTGACGGCTCTGTTATCACGTGGTGTTGCACACATCCCCACAATATGCATATCATTTGATAGAATCTCCTACATGATGAACAACTTTTTCTATAGAATCACTCTGATTGAATGCGTCGAGATCAAATCATTCATTAGATATTCTCATGAATATGTTAAAAACCTAATTTTAAATTGGCAGTATTGACTGCAATGGTCTTTCTAAATAGATAGTCAGTATTTTTTTTTTCAGTTAAAAGCCTTAAGTGCTTGTTATTATTATAATTGAGTAGTTTACTCGGATTAATATTAAGAACTTGACATATGATGTATAGCCTTGCCTCAATATTTAACCCTCTGGTGGTATTCCTTTATGAGTCACGTCCTGAGCCTTCCCGGTCAGAAGTGACCGAAGGCCTGAAAAATGAAACTTCTTCATCCCAGTAAAACCAATGCAATTTGTTTTTGTTCTATAATATTTCATTCTTTTTAATTTAGTATTTTGAGACAATTTAATTGAATTTATTAATATGTATGGTCTTTCCAATGAAAAAAAAATAAAATAAAAACTATTTTTTTATATAATATCAGAGCCGCGCCAGCCGGGTGCTGATAAGGTATCTGAGCAACGGGGGCTTTCATATTAACACACGTCAACACTTTTTTGGGTAGATATTCTCCCCACCACTTTTTAAAACATCTTTGCGGTACGGATGTACCCATAAAAATGGATTAGGCCTAAACATCTTCAGTTAACTAGCAGAGCATTCATTTTGTTCGTTTGTCAAATTAGAGTCGTTATAGTGCTATATGTTTTTTTTTAAATCAGATCAAATGCTCGTGTCGAATCAGTGAAAGCGGATACAGTGTTGTCTTTTGGCTCGCGCTGTGGACCCGCGCTTCAATCAGTTGCGGAGACTAACCCAGGTGAAAAAAAAGTTGGTACAAATACATTTTATTTAAGTGCACTTAGTACACTTCCATAATGCACTTAAAGTGCTCTATTTTCACGCACTTATTTTGTACTTAATATATTAAAAGCTTATCTTTAGTACTGCTTAAATAATAACGACACGTTTTACATGTTAGAAACACATTGTGTAAGTTTACATTTTGCTCATATTCTTCTCCCAGTTTCACCGGCCAATTACTTTCATGTATTTTGTGATTCAGGAGAAATTCACGTGTTGTAAATCCAAAATCCAACAGATCAAGATTCTTTCACACACAGCTCTAACTAACGTGATCGTTATAAATGTGTTTAAACAACAAAACACATCCACTTGCACATATTTGACAATCTGGAATATCAGTGTTTCATGCTATAGCTAATACATTTGTTAATATTTTGAATAAAAAAGGAAAATTACATAAAAGCAGATCATCGTTCATTCAGCTGTGTTGTGATTGCGCTCTGTCAGGTGACAAGCAATGACAGCGTCACCATGGAAACATTAAAGTGAAAGGTTCTAAATAACAGTCGCCTTGAAAAACTCATGCTGGTGGGTCAGATGGAATTTTTTTAACTTACGTGTGGAAGGGTTGACTAGGCTACAATATTATTAATTTAGCTTAATATTCACAAAATAAGGAAATGTGAAAATGTAATTGGCAAAATGTGATTTTATAATATATTTTATCAGTAAAATCCCATTTACATTCATTGGCCCTCATTTATCAAAAGTGCGTACACCTTGCGTACACCCCAAAACCACGGTGAGTTTGAGATTTATCAGATATGGACGTGGGCGTACGGCACGCACTCGAATCCTACACCAGCTCAGGAGGTGGGTGATGCGCACGATTTGAGTGAGGGAATGCGCAGAAAATTCCTAACACCACAAAACGCACTGACAAACTGAAAGATATATTATGACCCACTGTAAAAAAAAGAAAAAAAAACATAGTAATTATAAACTTCAGTGTTTATTTGTGTGCAGACGTGGACTTCAATGTTTTAATTTGTGTTGACTTTACCAGAAGCATTTGATTTTGTAAAGCATTATGTACTCCTTCAGTTGCGAAGCTCGCTTTACCCTGACGTTTCAGGATTATCGCCCGGCAGGTGCGGCACGGACTGGGTTCGGTAGCCTAATGAAAGGCTTTCAATAACCAAAAAATAATTCAGACTGACAAAAATAATAAAACATACATTCTTCTTCTTTTGAATTATAATAATAATACAAATAATAATAACGACATCCTTCTAAATAACAATTTAAGCGTGCATTAATATAAATCATAATAATAAAGAAGAATATTACAAATTGTCATGCCAATTATTAATGTGAATGAATGGTACTTCACATCACATCATCATCGTCACTATTATACATGTGAAGTGATTCGAAATTGAATGCTAATTTCAAAAGACGTGCTGTAAAATAATGCATTGTGATAGGTCATTTCGGCTCCACATCAGAGAAGTTTCTCTTTGCCGTCTTCATGTGTGTCCATAGCGTAAAATCAGGGGCGTGGGGGAGCGGAGCTATGAATATTTAAGGGCATGTTATTCTAATGACAAGATCGCTTTACGGCCGCGGGATTTATCAAGGGCAGGCATTGCCGTACACCTGGATTTCAAAGGTACGTCACAGCTTCATAAATCAGGCGGTGAGAAGGAGTGTAAGCAGTAATCTTACGTTCAACATATACACCCGTTTCTATGCAAGATTGATAAATGAGGGCCATTGTGATCTGAGGGGGCGGGAGAGTCCCGTCAGGGGCATCGCCCCCTCACGGCCCCCTGTGGCGCCGGCCTGCTCCCAGACGTAAATTGAGCGGAAGTGCGGTAGGAGGGCGCAGCCAGGCTAGGGCTCACTGGCCCGAAATTCGAAACGCAGACTGATTTTAGCCTCTCAGCTCCAAGGCTATTGGCATCGCCTGACACATTATTAGCCCTGGCTTGCACTGGCTTGACGAGAAGCAGCTTATGACAATCTATTAGTGCTGTCACTATACCATTACCTCAGTAGTCAGTACCAAACCCAGTAGTTAGTGGTGCATCAATATATCGGCCGCCGATATAACATCGGCCGATTTGGTAAATTTTTTATACATCGTATCGTTCCAATGTCAAAATAGGGCCCGATGTGAACAGGCCGATGATCATTCCTGTGTATTTGACGTGCGTGTAGATTTGAGTGAGGGGGCTGGGATGTTTGTTTTTACACGAGCGGTGCCAAGTCCATTTAGAACGTCAAGCGCCTGAAGACTGGAACTGGCGCACTGTTTTCTGTCAGCCTAATGCATATTTTTGTCCAGCCAAAGCCATATTTAAACGGTAAGTGATGTAGATTGACTGCTTCGCTTGTTTAAAGGGCAATTCCACCTCTGGAAAGATGAATGTGTATTTAAAATGGGTCATTTATGTAGAAGAAATGTGAAATTATTTTTTAATTTGGAGCTTTCTAGACTAGAAAAGACAGAAAATGTATTTTTGGCTTATGTGAATGAAAAACATCAACTCCCAGAATTCATTTGCTTCGCTGCCCTAGGAGGCCACGCCTACCGCTAACCTCGCAGTATGTAAACAACAGTCTACTAGTGATTCTCCGATGAATCAGTCTGTCCGAAAATGTGTTTCGAGATCGCGCGAAATGTCCGCGATTCGGCTTTTGCGTTTCTACAGTCGTCATTCATCATGTTTACTGTGGCAAGCGGAACGAGTGCGAGCTGTATGTATGAACGGCGCGGGACGAGCCAGGTTCTACTGTGTCGACCGGGATGAGTGTCGGCTGTGTGATGACGGCGCCAGGCCGGTGGCGTGATTACCGATGAGGCGGGCACCTAAGACGTCAGTTACCGGTCTCGATATCTCTCATCGAGGAGCAGGAATTTTCTTAGCAATGTTAAAGCGCATCAACCGATCACTTGTTTGGCGTTCATGTAAACACAACAGTCAGATTCACCAATCATTAAGGAATTGAGTTAGATTGAAACAAAAGCTGTAACTTACATGTAAACAATGAATGGCGACTTCAGAAATTAAAAGCTGAATCCCGGACATCGACGGCCGGACATGTCCAGGAAAAAGAGGACGGTAACCCCTACTACTCAGCTTTCTCCACAGAACAAGAGCCTGCTAGCTTAGCGTCCAAAAAAAGATGTGTAATGTTAATCCTAATCCTCCCATAACGCATCAGTCAGCGTATTCAGTAGTTTCGTCCACATTTTCAAAACGTTTCTGCCAGTGAAATGAAACGCATTGGCACTGATCTGTGATAGGTCTGTTAGCGCAATAGGTCCAACCCCCTATTGGCGGGTTTGAAAGGGTGGGGACTCGGGCTTGTAGTTTTTTACTGAAATCGCCCTCTCTACACTTCCGCCAACAATGACGTAAAATGACGATTTTTGCGTCATTGTTGGAGGAAGTGAAAAAGGTAAATAGCAGATTTCTCTCGTCTCAGGGGAAAATGATAAAGTGTTGCATGACCATTCAATAGTATAACTGGGTTTCTAACAATGGAAAGCTTAATGCAAATGGATGGAGTTGCCCTTTAACTGAGGGAACGAGAAGAGAGAGAGAGAGAGAGAGAGAGAAGAGAGAGAGAGAGAGAGAGAGAGAGAGAGAGAGAGAGAGAAGAGAGAAGAGTGAAAGCACCTGGTCGCGCATGTTGTCTTCAAACGGTCTCTCTCACTCACTCCGCGCATGTTTATGTATTGAGTTGACTGAATATCTTTGAGAATACACAATGGTAAAAGGTTTTTTTCTGAACTACTGGTTGTGAATTGTGCTAAAATAGAGTTGCCTTATCTTCTCTGAAAAGCTTTCCACACATCAGATCAGATGACAAACCACACTTTCAATAAACCAAAAAAAAATCTACCTGGTGATGAAATGTTTTCCGATGTCGAAGAACTATAAAAAATAGGTCGAGACAAATCTCGATGCAGATGTCCTAAACTGCCTGGATAATCACACAACGTGTGCCAGCCACCGTGCTCCGTTAATGACACATCCGATTCGCGAACTAATTACTCATTTGAACCGATTCACTTTAAAGGGCGGGTTTACAGCAATTTCACTTTTTTGATTTCAAATAGTGTGTAATGTTGCTATTGGTGCATGAAGAGTATCTGCAAAGTTGCAGCACTGAAAGTTTAGTGTAAGCAGAGATATCGTCTTTTAAAAATCAGGAAGTAAAATTGCCTACAAAAACGACTCGTTTTGGACTACAGCTGGGTTATGGTACGTCACTAACCCACACATTTGCATCAACCACTCCCTCCGGAATATGCAGGAAAGGGCATGCGTCGAGTGTGTTGTTCACGCAGCTGTCAAGTCTTCTGTGTTTCGGGCTTCCCGGACACTATACTTCGAACAACAATGGATACAATTTGTGTTTGATTATAGTCCTGAAAGTGACTATGGTAATCTAGCTCTCTGTGCTGCGCATTTACGAGAGACAGCTTCCAGAATCTCCACGAGTTCAACCGGATTAACGTAAACAAGAAACTGTTTCTGGAATCATGAAGCAGATCCAACTTTAAAACCAGCAGTTAAAGCAGTCAGCAGTTGTTGGGCCACACTGTAAGTAGGCTAGACTTCATCATTTTAAATGTATTTGCATGTATAATTACCGACGGAGCGTTGTGTTTTTTTTTTTTTTTTTTCAAATGATAGCGCTGGCTTTGTAGGCTTTATGGGCTACTGAGTTAGGCTATTTTGTGTCAACGACAAACGCGTACAAACATTATGGACCTGAATTTTGTATAAGTACTAATGTTGTAAATGTATTTTTCATATATATATGCTTTATGACTTTATTTTCGATTTGATCAAGAACGTAAACCTGCAAACGCTGTTTGTGTTTAACATTAGTTAGCCAGTCAGTTGCTATCGTTGCCAGTCAGATGCTATTGTGTAAATCAAACGTGTATTAAGTTAAAAAATGAAGCAAATTATCATTCAGAAACCTTTATTAAGAGGCGTGTGTGGTGAGGTTCTGCTTGACTCTCTTCATCGCGGCTTTCTCGGTCTGATTCTGCCTCACTGATACTGCAGTCTCAACATCATTATTTACGTGTATCCACCGTCTATGTTATCCACCTTTGGCATGCCCGCCCGTTTCGCTCGTAAAGGTCATGGGCGTTAATCTTCCGGACAACGTGAGCGACAGTTTAGCCAATCACAACACACCGGCCCAAACAAACCAATCTGAGCCCACTACGTCATTCTGAGGGAGTGTTTTCATAGACTCAGGAAGTCATCCGCTCGTGCAGGGGACAGGGGAGAGTGCGGCTGACAATAAAGGTGAAATTTATGAAAAATAAGACTTTAAAAAAAAGAAAAACCACGGATACATGTTATATTGCACCCCATAAACACAATCATGCAAAGAAAAAGAGCAGTAAACCAGCTCTTTAATGAATGGTTAAAACAACTGATCTGTCCTTCACTGAACTCAAGAGACATAAATTGGAAACACTTTACAATAAGGTTCCATTTATTAAAGTGTACATTTATTAACATTCTATTAATATTAGTTTAATTTAATATTATAATATATTAAATATATATTTAATATTATTTAATATTAGATTTACTCCATGATAAAACCACCCCAGCCCAGTCATTCTAGAATGATTCATTCTTTCCAAATAGAGATATTCAAGTAATCTGGTGAAATTGTTTTTATCACAAACCACAATATATATCACAGAAAAATAAAATATCACAAAATGTAATTTTTTCCAATTTCGTGCAGCCCTAATCCTCGCTATGTGTTTTCTATACAGAGATATCGACATCGGTAAATATCAGTATCGGCAATAACAGCAATATTAATATCAGTTATCGGCATCGGCCACAAATTTTCACATTGGTGCATCACTACCAGTAGTATTTCATGATCATCTGTTCCAATGTTGGTACCATAGCAAGCACTATTGGGAACACACTCCCTTGACCTCAACAGACATGTCTTTGAATTGTCAACATTGCAAAAAACATTGTAAATATAAATATACTCAGAGTAGGGCTTGCACGATGTTTCACTTTAACATCGATATCGCGATGTGCGCATCCATCGATAGTCACATCGCAAGAATGTGCGATGTCACTAGGGATCATAGTTAATCCGTGATTCGTGATCAGTAGGCTGCGTGCCAGCAGCTCCCCGGCCTGTAACGCTTGTGATTCGCGGATTAAATGCAAAGTTTAACCATCATAGTGAGAGTTTATCAATTTGCAAGTCCTGTCAGTTTAAACATAAAGTGCAAGAAGACTGGAACTTGCGCTCTGTTTTCTGTCAGCCTTACTAAAGCGCATTTTTGTCCTGCCAAACTTGACCGGTGAATGATGTAGATGACGATGAGTGACTTCTGCGCTCGTTTAACAGAGAGTGAAAGTCCCGAGTCGCGCGTGCACTCTCACCGTCTTCAAACTCCCTTGCTCTCCCGTGCTCGCGAATACATGACGGTAAAAAGTCGGAAGACCTTTTTTCTGAACTACCGCTGGTTGTGAATTGCTGTTCCACACATTCAGATGGCATTACATAAACCACACTTTCAATAAAAAAAAGCGATCCAGTGATGAAATGTTTTCTGTGTTGACACAAATCTTGTGCGATGTCCTAACCTGCCTGGATAATCACACAGCGGGTGTGGCGTGGTCCGTTAATGAAACGTCCGATTCGCGAACTTATGACTCATTTGAACCGATTCACTTTAATGAATGGTTAAAACAACTGATCTATTCAACACTGAACTCAAGAGACATGAATCGGAAACAATTTACAATAAGGTTCCATTTATTAAAGTCTAGTTAACTACATTAATAATAATAATAATTCATTACATTTATATAGTGCTTTTCTCTGCACTCAAAGTGCTTTATATAGGGGGAAGGGGAATCTCCTCAACCACCACTAATGTGCAGAATCCTGTTAACATTACCTGTTAATGACATTAGTAAACAACATTCAATTAATTAATATTCGTTTCTATGTGGATATACTCCATAACAAAACCACCCCAGTCATTCAATGATTCATTCTCCAAATAGAGCTATTCAAATCATCTGGGGAAATTGTTCTAATATCGCAATATATATCGCGGAAATATAAAATATCGCAATGCCATTTTTTACCAATATCGTGCAGCCCTAACTCAGAGAGGAAACACAAATATGCAGAGGAAGGATTCAAAGCAGACATTTATCAAAAAGTACATTAGATGCAATCCTGCTGATACTGCAGAAAGACTGATAAAATATCACTTTTAACAATACTACAATGTATGAAACTTTATGTTTTGTGGATTTGTTTTTAAGGTAACCATACCTGTGCTTTTCTTTTTCTCTTTGTGTTTCTCCACATCTCGTCCTCTTCTTTGCCTTCTTTAGGTTTGTCCTCAGATTTCTCCTTGTTTTTGTGTTTATTTTTGTGTTTCTTCCCAATCACTGGGTTTCTCCACAGGGACAGGTGGAGGTGGACTGGGTGTACGTGGCCCTTTTCTTTTTCCATGGCTACTCTTAGATGACCTGGTCAAAAAGTAAATAGCAGTCTAGTATATACATTTTTAAAAATCTGTTTAAGCACAACTAAATGAATATCATTTTCCTAACCTGCTGTCTGTCTCCTCTATCCTGTTCTGGTCAGAGACTGGAGAGGAAATAACTGAGGAAGTGGAGGACTTTTTTTCTTTCTTGCCGGAGTTCCCAGCTTTCCCTGCTCTATGTTTGGGTGAGCCGCTGGATTTACGGGACGAAGGTGAACCCTTAGAACTGGTGTGCTCAGGAGAAGCCTAAGACAGATCAAGAGCACACAAAAATAAAACTCCAAAGATAACAGTCTGTAATAAAAGGCTAATTAACAATAATTTAGACTTTCTTTATTTGTTTCTGTGTTTAAATAACTTACCCTGTCCTTAGATGAACTACTGGTCCTGGTCTTGGAGACTGGTTCCTGTTGAGAACATGCATGTCATTACTATCTATATTGATTCATTCAGGACAACTCACATTTACCTTCTTTCAATATATGGAGTTCACCAATATTTGGAGTTAACGGGGTCCGCAATTAACACCCGCCAAGCACCAAATGCGGGTAGATTTTCGGTTATGGCGAGTAATCTAAAAATAAAACCTATCCGCTCCACTGGCGGGTGGATGTTCATAGCAAAATAGTAATGTAATAAAATGTTTATTACAATTGCATTTGTAATGTTATAAAATATTTGGCATGATGGCTATTGACATGACGGAGTTGTTGTTTTTGCGGGATGGGAATTGAAAGTGACAGGGCCCAACTAAAGAATGCGCAGCGCGCACTCACTCTTCTCTTCGGAGGCAGGCTAAAATATTTAGGCTTCACCGTCTCCTAAGCGCGTTCTTGCTCTCTCTCCCTGGTACATATTAATTAAAATAAATAGACACTATGGTAAAAGAACAGACCATAGTTTCATGTGGAGACATTCGGATATATTTTTTTTTCTGAATCACTGCTCATTGTGAATTATGCTAAAATACCTTATCTTCTCTTAAAAGCGTCCCACACATTGAGCTGACATAAGTTAAACCACACTTTAAATAAACAAAAATATAAAAAAAACAGTGATGAAATGTTTTCCGTGTTGACATAAATCTTGTGGGATGTCTAAGCTGCCTGCCGGTTAATCACACAACACATCCTGGAGTTAACCGAATGTCTATGGTAACATATAATCAGTAAAATAACAGTTCAAATGTAGATTGACAAATATACTCTAGATTTGATAATAATCGATTATGAAAATTGTTGTCAACGAATGCCATTATCGATTAGTTGGTATGTTTACGTCACTGGGGCGTTTACAGGTGATTGGTTGAAACAGGCCTATCATGATGCTCTCTGTCTTGCATGCGCTTCATGAGGCACACACTATATGATGATTTCAAGCAGCCGCAATTTTGAAATGGCTCCGGTTGGAAGAAACCGCGAGTGTCGCCTTTAATCAAAGGAGAGTCACGAATGCGATGGCGTAATGTGTTTAATGTAGAAATTAGTTAGTCTAAAGTATGAAAGAAATGTATGTACATTTTTAGAATATGTACAGTGAAATTCATTTATAAATAAAATTATTTTCTACAAAAATTATAATTCAGAACGTAAAAAAACTGCAGCAGGAACAAATCCAAATCGACTTACAATTGCTAAACATGTCCAAAGTCGCACAGCTCTGAGAGCAAGGTTAAGTGTCTTGCTCAAGAAAACATTGCCGTCTCACAGTGGATTCCAACCCGGGTCTCTCACACAAAAGGCATACGTCTTATCCACTGCGACACAGCCACCCCCTTCTTCTGTTTTGCATGTGCGCTCTTGCTTGCGAGCTCTAGATTCCGGGAGGTTGAAATAATTTGCGGGCATCAAAGAGCTGCTATCAATATGCAGGTGACTCCGGAACTTCCGGGAGACTTGGGATGTCTGTATTTTGCATATATGGTATTTTGTCTTAAGCATCAGCTTGCGCAAGCAGTTCGCCTCAACATAAGTGATGGATAAAAATAGCACTACCGCAGAAATGGGTTAAATTAAAACTGTGTTTACAAAGTGAAGCACTGAAATATAAAGGCAGTTTTGTATTTAGCAGCAGTAAAATATCGTTTTTTAGTCACTGTAGTCAGTGGTTTTCAGTGAATGCTTGTGCCCTAATGCATCATTTTTCCTGTCCTTTTAATCAAGCCTGTTAGCTTGCTGCGTACCTCCATTCTGTTTTCTTTTTATAGCATTTGTTGTAAGTTAACTGTTTTTTAAACGTGATCTACAGCTGCTCTACGTTCACACGCTTGCTTTCAGTCTTTCTATATTTATTTTATCAATTTATCCTTATAATTCAATTAATTTTAAATACAATTTTTAATAAAACTTAAATTAAATAAGTTTTTATTTCCTATCTTCACATCTGAACAACATGTCCGTGTAAATTTGTTTGAACAAAAATTGTATTAAAACATGAGTTTTTCCAAAACGCTATAAATCCATTTCAGTCGTTTTCAGGAAAATTAAATTTTTTACCTAGACCCACACATTTTGTGAATATTCAAATTGTCCTGTTGAAATGTTTTATTGGTTCAGTCTGAACATGTTGAACAATGATTATTAAATTAAACAACAATATTGTTTATGATAAATTAAAAGTTAATTTAATTTTTTTTAAACGCTATAAATCCTTCAATTTTTTTTTTCAAAAATGTATGGGCAACCTCCCTGTCTCTCTCTTGAAACCAACACGAAAGTGAATTAAACTGCAATTATCGAGTGGCCGCTTGAGGCAGGCTGCAGAAGCAAGTCAAATCTGCATCTCCCCCATGTTAAAATGCCCAAATTTACAGCAGAATATAACATGTTTACAGCCTGGAGCAAAAAGTGGCTTTGGTCTATAGAGCTCATTTTTCCCTTCATGACAACTGTGAGGGGGTGAATTTTTTTACTACTCAGCTGTTTAAATTATATTTAAGCCTTAAAGTTCTGCATAATTAAGGGCGTGGCCACTTGAGTGACAGGTGGATTTTTGCCGCCGCTTTCACTGCTAGTAGTTAGTCTGCAGTCTGTTAGCGTCACCCTCAGCTGTGTTTGTGCTTTTTCCGGGATTATTTCATACAATTTAATACATATATTATACCTTCGCCCGTGCACGCCATTGGATTCCATCGTGTCTGAGTATGGAGAGAGCAACCAGCGCTGCGTTTCCAGCTGTTTCCCTCACGTGCACTAATGGATGTCTGAAGATTTCAGTGCTTTCTCTGCATCCATGCAATAGATGCACACCCTTGAATGAGCGCAGATTTCTAGTGCATTTATTTGAAGTTCTGAGGTAATATCTTTGGTTTGACCAATCTGACAAAACTGAGAGGCGGCCAAAATCAGATTGTAAAATGGACTGAATAAAGCTCTTTACGAACTTGACGTGAGATGCCGACTGACAAATGTGCTTGCCTTGAATCACTGTGACATGCACAAGCTTGGAGCAATATTTTAAGTAACTAATAAATTTAACTAGCAGAATAATAATGCATCACGATGCACATAGTTGACTGCTTGAATGTTGTGAGAAATGTTTGTGGTCTGTGTTATGTACTTGTATACATGCTCTTACCTAATTGCCCCTTGTGAGATTAATAAAGTTGATAAAAAAGTAAAGTAAATAGTCTCACTTTTAGTTACGTCTTAACTATTATAATATTTCGAAGGGCAAAAACATGAACTTTAACCATTGGCTTTACTTTTTCAATCAGCAGTCAATTCAGCGCAAGGGCAGTAGCATCTAGCATTAGAACCTCAGCTCCACCCCGTCCCGCCTCTTTGCCCATTTTAATTTATCCGGTAGTCACGAGAGGTGACCGACGGCCGGCCCCGCCCACTTTAGGCTTCAAAAACACTCTTCAGAAACCTATGGGTGACAGTCACAGACACTACGTCCATATTGTTTTACAGTCTATGGTTGTCTTTTAAAGAACAGAAAAAAAACAAGAGAACACGCAACATATAATCAAGGGCTTATACTATAAATTAAAAGAAATTAAATTTAGTAACACAACCTGAAAAAGTAATGACAGTAATGTTATGTAAAGTTATTCAGTAATACATTCAGAGTCATTTTTAGTAAAGTGTCAAACCTGAAACAAATAGTACCAAAAAAATGATCAATGATCATTAATGAAAAAAAAGATCAATAATGATAACAATATTCAAAAGTAGGGATGAGCACCCCTCCAGCACATGCACACACACACATGCATAGGCTACATAGCATGTGAGCAAAGCGGAGCGGCGTGACGCTTAAATAAGTAAAAAAAACAACAACATAAAATAAACAAAAGTTTCACATTTATGTTTAATAATATTATGTTACTATATGAAAAGGGAACCGCATGAGATGAGCAAGAGAGGATCAAAAGCTACCCAATATATCGGAAAAGATTTGGAGTGGGTCAGAAATGATTTTGACCACTTATTAAGTTTTGTTTTGTAGAAAGCCTGTCTTAAAGTGAATTTCGTTTCGTATCAATTGTATCTTCGCTTTAATAAATGTTTCATCAACAAATTGACTGGATTAATAAGTTAGAAGCAAATACATCAGACAATATAATCAGGACACAGAGGCGTGTGCGTGAACTTGAGCGCGTCTCATTTATGAATTTGAAACACCGCAATGCTTGCCTCACAGACCTGAGAACAATAGAAAGCTTTAAATGTCTACTCTTAAACATAACAAATTGGATACTATCTGCATATGTAGGCTAATTTGAAGTGTGCGTTTCTCTCTATAGGCCTATGCGCGCTCACTATCGAAGATGGCGAGTCAGCATCTTCAACTTTATCTTTGCTGCGGACACTGACAGAAAACACTAGTTTATTTATAAACAATTCAAATACAGGGTTCCTGCAGCACTTTTTAAAGTAAAATTTAAAGGGCGGGTTTACTGCTCTTTTTCTTTGCATTATTGTGTTTATGGGGTGCAATATAACATGTATCCTGGTTTGACCATGACCAAACGTCAGGTCCAGTTTGTATCCAACCTCTCACTGGGATCTCAGATGCCCCAACCGCCTGTGAGAGACGACACAACGCTGGCGATATGTTATGGCTCCATATTATATATGAACAATATTTATATTTAATATTTATATATAAACAATATGAATGTAGAGCCAGAGGAAGACTGGCTCTCACTGAGCCTGGGTTCTCCCAAGGTTTTTCTCCATCCAATCTGATGGAGTTTTGGTTCCTTGCCACTGTCGCCTTGCTTTGCCTTGCTTTTGGCTTGCTTAGTCGGGTTTTTACCATTTTTTACCCATGACCTTTACAGGCGGGCATGCCAAATGTGGATACCATAAACGGTGGATACACGTAAATAATGATGTCGAGACTGCAGTATCACTGAGGCAGAATCAGACAGAGAAAGCCGCGATGAATCGAGTCAAGCAGAACCTCACCACACACGGCTCTTAATAAAGGTTTCTGAATGATAATTTGCTTCATGTTTTAACTTTATACACGTTTGTTTTACACAAAAGCATCTGACTGGCAACGATAGCAACTGACTGGCTAACTAATGTTAAACACAAACAGCGTTTGCAGGTTTACGTTCTTGATCAAATCGAAAATAGTCATAAAGCATATATATATGAAAAATACAGTTACAACATTAGTACTTATACAAAATTCAGGTCCATAATGTTTGTACGCGTTTGCCGTAGACACAAAATAGCCTAACTAGTAGTCCATAAAGCCTACAAAGCCAGCACTGGCATTTGATAAAAAAACAACAAAAAACAACAACACAACGCTACGTTGGGAATTATACATGCAAATACATTTAAAATGATGAAGTCTAAGGCTCAATCCCAATTCACCCTTGGCCCTTCCCCTTAGCCCTACCCCTCCGTTTTGCGCGTTCACGTGTAGGGGTAGGTGTCCCGATTCTTGTTGAGATCGAGGGTAGGGCGAAGGGGTAGGGCTATATAGCCCTCGAAACGGAGATTTTTCAGAGGCACACTCTAAACAGAGGGCTATGAGAAAGTTCACGGAATGCATCGGAAATCATCGGCGAGATGGATCGCAAACGGTTAAACATTTAAATTTAGCGCCAGCTGATTCCACGACGCACTTTATTTACTCTTATAATAACACTATAGCCGTTTAAATTAAGAAATGGTATAATAAATTACCTTTCTGATCAGAAAAGACATACATTTCGAGGAAGGGATGTTATAATCATTATGTTTATTCAAAGTTAAGAGCAGCTGCGCTGATTGTCAGTCGTTGTCATGGAGAAATCTTGTAAAAGCTCTGTAACGGCAGAGCCATCGCTGACGACTGATGACATATCGGGTTCATGAAGGGTTGTTCCATTTCGTAGGGTATATTTCAACTCCTTGGCCCTTATAACTCCATTTTAAGGGCCAAGGGGTACACTCGAAACAAGGGTAGGGCCAAGGGGTGAATTGGGATTCAGCCTTAGCCTACTTACAGATTGTGTCCAACAACTGCTGACTTTTAACTGCCTGTTTTAAAGTTGGATCTGCTTCATGATTTAGAAACAGTGTTGAACTCTGTGGAGATTCTGGAAGCTGTTCGTAAATGCGCAAGCACAGAGAGCTAGATTACGATCGTCACTTTCAGGAATATAATCAAACACAAATTGTATCCATTGTTGTCGAAGTATAGTGTCCGTGGGAGCCGAAACACAGAAGACCTGACAGCTGCGTGAACACAACTCACTACGACGCATGCCCTTTCCTGCATATTCAGGAGGAGTGGTTGATGCAAATGTGTGTTTTAGTGATGTACCATAACCCAGCTGTAGTCCAAAACGAAGTCGTTTTTGTAGGCAATTTTACTTCCTGATATTTAAAAGATGATATCTCTGCTTAACACTAAACTTTCACTGCTGCAACTTGCAGATACTGTTCATGCACCAACAGCAACATTACACACTATTTAAAATCAAAAGAGTGAAATCGCAGTAAACCCGCCCTTTAAGGCTTTTAAGTCCTTTTTAAGACCTGAAGAAATCAAAATTAATACCATACATTAGGGGTGTGCATATATTGACAAAAATATATGTCAATATTTTCAACGTTTTGTCTGATAATTCTTAGATAGATATTTTACTGATTGTGTTTTTGCTGGTGCATGGCTGGTTTAGGCCTGTTATTCACAGCAGACTCGCGAAGATGTTGATATTTTTCATATTCTATGCAGTGGTCAGTTCACAGCAGTGACAGAAATTATTAATTAATGTGCAATATTTGCCACCTTAAATTGATTTCCAGAGGCATTTTCACCAATTTGTGGAGATTTTTTTTCCTAAACTTAGAAGTTATGCATTACGTTTTGTGTCAAATACTAATGTTCAAATTATACAGTAATTATCATTATTTATACAATAATTCTTAATTACACAATAATTATAGAGTAGGCCTACCACTGTTAGCAGTCAAATTAAATCAATCAAAAATCATATTTGCAGTGCAGAGGTGACACAGAAGCAGCATCAGAAGTGGCATTAATATACAATAATACTGCATATCGCACTGTTGAATCAACTCAAATTACAACAATGGAAATTCCTTCACCACACAGCCCATTTACACACGACAGCCCGTTTAACTCATTTTACAATTGCATAATTTAACCCATTTTACAATTCAAATAAAAATCAATATTCAATATTTAAATATGAAATGATTTCAAATTAACTGTTTCACTTTCAATATGCAACTAAAACCGCCAGTAGGCGGCGGTAAATCACTGTCTTAATAAGCGAGTTGAGAGAGTCGTTCATTCAACCGATTTGTTCAAACGGCTGGTTCATTCGGGAAAGAAGCAAGTGATTGAATCGTTAAAATGATTCGTTCAAAATGCGGACTCTATTCAAGAAAATCATCGCAGTCTGTTGCATTGAGACTTTGCTACGGTTTCATTTTGAAATTCTAGTCGGCGAAATAAAGGGAAAACAAACAATAGTGATAATGTTATGTATAAAACTAACTCACAATGTCAATGTGTTATTTTTAACTATTGTATAACAAATATCACACTTGTGCATGGGAAAATGGCACTCTCACTGATGTGATATTCTAATATAAGAACATAATATGATATAAATATAAGTCAAAAACTAATTTGGGGACATACCTATAACCATAGACATAATAAATGCATGTCTATGCCTATAACTGCACACATCAAGCAGTAAAAAGCACGAGACAACTGCGATGTCAGCTCACACTCAGTGCCTCATACATTGATAAAACAATTAGAATATCATAATAGATAATACACGTCGCACACCCCTAAGCACATAAAGAATGAACTTAACGACTGAACTGACATTTGCCAACTTTCTTCTCTCCTCCTCTCTCGCGTGCAGGAGACAGATGTTATTCTGCGCGAATGTGATGTGATGCGAATTGTCACATGAACAAGCAAATTCACAGATAGAATAGGCCAATAAAAAAATTATACAGACGCAAATTAGATGGTTTTAATTTAGAAAACCTTTAGATATGACTGAAGTCGAAGTGTCATCTAAAATTGAAGAGCTTTCATTAGTAAAAATAAGACTTAAGACTTTTAAGGGCCTTAAATTTAAAAAATCTAATTTAAGACTATAAGGATCCGCGGGAACCCTGTTAACTGTAAAAAAAGGTGCCCAACCCTATAGCCTACCCAATTTCGTTTGGTCACACACCACAAAGTGTCACTGTGGCCTCAAAGCTTCAGCACTGCCACTCTGAGCTCGATTGCTGATGTCTGAGATAAAACACGGCCCCCTCATTAGGATACGGAGAAAGAAATGTTGGAATAAATAAATGTGGAAATGAATAAATGTAGACATAAAAGCATTAATACATAAATGAATGTGGAAATAAATAAATGAATAAATGTATAAATAAATGTGTGAAAAAATACAATTATACATAAATAAAAGTAAAAATACTTATTTGTTTGTACTTTTACATTTCTTTGTATATTTATTGATGTATTTTTGCTTTTTTACATTTCTTTGTATATGTATTTATCAGGCATGTGATTGGCTAAGGACAAAAAAGCAGGAAAATATACCGAGCCGCATCCCATGCCCCCCCACCCCCCATCCATCCCTGCCAAATATAGTCTTTACTGTATAAATTATAAATTGATTCATATTAAAGCTACTATTTAAGTTCTAAGTCAAGAGCAGTGACTGATTTTTTCCTCTGTGTTTTGTTGTTTTATTATCATTAAATAGATAGTTCTCCTAAAAATTGTAATTGTCATCATTTACTCTCTTAAGTTGTTTTAAACTTGAATAAGTTTATTTCTTCTGTTAAAGTTATTTGGAAGAATGTGGGTAACCAAACAGTGGATGTACCCCAGTGATTTCCATAGTACATTTTTCCCTATGGAAGTCAATAGGGACCAGCAACTGGTAAACCACATTCTGGTTAACCACATTCTTCAAAATATCTTCTTTTGAGTTCAGCACAAGAAATAAATTAATACAGGTTTGGAACAATATTACAGTGAATAAATAATGACAGAATTTTTATTTTTGGGTCAACTATCCCTTTAAGGACAAGCGGCTGCATGTTTATTATTAGGGCTACTGTCACTTTAAGACCTGTACGCGACGCGTCTAATATACACGGGCATTTGACAAGCAGATTTCTCTCAATTTTCTCCGTTTGCTTTCAGTTTAGACATAACCAAATTTTCTTCTGTAAACCGTGCCTGTATTTGAGAGTATTAGCGAAATAAGACTCGAAAGATAACTTAGTCCAGCAACCAGGCGCTGTTAGACAAGCTTTTAGTGCATGTGCGCGTCGGATGTTCGCGCTCAGAACAGTGCATCAGCAGGGAATGACGTTTAACCGGCAAGGCTTTAAAGCACATGCAAATAATGAACTTTTGTGAACTCACTGAACTGATTTGGCCGTTCCTCTGCGTTAATATTTTATGTGAGTATTTGTCGCGTTGTACACTAATGCTGTTGAGACCGAGGCGTCAGAACTGCAACTGATAGAATGCACGATATACATATTTCTACAAAAGCAGTCAGCAGCTTGCTTGGAGCAAGGATCATAGCGCAAATTTGAACTATATCGATATATCGCCCAGCCCTACTGGGGACCTAACGGTGATGTTCTTGTAAACTGACAACGATAACACAGTAGCGCGAGAGCGACTGAGGTACGAAATTGAGCAGGTGAACAAGCTGAATGCAAGAACGTCCTTGTTGATATTGAGAATTTGTACGCACGTCAGCCAGTTATGTCCTCATATCCTCTCCTTTTCACTCCGGCAGCCGACCAAGCCGACACCAGTCCCCCTCCCCCTTTTATTTTTTTTACAGATCTGCATGATTCACGTAGGTCACATTTTCAGGTCGGAAAATCCGGAATTCCGGATTAATCCGGAAAAATCACATCCCTGATTTATTTTTAATTAAGTCAGCTTTGGCATTCCATAGCAAATGAGCTGCAGCTCCCAGAACAGGGGGTGAAGCTTCAAGAGTGTGTTCAAGAGTGCAGCTCCGATTACCTCCTGCAGACACAAGCTAACATGTCAGAAACTTCATCTGCCTTTTATGTTTAAACCAAAGTCAGACAAAGATGGAGAGACTATGAAGAAGTGACATGTAAAAAGCAACAGGACATCTCTGAATGGTTAGTTGATGAATTTATGTTGCTGATGTGGAGTTAACCATATTCAATTAGCATATTCTGTCAGGATAATCTATTAATCGCTTGTATAGGAACTGTTGTGAGATGCACACAGAGTGACTTTCTACTGCATATGAAAAGACGAGTTTGAGTGGTCTCACAAATGTGCTTGACTACAACACTTCCTCTTCTCAATGTGTACTGCGTGTTCCCGGGCAGGGTTTATGTACATTTTAGGGTTAGTGATGTCACTAACCGGGGAGGAAGCTTGTGTAGTTCCTACCAGCCATTTGTTGTAGTCCTTAAAAGTTAAATGATTGTTTATTGCTTATGAATTTCCAATATTTTCTTTAGCAGGGGGTTTCAATGAGCCCTAAACAATACACAATTAATTGACTGTACAAAAACACTTTATGATTTTCCCAAACCATCTCAGTGTAACAGCTTACTTTTCTTTCTTACTATATTATATTATTGTAAAGATTTAAATTGTCCTGCAGAAGATTTTGTAAATTATTTTTCATAGGATTTCTTGGTAAAGACTGTACAGTTTTTTCAGCAAAAAAAAAAAAAAAATCAGATAACCTAAAATGCTTCATTTAGTGACTTCTTAATTAACTGCTTGTTTTTCAAAAATATGATTTAATACCAATAAGTTACATCAAGGGTCAAATAAAATAGAAATGGCACATTCCGTTAAAGCTGAATGTTGAAACTATTGTGTTTCTACATATGCAATACAGATATAGGTACAGGTACAAAGAATATTTTTGCTCAGGTGAATAATACAAAAAAAATTTGCTCAGCAAGAAAAAAAATTAGAGGGAAAATTGCAATACCGTTATATCCATCATAGTCTCTGAGAGAAAGTGGCATTAACGCAGCGGACAGATGCCGAAAGCACAGTGCGTTTTTACTTTCATTTTCAGGGAATGAGCGTGTTTTACATGCACGTTCCTAACCCAGTGTTCATGTGGTCATGTAAACGCATTGACCCGTTTTCCTTTATCTGAGTCAAGTCATAAGTTTATGTATAAACTAGGGGTGGGCCGTTATCGGCATTAACGTGCTGCGTTAACGTGAGACTCTTGTTCGGTCGATAAAAAAAATATCACAGTTAATCTATTCTCACAGTTGAGTTGGGAGCTGACTATACCACGCAAGCTATGATGACTTTCACTTTGATATCTTAGCACAGATGTAGTCGAATTGCACTGTAAGGACCATTTAAAACCAATATATTGAAACATCTGTTTATCCAGACAATAGAAAAATATCAGTCTATGCATTTTATATTTAATATGAGAGAAATACACATCTGTAAAAGGGGTCGCACACAGAACGAGAAGTGCAGCGGTGCGCCACGTCTCAGGGGGCTGTTTACACCTGGCCACTTCATGCGTTCTCAGATTGGATAGCTATCTGATTTATCAAAACGATTCAATTTACACCTGGTCACATACATGTGTTTTTGCAAAATGGATATAAATGCGATCTTCAATTCCCCCATGCTATATGCGGATTTAATGAAGTGCACGTCACGGAAAACAACAGATAGGCTATGAGCTGCATTTTGATCATCGGCTAATTTCAAAATCAGCAAAGACAGCAATAAGAGAGAGCGGCAACCAGGTAAGATCATTTAGTTTCTTTACTTTTACTGAAGATTGTAGTGTTAAGTGTCTGCGACTTACTTTCACTTTGATTTGCGATAGATTGCGGTGCGCTGGCTTGATAGGCGCTCAGCTGCTCATCTAAAATGATGCGTCTCGCAGCGCCGTCATATCTGACTAAAATAACATGACATATGGCCTATAACACGCTCTCTACACGTTTATTTTTTTTTGCATTTTGGGAGTAGTAACATTTACATATGTGGTTTCAACAACCCGATGCATTTAGACATTTCCAGTTACTTCTGGAATCCAGCCTAGACTACCTTCTGATGTGGTTTGAGTGATCGGATTCAAATCCGTCTCAAATGCGTTTCGGAGGGCATTTACACCTCGTCTTTTCACGATCGGATACAGAAAACGTATGAAGTGATTTCAGAGCATCCGTTAACTGAATTAATTGAGAATCTCACCTGAAAATCCAATAACATCAGCAATTGTCATTCAAGCAGCTGATTTCTGTATTATGCATTATATGCATTCATCAGATATTTCATCCCTCTCTATTCATTTGTATTGTAAGAAAAAGAGCTTCCCGGACACTACAAAATAATTCATTTCGTGTTACATAGAAGAAAAGTAGATCAAATGGGTTTAGAATTACACAAGAAAACCTTATGGAGAAAAAAAACTGATTTAGTTATTTCGTGCTGTTTAAAACTAGGGTGACCATAGAAAAAAATAATTATGATTACTCTCATTATTTAAAATAATACAAACATTCCAGTGTTAAATCTTGTATAAAACATATTTAGGCCTAATTACAAACTACCTGCGAGGTTATTTATTTGGGTATAGCACATTTAAGAACGCCTTTGGTAGAATTCAAATGAGCCATTTTAATCTAGATTAATTTCAAAATGGACCCTGCAACGTGCAACCCAATCTACTATACCTCTTTCTTGATGATGATATCCTTTGTTGTCCATGTTTTCCTGTTCCAGCTTCATCAGCTCACGTTGAATCTTCTGTCTCTTCATTTCAAGAGACAACTCGTAAATCAATCACCGTTATCAGAATCTAGTAAAATGAATGATAAGTACATAACTGCTGGGAAACAAGACAAGGAGACAACAAAGACTGCACTGTAGGGGGGACACGGGAGTGGATTTTCAAACCTCTCATGTCCCACAAAAAAAATCCTGTCCCGTCCCAATCCCACAAAAAACATCCACTCCTGTCCCAATACCAGAAGAATGACTACTATTCCCTCCCACTGCAGTGTTGCGTTTTTTTACCGGAATCGGTTACAGTAAAAAAAAAAAAAAAAAAAAAGTAAAACTGGGTGGTTTGGATGACACGCGCACTCGCAAGGTCTCTCGATCGCTTTCCCTCTCTGACGTGTGTGCGCGTGCAGAAGCACAATCTGTCTCGCGTGCACGCTCGCTCGCTCTAGATTCAGGGAGAATTTAACTAATTTGATGCATAACTACTTCGATCACGTGTGGCTCAACAGGTAGATATATAGAAAAACTGATCTACCAGGCATCTGACCGACCAGGTTGACACTTTAGCGCAAGAAATCGGGGTGTGGCAAGTGAAACCAATCAAAAGCACGGCCAATATGCATGAGAGTTGGTAGCTATGTCAAATATAAATAGTCTTTGGCTATGTATATTACAGCCACCAACTGGTACGGGTGTGTGGAGCACGTCATTCCTCTTTACCAGCCACACCAAAGCAAACAGGAGAGCATAAAGAGATGGGGCAAATAGAATTTAGTTCAAAATGTATTTATAAAAACTGTATATTTGTGTATAAAGTTGGGTAAAGTTGGGTATTTTATTACAATTCCCAGTCCCACCCACTCCCCCTGACATTTTTTTTTTCCTTCCCTGTCCCAATCCCATAATACACAGTGATTTGTAAATCTCATCCCGTGAATTCCCGGAAAAAAGTCAGCCTCTACTGCACTGCATTCAAAACCCCTTCATCAAAAATATCAATCAAGTTCACTCAAAAATAAAAATTCTGTTATTTACTCACCTTCATGTTGTTCCAAACAATTAATCTTCAAAACGTAATTAAATATATATTTTTAATTTAGTCTTTTATTCACATATAAATATTGATCAAAGCACATACAAAGAGCACATCAAAAATGGAAGCTTTAACGTGTTTGTTGTCATGCGTCAAGCAAGTTTAGTTCGCCATTTAATCGTACAATTAATCGATTAATTAATTAAATGCACAATTAATCGTAAAAATTGCGATCTAAAAACACCCACACGATTGAACCAGCTATGTCTATTAAATGGGGGGGGGGGTTTGATTCCGATTTCACTTTTTTCATTTTAAAATAGTGTGTAATGTTGCTGTTGGTGCATGAACAGTATCTGCAAAATTGCAGCGTTTACAGTTCAGTGTAAGCAGAGATATCGTCTTTTAAAAATCAGGAAGTTTAATGTCTACAAAAACGACTTCGATTGGCGACTACAGCTGGGTTTTAGACGCCATTACCCAGCACATTTGCATCAACCCCTCCCCTCCGGAAAATGCAAAAAAGGGCATGCGCATATTTCTGTGACTCGTCGAGTGTGTTGTGTTCACCCAGCTGCCAGGTCTTCTACTTTCAAGCTTCCCACGGACACTGTACTTCGTCAACAATGGAGACAATTTATGTTTGATTATGTTCCTGAAAATGACGTTCGTAATTTTTGCTCTCTGTGCTGCGCATTTACAGAGGACAGCTTCCAGAATCTTCACAAATTCAATTAGAACCTGTTACTAAAACATGAAGCAGTTCCAACTTTAAAACTAGAGGCAGCAGTTGTTGGGCCACAACCTGTAAGTAGGCTAAGACTTAATCATTTTCAAATGCCAGCACTGGCTTTATAGCCACTAGGCTACTAGTTATGCTATTTTGTGTCTACGACAAACGCATACAAACATTATGGACTAGGGTTGGGTCGATGGACGATATCATTGTCCATCGTGATGGCTGACAGACATAACCGTCGATGCCGATGCCGTCTGAAACATTGTGATGTCCCCCACCCCCCACGTTTCCATGGGGAGGCGTCATGCTTGGCACGTGATTCACCACAGCCAAAACAGCGCTGCATGACAGATTTAGCGCTTTATTTCTAAATATTAACAAACTTGCTTAACATGTCATGAACTATCTTCTATTCCGATTCTCAAATATGTGTAAGTGAGTTTTGTCATTTAAAACTTGATCTGTAAAGTGAGATGGGCACCGTGTTTGGGCCGCAGTTCAGAGATTTCTATCTGTTGGCTTTATTACAGCGCGTGAATTCATCAGTTTCTCCTGAACTGGGATAAAAATAGAGTTGACTTTATAGTTTACACTGTGTCACTCTGATATGAATAAAAACTGTTGTCAAATATATTTGAATGAGGGATGTAGAGGACGGTGCGCTGCGCGAGGCCGGTGGCGCCATTGATGATAATGGAGACACCTGTGAGGCGCGAGCCGAGTCTCGGGTCTCTCACAGAGGAGCGAAAGCATAATGAGACGGCAGATCAAGAGGAGAAACAGGCCTGATTTTATGATGTTTTGTTTCTGTTGTGTGTAACGTTACAGTCGTCAATGAGGGGCTGCTGGCTTATACTTTCGTTTTGTATTTGTTCATTTTACTATTAAACTGTTTAAATGTTCGCCGGTTCATGCCTCCTTCTTCCCACAACAAACCTCATTTACGTTACATTGGCAAACTCATTAGTGAATTAACTTACTCCTCGTTTGTATTTCTTTTCTGTATGACTGAATCTACTGCATAATACCTGGATGTGCCCCGTGTGCTTATAGTTTACACTGTGTCACTCTGATATATGGCTGCGAACGATTAGTCGACATTGTCGCTACGCGCGTTGGCGCTAGAGTGTAAATGCAGCCCTTTATAAATGCAAGTGCGGTAAAAGAAAAAACAGCGCGAATTATGACGAGTGCAAACGAATCTGAACTAGCAAGGTTTGGCAAAGTTTTACAAAACTTAAAACCAACAATGCTGTCATGTGCAATACATGCAAGGCAGAACTTGCTTTTCACAGGAGCACCACATGCATGTTGGAGCACTTAAAGAGGAAACATCCCTTACACAAGAGGAGCCGGTGAGAATCGAGTGTTCTCCAGCTGGAGCTACAACTAGTGGTAAATATATTTATTAGATCATGCAATACTACTAATAGTAATAATATAATCAATAATAATATAATTACAGTAATGTGATGATTTATTTTGCATAGAATAAAGCTTGATTGAGCTTAGGAGTCAGAGCTGTTTTTATTATTGTAACACTATTTGGTATTAGTCTTATTACTTGCCTGTATTTTGTTCCATAGTCATGAAAACTTACAAAAGGAGATGTTAGGAATAATATCATGGCAGTTACTTTTTCTTTTTCATTCTGTAAATTAAAAGGTGAATGAGAACATCTCTGTCAGCTCAATTCTAATGTAAAAAAATCTATTGTAATTTTATATCTTTAATTTATTTGGTTTGCAGATTAATATTTTACCCTTTTTGTGTCCTGAAGTAATGACCCTTTTTCTGTTTCAGTTCTATGAAAAGCAGTGGGCTTATTAAACAATGCTTAGAGAGCATTTGTGTGTGATTTGAGTTAAACTTAAAGAGAATGACCTGTTTAGTTGGCTCTAAGTTCATTAAAACCACTATTTCAAAAGCTGAACTGATTTTCTTTTTTTATATTATAGTAAGAATATGTATAACTCAATGTTTTAACTAATTGAAAAAGCTGAATAATCATTCCAAACTTAATGATTAGCTGGCAAAATAATCAATGATTAGTCGATTAATCGTTCTAATAATCGTTAGATTAAATCGATTATCAAAATAATCGTTTGTTGCAGCCCTACTCCGATACTGAATAAAACTGTCGTCAAATATATTTGAATAGGTTGTTATTGCTGCTTCCATAAACACCATTGTGTATTTTACAAACCATAAATGTATTGTTTTGCTATAAATTATATGTATTTAAATGTCTGAAATGTAAAATAAACAATGTGGTTAAAAAAACACTGAACAGTTGTGATATAGCCTGTGATATAGGCTATGACAAGCGCTGAGCCGCGTCCGTCTTTGGCTCAGTGCCAACCATAGCGCGATAGCACGCAGTTTGAATCTGGCAGCTATCACGTCACTGTACATTCGCTCTTTGCTGAGCTGGGCGTGCCGAAATCGAATCGCCGATGAGATATAGAAGAAAATATCTATTGCAAATGAGCATGAGAATGATACTCTCACACTATGTTTAAACTTTGCAATTAATCCGTGAATCACAAGCGTTACGGGCCGGGGAGCTGCTGGCATTTAGCCTACTGATCACGAATCAACTATCATATGCACACCATTCACATAAGTGACATCACACATCCTTGCAATGTGACTATCGTGGATGCGCACATCGCGATATTCGATGCTAAAATGATGCATCGTGCAGCCCTAGTATAGGTATTCATGTAAAGGAAGAAAAAAGCTTTAAAAAAGCAGTCTTTTCAACCACACAGTATCATTATTTCTATGTTATAATGATTACATATTAACAGTACAGGGATAAAGGTTTATAGCTCAGATATAAACACTAAAGTCTACAGTTGTGACCAAAATAGAGTTAATTGCCTTTTGAAACTAACTTGACGCTTCAAATAAAGATTGTATGGTAACACTTTATTTTGATAGTCCACTTCAGACATTCAACTAACTATAAGTAACTTTGCTGCTACATGTCAACTAACTATCATTAGAGTATTAGTAGACTGTCTGCTTAACATCTGCTAACACTTTATTTTGTTGGTCCCCCAACAGCCATTCAACTGACTGTAAGTAACTTAGCAACTACAAGTCAACTTGTTCTCCTAACCTGGGGCCGTATTCACGAAGAATTTTATCTTACCACTAGGAGTACTCCTAAATCGCACTAAAATATTTTAGCTAGGAGTTTTCTCTTAAAAGTTATTCACAACGCCTTTCAGACCTACTCTTAGTAAGGAAAAATGACAACTCCTAAACTCTTCGTTGCTATGGATGACATCCTCGCAATGATCACGGTGATTGGTTGTTAGATGACAGGGCCATCATGCGGAACATAACACAGCAACAAATCATGGAATTCCGACATCTAAATATGTCCGTGTCCTACACAAAATAATAATAAGAAAAAAGTAATGTCATCGAAATGCATAGGCTATATAATGACATGTTTGTGCAGGCCCCAGTTAAGTGTAAATCTAAAAAGGCAGAGAGAGAAAAGTCATGAATGAAAGTATTTAAGGTAGCCTATAGGGCCTGCAGTGTTCACTTATCGCGTCTTTTGCACGCTCAAGTTCGTTATTTTAAATGTGGGCGCGCGATATGTGTGCCCGTTTTTTCCAAGCGCGTCCGTAAGGAGCGCACCGTAGGTCACGTGACAAGAACCAAACGGAGCGCAACCGCCGGGAGAATGCGGCGGCGTTTTTAGCCGCTATATGTGAAGGGTGCCTAATATCCTAATGAAAATCTTAACTTGCCTAATAATGAAAAAACAACACTTAAATTAACACTTGCTCGGTTAATTGACATTCTTTTAGCCTAACTAATTATGAACTCGACAAAATGGAAAAGAAAGCCCAACTGGACGCAGGATCAGTTACTGCTGCTGGCCCAGTTGGTGCAAGAAAAAAAATAAAAAAACATAATAAAAGTTAAACTTGGCACTGGGATGTCAAGCAAAACTAAGTGTGAGACATGGGAGAGGATTTGTTTGTAGATCAATGCAGCATTGCCGCCTGTGTCGCGGACTCCGGACAACTGCGAGAGGCGCTGGTATGCGCTACAGTCCTTTGTGAATAGGTCTTAAGTGAGTTCAGGAGTCCTCTTTAAGCTGTCCCAGACTTAGGTGCTATTTTTAGGGCTAAAATGCTTTGTGAATTACTCTTATTAGGAGTCCTGAAGTTTGGAGTGAGTGACACGCCCATTATTTTTAGGAGTTGCTCCTAAATTTGCCAGTTAGGAGCTACTATTAGCCTTAAAATTCTTTGTGAATACGGCCCCTGAACCCTAACACCTAACCCTAACCTAACAGTCTACTACAGCCTACTAATACACTAATGACACTTAGTTGACATGTAGTTGAAAAGTTACTTAGTTAGTAGAATGTCTAAAGTGACTATCGAAATAAAGTGTAACCGATTGTATTATTACATTGTTATATCAGAAAGTGGCGACAAGGGACAGTTTAAAAAAAATTTAGGGAAAATTTACTTGATTTGTTCGTGAAGTCTTTATGAGCGAGTCATTGATTTGATCTTTTTATATATATATATTTTTTTTTTAAATAGTATTTTTTTTGTTTAGTTGTCTGTTCAGAATTGTGGGCGATTCGGAAATCTCAGTTTGAAACAAAAAAAAGGGATTCTCAAGAGTCGTGCAGCTCTACTTACCATATTCAATGTGCTCTATGTATGTGCATTGATCAACGTTTATGTGTGAATTAAGCCTAAATTGAAACTGTTCATATACGTGATCAAGTCTGTTCAGAAGATAGAGAATCAATTAAAAATATTTTTAAAAGCGTTTAAAATGCGTTTCAAAGATGAAAAAAGTATTCCGGGTTTGAAATGGGTGTGCGACTGAGTAATTGATGACAGAATTTTCATTTTTGGGCGAACTATCGCTTTAAAGGTCCTGTAATCAGACAGATAATTTTATTTTAAGGTAATTTGTAGAATCTTCACCTTCACGAACTGGCTTCCCAATCTGCTGTCTCCTCCTCACTAGCAGGAGTGCGTTCTTTTGTGATTTTAATATCCTCTTTTCCCTGTGTCTGCCTCGGGATGAATCTTGCTGCTAATGAGAAACACAAAAAGTCAAAGAACTCAACCAAAACAATCAGCAATGGCAAATTGTCCAACCAAATCTAAGCTGTTAGAGTAGCCTACTCTGGTTGTAGGTGAAGTGGGTTCGTCTGCGTCTCTTTTCTGTGCGTCACCATCTACATCCTGTCTCTTATTCTTCATCCTCTCCCTGAGATCCCCAGGGGGCCTTTCGGCTGACCTGCAGGCCAGCACACATGCAAAATGTCAAGCATTCGGCCAAGAATTTGAGCAGGTACATTTACGAAACAGCATCTCTTCAATGGAATCTCACCTGCTGAACGTTCCAGAGAAGCCTTTTCCTCGCTGATGGGGTTCCATGTGTGTACCGACACGTGTTACCGTAACTGCAGTTCCCAGTCTTTAACCAGTTTCTACAATGAGTCTGCAAAGAAAGACAAATGTGGGACAGTCAGTTGCATTTATACACTTTACAAGGGCACCTGGACCAAAACAATTACAACCAAGTTTTCACTGCTCAAAGTGGGTGACGAGTATCCATACCTCTGCTGCATTACTGGCCGTGCTGGGCCCGAGTCTCCAAACACGCTGGGCCTGCGGGAGGGGTGGTCGTACTACTGGTGCTGCTGTCCGATATGGTCTTTGAATCTCCACTGTAACCTTCCGCCTGATCTTGGACATTCTGCAGGGCTGCATTAGAAAAATGGCAAATAAAAGGCACCAGCATTTTGAAAGCTGAATGCAGTGTTGTAGTTAAGACCAGCTCAGTGAGTCAAGTCACATGTAGCGCATTTCCACTACACAGTACCAGCTCGACTCCAATTCGGGTCGCCTTTGTTTGGTTTTTCACTGTGTAATAGTTGTACCTGTACCTGCTTTCGGGTCCTTTTTTTTTATCACCTCCAGCGATGTTCTGAGCGAGCTAAGGCGAGTTTACGCTACTAAACTGTGACGTGAAAACAATCCCGACTGCTGATTGGTCAGAGAGAATCATCACCATTCACTGCGTCATCATTGCACGTGCCAGATGGAGTATCCAGAACAACCCTGCCATTTTTAAATAGTTTCGCCAGAGACTGTTACAAAACTTACTACTTTTATAGCAACTTCGAAATATGCCATGGTCAAAGGAGGAGGTGCAGACTGTCCTTTGTTTGATTGCCAAACAGAGGATCCAGCGAGAGCTTGATAGGGCAATGAGGAACGAAGGCATCGCTATGACGACCGGATACTATTTGTGGCGGTACTGTCTGCAATGGAAAATGAGGCGAAATGCGAGCCGAGGCGAGTCGAGCTGCTACTGGTAATCGAAAGCGCCAATAGACCAGAAGATGGTCAAGTTTGAGTCAAGAATAAGACCAGAAGAGGGTTGAGGTCTTGCCAAGACAGAGATTAAAGGTCCCCTGACATGAAATTTTCATTTTCTGAGGTTTTTTAACATTAATATGAGTTCCCCTAGACCAGAGGTCTCAAACTCGCGGCCCAGTCCCCTACTTGACATTAAAGTTTAATGTTAGTGCGGCCCGTCGTTACGTTTGCCGCGTTTTTTTATGGGCTACCATAGATAGTCTCGTGACAGCTTACGGTGGGTTTGTTGTCAATAGTTGTAATAGACAACCACGAAGTACAAACATATACTGCGCATGGAAAAAATGAGCATGTCACTTTAAATATGAGCGCTCTCTGCACTTGATGCGCGCCTACATTTGAAACGAACTTGAGCGTACAAAATATGTGAGTGCGATATGTGAACAGGCCCAAGGCGAGCTACCACCACCAAATCAGGCCACAGCTACTGTTAGCTCGCAAGCGATGTGTTGGATAACCCTGCTCTAAAACAATGTGAGAATAATCATTTTGAGCTTGTAATATGTGTTGTGTTAGAACGCGTTCAGTGAACGATAGTTCATGAACTCATTCATATTTTGGGCGAACGGGAACTGAATGTAGACTACGTATTACTGCCTGATGAACATTACAGTGAACTCATTCATTCTGGTGTCTGTGAACCGAGGAGGCGTCGTAAGATCATTTAAAAGGGTTTTATGAGGTCGGTGAGGATGGGAAAATCGTACATGTCTGTGCAAACTTTCGATAAAATTATTGTTATCTTTGGTTGTATATGGGCTGTGGCAATAATAATAGCCTAATAAAAAGAAGCTCGCAGCAACATATGGAAAAAAGAACTATGAAGTAAAATTTGTGAACTGAACTTTTATCTAGTTCATGTAATAAACTTTGTCCAACCGTTTGATAAAGGTTCGCTGAGATATGTGCAAAGTCAGTAATTTGCCTGAGACACTATACATGTGTAGATAGAATTATTTGCATTTCAAAAGCAATAATTGTTTTTCTAAGTATAATAAAAGGAAATGTGCCTTCCGAAAAACAAAACAAAAAAACATTCAATATAATAGTGTTGTATAAAGAAAATAAAAAGCAAATATGACTCACATAGATCAGGGGTTCTCAACTCCAGTCCTCGCGACCCACTGCTCTGCACATTGTGTATGTCTCCCTTATTTAACACACCTGATTCAGATCCTCAGCTCATTAGGATAGACTCTAGCCGTTTCTCAATATGCGTACTTGTGTTCTTGTGGACTTGTGAAACGTCATCAGTAGCTGCCCAAGTACCGTTCCAATTCAAAGTTCACATCTAGCCAAGTCCACTTCAAATCCCCGGATGTGTTCTTGATCCGCACCGTTTACCGAGGATGCATCGAGAGGTGACTTGTGTGGACTTGAGACAGCCAGGTAACACAGAATGCACCTCGCACCAACACTTAAGCGTCAATAGGAGAGAGGAGAAAATCCGCGAAAATATCAAAATACTACTGTTATTGAGTCATGAAATGTAATTTTAAGAGTGTTTCAGGCAAGAATGTGGTTGTTTAAATCTCAAATCTGTAGTTTATTTATAAAGAAAGCGCCTATCTGAAAAATGCATCTGATGTTTTCGGAGTTCTGACATCCAAGCCTTCAGCGGACACTCAGCGAGATCAACCCCGACTGGAACAGCTTATCCTCGGCTAGTGCTTCTGACGTTTGCCGCTGGCTCAGATATCTCTAGTCTAGTGGATAAACTTGACGTATAATTCGTCTTTTGTATAAGTCTATCTGGTCTCACTAAACTATAGTACCATGGCAAAAAAAAAATAGTTTGAGGTTTCATAACTTTATGGCTCTTTAAATTTTTTATATTATCGTCACTATATGAACAATAAAATAAAATGCCATAACCCTGTCTCTGTTTGATAAATGTCAATAAAAATCAATGTTTCATATTTTTAAAATGAAAACAAAAAGATCATGTTCATTTTGTTATAAATATATGCAGTGAAGAGAATCACGTTCCTTGAACCACATGGCAATTAGGCTAATATGTTGATTTCTTTTAATGAAAAGAGGCAGAGTGGTGTTGTATAACATATTTTGTTTTATTGTTGACGAAAAGAGGCAGAGTTGTAGCCAATTTTGTTTTATTGTTACCTGAAATATATATAAAGGGATAACAGGACAGGAGTAGCCAGAGCGTGCTGAGTGACGCGATCAAGTACGCTCTGTTCCATTTGCAGAAGAACCGGACTTGCGTCCTCGCATCCTCGGAGTTCGTTCTCCTGAGTCGAACTTGGCAAGTCTGAACTACCAAGGACGCAAGTCCGAAGTTTGCGTACTTGGTATTGAGAAACGGCTTCTATGTCTATCCTAACGAGCTGAGGATCTGAATCAGGTGTGTTAAATAAGGGAGACATGCACAATATGCAGAGCAGTGGGTCGCGAGGACTGGAGTTGAGAACCCCTGACATAGATATTGTGTATAAAAGACAAAGAAAGTTTGTAATATTAACTTCAACTGTCAGAAGGACAGCTCATGAAGAACCAATCATGTACAGAAAGGAATGTTCAAATTCAGAGGAACAGTTCAGAAGAAACGTTAAAAAAAAATTGAGAAGATTGGATCAGTTGTGCTCCATTTTTGGAATATTTAAATACAAGCCAGCCAGTCCCAGACTCTATCTCCAGCGGCCCTGAGTTAAGTTGAGTTTGAGACCCCTGCCCTGGACTGCATTTGGTCCCCTCGTGTCTAGAATTTTCAATCGGTGTAAACCAAGCTTTGGCTATTTTTCTCTTCTCTGCATCCGTCTGTATCTCAGACGCGCTGATCTTGAATCTCCCCTATATGACTTCATACGGGGGAAAGGTTACTCCCCTTTCTCTGCTTTGCCCACCCAGAGAATTTGGCCCGACCATGAGAAAACGAGCTAGGAACAGGAAGTATGAACACGCATGCGCATTCTTAGTTTTTCCTAGAGAAATAGCTTTGCGATTTGACTTTTTCCTCAAGAGATATCATGGCTTGCAAACGAGCAAAGCGTGGCAGTAGCCTCTACGCACGATCGCTTCCGGGTTTGTCTCAGCAAGCCCAGTTACATCCGGTGCTGCGTCAGTCTATGGTCAGAAGCCAGTTTTGCGTTAGGTGGAGATAGTGTCAAATTACACTTGCTGTTTATAAAAACGTCCTGCGGTTAACGTGAATGATGTTAACAACACTGTGAGGCAGTTAGCTGTCACACAAGAATAAAAAAGAGAAGTTATTTAAATTATATATTTCGAGCTACATCAACAACTTTGAGGGTTAGTATTCTCTCATATCTTACAAAATTCAACTAGCGAATCAGCGTTTCTAAAATCGTTGTCTCAGTTTGTAAGTTTTGCCTCTATACACTTGGCCTGCAGAACACGCTTCCGGAAGTAGAGACGCTGACTGAGATTCTTTCGGACACATGTCATCAGGGTTCGTGCATAAAGGCTGTTGCTCAGTGTTCGGATGTACAAATGAACACAAAAGTATTTTTTAATTCCTTCATCCGAGCCTCTGAAGAAACAATGGGTTAACTTTATTTTCTCTGGAAATGTGCCAACTCAACTCCCAAAGTTTTGTATGGTCCAAACAGGCAGGAGACAGGTAAGTTAACCTTTCTCTCAAAATCGTTCGATACTGTTTATGCATCAGTAAGTCAAGCCAGTGACTATTATCAACTTCACATCATTTCTTTGAGTAGGATGAAAATAATCTTATTTAAAGAAATTGTTTAGCAGGATTGATATTCAAAACGGTAAGCACCCGCTGCTTTGTTTACGTTATGTGTATCTGCAGCCGGCAGCGTCAGTTTTCCTTTTTGAATGACGAATATAGACTAATATATCTGCAGAAATAGACAGTTGGCTTATAGAGGGAATGCATACACGTGACTTTCCCGCCGGAACAACCCCCTCTCAGCCTGACCGAGTGGCAAAAGATCTGCTGCGTGACTGGATTTAATAGGGGAAACTGCGAAAATGCGACTAAAACGAACAATTTTATCAATTTAAATTAAATGTTGGACTCAATATAGTGTTCCTTACAACTTACTAAAGATCGTGATCCATGGATATTATTGACATGCAGCCAGGAATCGTGTCGCCTGACATTTATGTTTGCCTGATTTCGACACTGGGGAAATAGAAGCAATATAGACGGTAAACATAAAGCAAATTTTCCTGTGAATGTTTTATATAAATACAATATAGGTTTAAATCTGGGTGATTACTTATATCAGTGTTATATATAGCCTATATATCATCATATTGTCCAGCCCTAAAACTTTATAGTTTTTTTTTTAGTCAGTGTTTATTAAAAAAAAACATCCAATAATGCAGAATATGGAATGATACATATTTAATTGATGAGTTGTTAATATATATATAACAATACAAAATATATGGGTATGGTTTTACAGCTAAATTCAGCATATTGACACAAAATGATAACTGCAAATCCACCTTTCGCTGACTGGAGTCCAGTTGTTTCTGTGAATTGCAGTGATCCATTTGCTCCTGTTTCTATCGCAGTCTGTAAAAATATACTTCCGATTTTTTGTCAACTCTAGTTGTACAGTCAATCGCAAAGCTCTTTCCCACTTTATATGTGTTGTGTTTGTTTTTCGCGGCATTCACGCTGAACACATATACAGCCTATGTATACAGCCGCTCAGTCTTTTTGCCACTCACTGTGAGAAACTGCAGCACTCCGGCCGGAGGTGACGTCACGCGCATTCCCTCTATTAAACGCAGGTGCAGAACGCACATTATAGCTGACAGTCGGTTGCAGTTCTCTCGGTGAGTTCAAGTGCAGCTTTTTACCTCGATGAGAGCGGACGAGTTCCGGGCTTTCGAGAACAGAAACTTTGTTACACTGCACAACGAAGCTCTTACTGCATGTACATCATCGTGTCTGCATTGGTGAAGGCAGATAGTGCAGAAACTGTGTTTTGCAATAAGATCTCATTCTCACGATCGACAGACTGTCCTCTGTTGCTCAATGCTCATCACAGCAATATTTTAAGTGATGAGAATCTAAATACTTCAAAAACTCATCACGATTCAGTAATCTCGTTATCAGTAATAGTAAAAACGTATAACAGCTGTAGTAAAAGTATTCGAGAGAGTTTCACATGTAATATGTAGCTATTTCATATGCAAGCATGTCAGCCAATCACAGCAGAGGCTGGTTACACACAGCAGACAAGCCCCTTCAAATAGAGCGTTCAAAGCAGAGGCTAAAATCAGGCTAGGAAAAATGCCTTTAATTTATAAATAATGACCATTTTTGATCTAAGAAACATACTAACATTATAAGGGCAACCCAGGAAACATTATAAAATAATAAAATAACCCCATGTCAGGGGACCTTTAAAGACGATGAGTTTGATTCAAGACAGAGTCCATACGCTCCCTGCAGGTGCCCTAATATAGCTTTAATCTAAATGACAACGACAAAGAAATTATAGCCTAGGCTTTGTTAAAGACCAAGAAAACATGGCCTGTTGAGTCATGTCATGTATTTGTATTCTCAATTCAAGTCTCTTCTTGGTTTGGTCTTGACTCTTTTTCTCAACTACAACACTGGATGAATTACATTACATTAATTCTAAAGTCACATTCATATCTAAATACCTCAAGTTTTATTTACAAGTGGGAAATTGTATTAAATTTAATACATTTTAGATGGGACAGGAGTTCTTTTTCGGTGTTGTGATGTTAGAAGGGGAGTGATACATGGCGGCGGCAACAACAATATATATATATATATATATATATATATATATATATATATATATTAGGGATAATATATAATATATATATATTAGGGATGTGCACGAATATTCGAATTTTCGATTTGTAATTATTATTCGAAAAATAAATACTATTCGAATTTTGAATACATTGCTTTGCTGGCCGTAAATGCAGTAAGTCCATGATAAATCCTAAGAACTAACTTGCAGTTACAATTAAATGCACTGGATGGCGCTGTGGAGTGTGTTAACAAGCTGTCTGTATTTGATCACATATGTTGTCGTCTGCCTCGCGAAGTTTGGAATTAACGTTAACGCTACTTGAAAAGGATCTTACTAAACGGAATTAAACGGAATTACTTTTAATCAAATTAATTAATTAATCTGAGTTATGATATCATCACCATGAGAAATCACATGAAATCCAAACAGTGGAATGAGGAAAGACAGCTGTCCATCATTGCATCACAACTGCAGGTAAGCGCAGCTGAGCTGAACCCCGCGTGATCAAAGATGTTAACTTATCTAATAGCAAAATGATTTTGAGCAGGGCCGGCGACTGCTATAGGCGAACTAGGCGGTTGCCTGAGGGCGCCAAATGTGTTGGGGCGCCACGGGCGCGCGCTCTAATGTCGCCCTTGACCTAGGCCTTCTTCACATTCTCTGCTACTTCCCATTAATCGGAGAAATCACAGAGTTAGAATGAAAAAAAAGAAAAAATGTTTATTAAACATGATCATACTAAGGCGCCCCTCAGCCACACGTTTAATTACTTAATTACTGATTATTAGATTGAACTGATGATTATTGTCGATCTTTTTCCGGGCGGTTGCGTTACGTTGGGCAAGTGCTCAGCAGCGGTCGCGTCTGATCGGAAATGAAGCGGTATAAATAAACCCTCTGGTCCGTCAGGGACGAACACAGAGAAAGCAGCAAAATAAAAAGAAAGTCCAGTATAAAGGTAAGCCTTTCTCATTTCAGCCATTAAAGTGTCAAACGCAATAAATGTATTGGGTGTAGCAGCCTACTTGAAATACCGACGTGCTTTTTGGGCCGAGACATCGCATATAGCCTACTTTTACTTATTTTTTTGTCTTAACGGCCCATAAAACTCGTACATCTGCAGCCCATTCGTTTTGTTGTGCTTAATTGCCGACGTTGAGTTGCTTCCAAGTCTATAGCTTACTTACAAGTATAGAAATTTGTACAAAACTAATTATGAAAGTTTCTTTTATTTTTCATTGCATTTGTTTTACAAAATAGCCTATTATGTTGAAGTGTAACCTAATGTAGACAGACACTGTAACTAAAAGAGGTTTGAATTTTTCTTTGTTCAATTTGCACACTGAATTGCATCAGATTGATGAATTTAACATTTAAATTTGATTTAAAAATGAATGAAACATTAAAATGCACAACAGTTGGGACTCCAAACCCCCTTAGTTGTAGCAGCCAGGTAATAATTGTAATTTATCTACAACAAGTTACATTACACAGATAAAACAATGCAGCTATGTAGGATGATAGAAATATCCTTGAACGTTTTTTGTAGCATTTGTATGAACAATTTATTACAGATCCTTCAACTTGTTGAAGTTTTGGAGTGATTATAAGAGTATTTTTGTTTAGTTTAATAAATACTCATCATCAGTTTTGGGCATATTACTTAAAAAATAATTAGTTACAGTTACTTCTCACAAATTCTCACAGAGTTAGTAACTGAATTAAATCATTATAAAAGTAACTAATTACCAGGGAAAGTACCTATTGTGTTACAAAAAGTTAAAATAGGCCTAACTTGTATGCACCCAATATTAATTATGTTAAATTAATTAAATGGATTGGACACTATAGAATAAATTAATAATAAAAAACATTGTACATATATCTACACTATTGTAATGTTGCTGTGGGACAATGTGGGTGACACCAATAAAATACAATATATTATTTTAAAAATTATCATTACTATAGTAGAACAATACATAACACACATACTGTACATAATACACAATTTTAGGTTTAGAATTTTTAATATTTGATATTGCACAGACCACAACTGGCCAACAAATAAGTCTGGAAAAAAATTATGCTTAAATGTACCAAAAACAAAATAATAATAAAAAATGGGGGGGTGCTAAAATCAATCTTGCCTAGGGCAACCAAAGGGATAGAACCGGCCCTGATTTTGAGACACACTTATTTTAAGTTTCGTTAAGGGAGACCGGTTTAAGAACAGAAAATGCAAAGTGCTGTTAGAAACACCGTTATCTTTGTGTCTCTGAAACGTCTGTCAGCTTGACTGCATGACGGCGCCCCTGCATGTAACGTTAGATATTATTGTTTTTCTCAACATAAACGTGAAACAATATAAACACAATAATCAATCATTTGCTGACTCGTGTGTATGTGTACGTTCTGTACGATATCTGACGCAATCTGCTTTATTAGGGTTTTTTTTCGCTCGCGCTGCTTGAGCATGCTTTTAATAATGCTTTTTTATATATATTTTTTGTTTACACACAGGCCTACTGTTTAATGTTTTCAACTAAAAGAAAACTTTAATTACTATTGTAAGCTTGTTGTGTATTGCCTAATTGTAAGCTTGTCCAGAAATGGTGAGAAAAACGTAAAAAAACCCCGTAAAAATAACGTCTTTTTCGTTAAACATAATTTAAATAAACGAATATTTGAATGCAATATTTTTGAAAAATGCCCATCCCTAATAGATAGATAGATAGATAGATAGATAGATAGATAGATAGATAGATAGATAGATAGATAGATAGATAGATAGATAGATAGATAGATAGATAGATAGATAGATAGATAGATAGATAGCTTTAGTCTAAATAGAGATCAGAGCCTCTAGTAACACTGATAAATCACCCAATTTTTAGTTTCAGATCTAGCTTTTTGTATTTATTTATTTATTTTTGTCTTATGTTGTTCAATGAGTGGGTTTACACACTTTTTGACCAGACAATGAATGTCTGACTCTTCCAGTCCTTCATGATTACTGCGTGATTTTATTTTACTGTACAAAGATTGCTGAGAAAGATTTATATCAGGTAAGTTAACGTTACCAATCCCTAAAATGATATTTACACAATTATAATCTATTTATTTATGAACAAACGTCAACAAAACTACAACAAAACTACAAAAGACGTAAATGTTTTATTATTCTTTTTACTGTCTGAAAAAAAAGAAGATTACAATTTTTAAATTATTTGATAATTCCTTCCTTCCTATTTTCCCGTGACCGTGGGAGCCCAGTTCATTGTAAACACCAGCAGTAGCACAAGAGTCACATGCGTGCAAATGTGACTGTCTGCCTCTTTCTATAAGGTGAATTAACAATTACAGCTACTAGCAAGGCATGCGAGGTTTCACTAAAAAGGTGTTTTATAATCATTTGCGTGTTTTAAGCAATCATTAATTTGCAGAATGCCACGGTAAGAGCCGCATAAAATGCCGCGCGGCCTACATTGATAGCACAAGCCTCGATCACTACCCCGCAGAAACGGCTGATGATTGACCCGTAAACAAATACAAACTGTAACTTTACCCGAATATCAATGATGCGTCAAGTCCAGTTTCACAGACTGTAGGGGATAAACTCCTAATCACATGCAAAAGTCTTGCAAAGCGGTCTTCCCCTTGGCCGCCGTCATGATGCTAGCGACACAGCGCAAACTGCACACATACATACAGCTTCCCGAAGTACTGAGAGAGGAGGATTATGGGAAAGTGGAGGTATTTTCTGTTTGTTTGTTTGTTTGTTTTAGATTTTGTTTAAAAAAAATGACAATTTTTGTGAAAAATGAAAATTTTGTTCCTTCAAAAATAAATAAATAAATAAATAAATACAATATTCATGGAAATATACAATATTAATGGAAAATGTAGTTAGAAATGTAGGCTAATCTACTAGATCTACTTTTAGGCAGTATGTTGACTACGTTCTTCTACGTTTTTCTTTACGTTTAGAATACTTTTGATTGGTCATATATAGACTTCAGTAAGATTAACACCATATGAGACCAAGTTATAAAAATGGAGATATCTGCATAACCCATTAATTTATTTTTTATTTTTTTAGCTAATGTTTTTCTTTGAAAGTCTTTAAAACGGTTGATGACTGGTAAATGTATTTGGTGGCAAACTAAAGATTCTGTATTGCTTGCTTAGTTATAACCCACATAACTTCAAAAAGACTTTTGTATTTAAATGTGTGTTACTCTTTTTCACATGCATCCACGACATGCTTTGTTACGACACGCTTTGATGTCACCTGCAAGGCTGTCACGTGGTTCATGTAAGCCCCAATAGAGCTGGTAAGTCCCGCCCCTTCAGCTAACCCCGCTGGACCTCTAGGTTGAAAACCCGTCAGTGCAAGTGAATGAGTGAAAATAATTATTTTCTAATCCCGTTTGAATTTTGCAATGAATGTAACATATGTTATCTGTGAATTTTTTATATAATGTTTCGTGTAAAGAATGCTACAATTTAGCTTGTAGAATTTTCATACGGTTAGACTTTGTGTGAGAGCACTTTGTGGACTACAACTCTCGACGTGTTTGACATACATCACCCCCACTGAACACACGGATCCCGCTAAACATGCCTGTGACTTTGGTGCACTTCACCGCCTTCTTTCAGGGAGAGGACTAACTAGTTGAGCGTGGTGAAAACCGTGATTTGTGGAGGGAAAATGTGTTAAGCGGCGACGTCACATATGGGACGTGTAGTCTTTCTCGTTATGTCTATTCCACAACTGCTAGCCAAAGAATCATACAATAAACTGTCAAACTTGTTACATGAGAAATTATATAAAAAATTCACAGACAACATATGTTACATTCATGGCACAATTCAAACGGGATCAGAAAATAATTATTTTCTCTCATTCACTTGCATTGACGCTTTTTCAACCTAGAGGTCCACTTGGAGTTTTACGGATGGGCGGGACTTACCAGCTCTATAGTTCCACAACAGACGTGGGCTGTCATGTTCTTCTATGGACAGACAACAGCGATCACATTATTAAACAGTAAATTTAAATAAAACACACATCCAAGTTCCTTTTAAACTGTTATTTGGTTAATGTCAGTGTTGCATTTAGAGAGGCAGTTTGGAGAGGTACTTAGATACGTTTTAGGCTAAATTTTTGGAGGGAAAAGCCTAGTGTTCATGTTCGCATTGGTAGTTGCACTGGCTTTAGCGGCTCTTTTCCATGTCATTCATCTGATGATGGACGTCTCGTGATATTTATTTTAGCACAACTGGGCTGTATTAGGTTATTGATTTCCGTGATCTTGCTTATAAATTCCGATTTCAGCCATTAGCCTACCCTGATCACGCAAAGAGGTCTGCCGTGGTGGCCCGTTCAGGATTACAACCATGACAACCAACATAAAATATAAATAATTACGCTGTGCATGTACAAATGAATGATTTAAGAGGTGTTAGGGAATTTTAATTTTAATCTTACATGTATTACATATGATTATTAGATCTTATGTTTTGCCTTCCTATGTGTACTACGGAGGAATGTTTTCTCTTATCAAGAGCTGGAGCTAGGCATCCGTAGAGCCGGCTGGGTCAGAGGTCATCTTAGAAGGGGAGGTAAATCTAACCTGACATGATGAATCCTATGGTGTGTGGAAATTTACAGAGAAGGCTCTGGCCTGCAGTAAAATGACCTTGAGGGAGAACTATGTAGAGAATCGAGGCGAATCAAACACAACTTAATCAAATGGATCTCTCGTGAGATTCATTCACATGAGTCAGCACCCCCAAAGAGAATGGAGCTCACATTCCTTTGACACAGGCTCCAGGAAGTCTGCGTTGCGGACCAAACCCCCTTCGATTTACTGCTCTGCAGGCCCAAAAGATGCTCACTAAAACCGGACGTGTCAAGATCTTAATGTTTTACTAAGACAAATCGACTCCAAAGTGGGGGAACGAGAGGCCTTTGCACAAAGACCCTTTTGACCCCCGGACAGAGATGTTCCACAGAACCCAGGTCTCCTTTCTCTAACACATATATCAGCAAGAACTTTGCCTGACCTCACTATTGAGATCTGAGATCTCACATATAAAGTCATATAACTCACCCCAGAACAATTGTCAAGGGACTCATAATCAAAACTACATAAGTTTGTGTCTATACAATATATGTGTGTGTTTATTATGCGTTCTGCAATCTGTTTGGAGTTATTATGCTTAGATCACATGTAATTGTGATATTACTCTTCTGTGTGAATGAGACCATCGTGTTTAGTCTTAAACAAACCGTATTCTCTTAATTCGAAAGATGGCTTGATCGAAATCTGTGTAATATGCTTCGTTTTATGGTTCTAACAATCATAATGTTTAAACTATGATCTTTGTCTCTCTGCTTAGTGCTGGAGACCAGCCACAGGCAGAGCACAGACCATAAATTATGATAAGAAGGCAGATCCACCTCCTAGAATTGGGCCACTTCTCATTGGCTAAGAGGTTGCACTAACTTTTAGTTAAAGTTTTGAACAAAGGACCTCATGTCCAGTTCAGTTCAGAGTTGAGTTCGGTTCAGTTCAGTTTTTGAAACAGTTCAGTTTTGTTTTGCAACTAAGTGTGTGCCTCTCTTTAAAGAGTGTTTCTGTGTTTTTCTCTGAGAACAACTCTACCAGACCAAGCAGACAGAACCCATAGATCGGGGTTCAAACAGCTTCAAGCCATCTGACATCGTTTTTATTCTTATCTCTTTCCTTTATTTCCTTTTTCGTGAAAGTCTCGTTTTCAAAGTTAAGTTAGCTGCAAAGTATCGTTTTCAAACGTCTTCCCTGCAACGCGCTTCAAATTGGAAAAGACTCTCATTCGCTTGCTTATCACACGTGATCGGCAGCGAAACCTCCAGGCACTTCAAAGACAACCAGCCACGCGGACCGGCCGGGAACCCCCTTTCAACGCAACAAGACAAAGGAATCCCCTTGACGCACAGACAAGCGCAAGCAAGTAGGCCTACCTCAGACTCTAACTGATCGGGTGCATTTAATGTAAATTAAATAACCTATCTAAGGACGAAGGTTTAAATTACTGCTTGATGGTCCTTTCAGGTCATGTTGTCTTACGTGCATTAGAAAGTTGAAACTTTCTCTCTCTCACTCTTTCCAACTCACTCTTTCCTTTCGCGACTGTATGAATGTGTGTGTGTGATTGTGTTTAGAATTTAGTTCTGTGTTTAGAATAGCTAATAAAGTCTTCCATATATTTGAAAAGATGAATTGCCTTGTGTTGTGCTTGCATATTTAATGTCTTGTACTGTCGATCTAAAGTTACATTGCTAAGACATAGTGTTTCACTATAAATTGGGTTTATATCCTTATAAAGGTTATATTACAGCCCGTTCGAATGAACTCTAAACGATTCATTTGCTCGGTTCCATAAGTGACTCGGTTCAGATTCATTGCAAATCAATGAATCATTCCCTTTGAGCTAAATTGGCCATTCCGGCCCCCTTAAATACATTTTATGTATATTATTATTGTGTAGGTTCCCTACATATTTATTTTTGGTGGAGAATGCGGGCAGTTCAACCCAAATTGTAAGCATATATCAAGAAATTAATCTTTTCATTTTGTGGCGGACCCGAGATTCGAACCTCCGCGAGTCTGTGTGTGACGCGCGCGCTGCGCGCCGCCTTTGAATGCATGCTGCTGTTGTTGTCTGTGAGTGAAACTCCCAGAGAAAGCTGAAAGCCTAGTCTAGATATAGAACCTCACACTACAGTAGGTACGAATTAAGCGTGTTCCTTAATTTCCAGTACATGCCTCGTTATAGCTGATCGACATCTGCGTGTTCCCAGAGTCTTTCAGAAGGGCTATAACGGTGTGTGTGTGTGTGTGTGTGTTTATATCAGAGAAACTGAACTAAGTAATTAACCCTGTAAGTTAAAATATTCTCCTGACAGAGCGTTGGGCGTGTTCCCCGTCGAATCTGAGTCATAACGGTCTTAAAGTTATTTAACTGATCGCAATGCGCGTTCCATTGCTTTCTCCGTGATTAATGCTTATCTGTTTATTTATTTCATCTCGTGTCGTGTTCCCACTTTTGATCTTCGTAATAAACAGTTAATGCTTTTCTGTCTTGTCTGTTCAATTACCTATCGTGTAAACACTGCGCGTGTCCGAGTGTAATTGAATAGGAGTTATTTTTAGTTTTGTTCAAAGTAAAGCTTGTTTTGAAACTGAACCAAGTTAGACCCTGTTGTTTTGTGTGCCAAATAACCCTGCACAAGGACAGAGATTGAGATCCTCGTTGTTCTCATAGAGCGCACCGCCGCGTGCTTAAAGTTAATATCACTCTCAACAAACTTGAGTGAAGCCGCCACGTCGTAAACCCAGCTACGAGTGGTGTATTTTATTATTTTATTTGAACAGTGTGAAATGCGCCGACATTTACCGTAATATGATCGATTTGTTACTGTACATGCATGTTGTGAACATTGAAATGCTCCCACATTGCATGGAACTCTAACAAGCTGCTTACCAATTCAATTCACGGTTCGTCCACTAGCGTTCGTTTGCTCTCTATAGTTACGATCGTGACACGGAAGTCTTAACCAACACTTCCGGGTGAACTCTGACCACTTCCCCATTGTAAATAGACGTGCTAAGCTACGCTAGGCTAAGCTGAGCAGTTGTTTACATTGAGGCCTATGCTAAAACCTTTAGCATTAGTTACTGTTACCAATACTAACCAAAGCGGTTAGCTATAGTGTCTGTTTGAACATCGTTAAAGTGATTTAACCCTTTAGACACCTTGACTAATACACCCGTCGATCTTTTCTTGTTTCTTTTAACTTTCTCACACTTTACTTTAAGTTAAGCATATTTTTCCTGAAAGGAAAATATTGGTTTACCATTATTAATTATTTTCCCTGCATTGTACTTGAAAAAGAAAATACTGGTTTATGATTATTAATTGTCAAATTTCGAATTTGATTTTAAAGAACAAGGAAATATTAAACGAAATTGAGATTCTACTTTTTCTAGACAGATAATTTCTAATGATGTCTAGATTTATTTTTGTAATAATTCTAATTGCATAATTTTCATAATTTCTACATTTCTCTTTAGATCTAACTTAATCACTTTAGGTGAATTAAGTTTTGAAATTTGAGAACTTTGAAATTTGAGGGTTACTATTATTATAACAAAAATAGTGTTAGAACTCGTATGTGCTCATTATTGTCATTGCGTTTCATACGTTCGTCCTGTTGGTTATAAACTTAACCACTATATTTGAGCAATCCATTTTCGTGATGCTTCAATAGGAGACATTACCATCTCAATACGAGTTTCAAATAAACCAGAGACAATCGTCTTGTACAAAAGTTTATTTGAGTGTTGTAGTTGGTCCGCAACTATCAATTCTATACTCGTAGTAGACCTAGGAAGGTAGCGGGATCCAACCTCCTTGCTTCCTTTCTTCCTCATCGTGTCTTTCCTGTTCTGTCCTGCTTTATTCCATCTTATTCTGCACATTTTGTAGGGAACAAACCTGGAAGAACCATCAACCGACTCTAAAAGAGACAAAGATAATCTTTCCCAACGAATAGATTATTAAGTATTTGATTTTTAATCAAACCCTCTTTTGTTCTTCACACTCTCCCTGCATTTGTGAATGCAATTTAAATTAACATCTTATCCAAGATTAATTTACAGGAACAAGAGTTGAGCAAACTCCGCCTTCAAAGCATCCCTGCTGTAACCCTGCTGTAAGTGATCCAACTGAAGGTGTGTGTGTGTCAATCCTGTCAAACTCAGAGAAGAGGTAGCAGCATTATTATTGTATTATTTTTCATTGCAAACATAAACAATAATATTGTTTACCTTCCTTGAAACAGATTTTCATTGATAAAAAACATTTATGAGAAATTAGTACTTTCCCTAGTTAATAATTTCCCTTTTTGTTTTTGTTTCTCCCTCATTTGAAATTGGTTGTTAACCTTTCTCTCTTTTCCCTTACTCAGTTGAGCGACGAAGTCCTCACATCACGAGTTGAAACCAGCTTTTCAGTGATAGAAAATATTTACAAAAAATATTTTCTCCCATTGAAGAAAAAGCTTTCCATTTGAGATTTGTTTTAACCTTTTTCTTTTTCTTTCCCTTTACCCAGTTGAGTGACGAGATCTTCATATCTCTAGCCTCACTGTGTACACTTAGACCAACACTTAGTCATCACGACACTTCACTATTGGTGCACCCTTACTGAAACAACACTTAGCCGTGCAACCACATATAGGCTTATACCACACAGATCTGTGTCAGTCTCTTCACCAAGCCTGCCAACATGTCGTGGACAACAAAGCCCACTGCCCAACTGGAAGACATGGACGCCTGGCTCAGAGGCATTACAGACTGCCTCACACCAAAGACAATTGAACTGTTATTATTTTTAATAATAATCATAATTATGAGAAGATTCCTGACACATGATTCAAGCCGAAACCAAAGCCATGCGGAACTAACCAAAATAACCTGTTCCCTAAGCAATGCCTTCACAGCCCAGCTAAAGCTAAGCCACCAGCACGTCACCTACCTTCAGGAGGAGCTGACACGTGCCCAAAGCCGCATAGACAAGCTGGAAGTGAAAGTCCAGGACGACTTCAAGATCACCGAGTTCCTGAGAGAGCTGCTGCACAATCAACACTGCAAAGACCAGCTCAAAATGTCCGACGAAGCGGAGCAAGAAACAAAGACCCAAGTTGACAAGCTCCAAGAAGCCCTTGCAGTCACTGAACGTGACAAACAAGAGTTAAAGACTGTCCAGAAACACCTGGAAGACCAACTCCAGTCTGCTGAACATCAGCTAGAGAAAGCCAAAGCTGACATTGAAAGTAAGAACTCTAAAATCACTGCTCTGGAAGACCACCTGCAAAGGTGCAGCGTTGAAATGGACCATCTGATCCAACAGCGAGACGACGCCAACGGCGAGCTCTACGCGGTCAGAGATGAACTCCAGCATGTCTTCACACAGAAACCAGAGCCAAGAAGGGAGAGACCTCCCTCAGCATCATCACTGCTGAGCCGAACAGAGTCCTCCATCAAAGAACTGTCATACGACGGAAGAAGTGAATGGCCACACTCCAAAATGTCACCGGCCTTCACCACAGAACTCTTCCCTGCCAACAAGCAAAGAGAGATCATCCAGCCAGACTCCAAAGCTGCACCTGGAATGACCTTCAAAGATCTCAACCAGCTGGCTAAGAACATCACCCAGTTCGACCCGAACTCCACGGAGGGCCACAGCATCCAGGCCTACCTCCAAGATGTCGACTTCCTCCTAGAGGTGAGACCCAATATGACTGACAGAGACATTTTATACCTCCTCAGAGCCACATCCAGCCAAGAGGTACGAAGCTTCCTAGACCGACAACCTGCTCCTGTCAAGTCAAACTACCAGCTGCTACGTGAGATCCTGCTTAAAGAATTCACAAGTCCAGAGTCAGAACACGGTGTATTAATCGCCTTGGAAACCAAACAAGGTCGTCAAGAGCCTCCCCAAGCCTATTATCACCGTTTCCGAAAAGCCTACCTCGGTGCACATAGCAAGCCTGAATTTGAAGAGGATGTGAACTTCAAAACCCTCTTCCTGAGAAACCTGCACCCTGGACTGAGTCATCATCTCGGCATCATGGCCTGCCCTGTCACAATGTCCCTTCAACAGATACGTGACCTGACACACAAGGCCTACATCAAACAAAAGATGACTTCAAAGAAAGGTTTGAAAACATCCACAGTGTCGCACTCCATCAGCCAAGACACAAGCCTTGCACTGGAAGACACCCAGTGGCATGACAACTCCACAGTCCTTCATCAGGAGCACAGCGCACCTGACTCCCATGCCGACGACAGCTACCACTCCAACCACGTGGAACAGTCATGGGACCAGCCACGCTTCTCAAAAGGAAACAACTGGAGTCAACGAGTGCATCCAAAAGCATTCTATGTGGGTAAGCGACAACGAAACCCACCTCTGCACCACTCAAAACACCCTGAGTGTGCTCAAGAACAAGACAGTCTCCCCTCAGAAGACAAGGAGCAACTACTGAGGCGACTGCAAATGTTAATCGAAGACAAGCTGAACACGGAAGACCAGTGATCACCTTGTACACCTTCCTGAGACGACCACCTGTTCTACAACAACACAGAACAAAGTGGCCTCTCACCGTCAACCACTGACAAACACCCAGAGGTACCAGAAAACACCATCCTGGTTACCCATCACACCACAAGCTCCAAACTCAAGAACCATATGTGCGTTACAGCTACAACAGTAAGCACAGAAGTCAGACAGTCTGTCACAACCAGAAGGCATCACAAGAGGAAGGCAACAATGGAGACCACGTTTTGCACTACAGCTTCACGCATCCATGCCAAACCACCTCCCAATGTCTGCCAGAGAACTTCCTGCCTTACTGGACTGACCCCCAGCAGATCACAGAAGATCCCTTTCCAAGGCAAAGATGCGACAAGCTCATCAAAGCTGAGCCATCAAGCAAAGGGGGGAGCAAAACAGACTGAGACAGATCTGACATACATACTGCATATGTACAGTACATGCACTACACTACACTGTACTAACATACACATCTACCATGAAAAACATTCGACAAACATGTTCTTCCCACAGGTAGACACTGAAAGTGCAACACTGACTTAGCTATCCTTTCCATAGGAAACATATAGCGATACACCCAACAAGTGTAACACCTCTCATTACATTGTGACACCTGTCACTTCACAACACTGAGTCACTCAACTGCTTTGTTTTGTTTTACCTCTTCAATCCCTTTCTTCCTCCTTTTATTAGGTAAAATCCCTGTTACCCCATAAGGGTCAAGGTTACAATATAAGGATTGACGCACCACGCCTGACGTTTGCAAGTCACCTTAAAACGAATGTTAGCCAGAGAACTCCCTGCATCATTCGAATTAAAGTTTGAAAGGTAAATTGGTCTAAACCTAGAACAATTTGGAAGAGAAGAAAACAAACAAATCAAATTTAGTCACAAAGTTGTTCAATTACCGTTTTTAAACAAACTAGAATAACAGTCCTAAAATTAAACTAAACTTTTTCCACATGATTGACTAAATTGAGAGAGTGAACCTGTTTAGGCCTAGATAATCTTATGCCCTGCACCAGTAAAGTGACCAGTCTGGAGGTGTTGCCTTGTTGTTTGCTGTGTGTGTTTGCTTCTTCTTCTTCCGTTTCTCCAGCGTTCGATGACGTCTTCATCTCAATCCATCATCGAACGAGGGGGATATGTAGAGAATCGAGGCGAATCAAACACAACTTAATCAAATGGATCTCTCGTGAGATTCATTCACATGAGTCAGCACCCCCAAAGAGAATGGAGCTCACATTCCTTTGACACAGGCTCCAGGAAGTCTGTGTTGCGGACCAAACCCCCTTCGATTTACTGCTCTGCAGGCCCAAAAGATGCTCACTAAAACCGGACGTGTCAAGATCTTAATGTTTTACTAAGACAAATCGACTCCAAAGTGGGGGAACGAGAGGCCTTTGCACAAAGACCCTTTTGACCCCCGGACAGAGATGTTCCACAGAACCCAGGTCTCCTTTCTCTAACACATATATCAGCAAGAACTTTGCCTGACCTCACTATTGAGATCTGAGATCTCACATATAAAGTCATATAACTCACCCCAGAACAATTGTCAAGGGACTCATAATCAAAACTACATAAGTTTGTGTCTATACAATATATGTGTGTGTTTATTATGCGTTCTGCAATCTGTTTGGAGTTATTATGCTTAGATCACATGTAATTGTGATATTACTCTTCTGTGTGAATGAGACCATCGTGTTTAGTCTTAAACAAACCGTATTCTCTTAATTCGAAAGATGGCTTGATCGAAATCTGTGTAATATGCTTCGTTTTATGGTTCTAACAATCATAATGTTTAAACTATGATCTTTGTCTCTCTGCTTAGTGCTGGAGACCAGCCACAGGCAGAGCACAGACCATAAATTATGATAAGAAGGCAGATCCACCTCCTAGAATTGGGCCACTTCTCATTGGCTAAGAGGTTGCACTAACTTTTAGTTAAAGTTTTGAACAAAGGACCTCATGTCCAGTTCAGTTCAGAGTTGAGTTTGGTTCAGTTCAGTTTTTGAAACAGTTCAGTTTTGTTTTGCAACTAAGTGTGTGCCTCTCTTTAAAGAGTGTTTCTGTGTTTTTCTCTGAGAACAACTCTACCAGACCAAGCAGACAGAACCCATAGATCGGGGTTCAAACAGCTTCAAGCCATCTGACTCGTTTTTATTCTTATCTCTTTCCTTTATTTCCTTTTTCGTGAAAGTCTCGTTTCAAAGTTAAGTTAGCTGCAAAGTATCGTTTTCAAACGTCTTCCCTGCAACGCGCTTCGAATTGGAAAAGACTCTCATTCGCTTGCTTATCACACGTGATCGGCAGCGAAACCTCCAGGCACTTCAAAGACAACCAGCCACGCGGACCGGCCGGGGAACCCCCTTTCAACGCAACAAGACAAAGGAATCCCCTTGACGCACAGACAAGCGCAAGCAAGTAGGCCTACCTCAGACTCTAACTGATCGGGTGCATTTAATGTAAATTAAATAACCTATCTAAGGACGAAGGTTTAAATTACTGCTTGATGGTCCTTTCAGGTCATGTTGTCTTACGTGCATTAGAAAGTTGAAACTTTCTCTCTCTCACTCTTTCCAACTCACTCTTTCCTTTCGCGACTGTATGAATGTGTGTGTGTGATTGTGTTTAGAATTTAGTTCTGTGTTTAGAATAGCTAATAAAGTCTTCCATATATTTGAAAAGATGAATTGCCTTGTGTTGTGCTTGCATATTTAATGTCTTGTACTGTCGATCTAAAGTTACATTGCTAAGACATAGTGTTTCACTATAAATTGGGTTTATATCCTTATAAAGGTTATATTACGGCCCGTTCGAATGAACTCTAAACGATTCATTTGCTCGGTTCCATAAGTGACTCGGTTCAGATTCATTGCAAATCAATGAATCATTCCCTTTGAGCTAAATTGGCCATTCCGGCCCCCTTAAATACATTTTATGTATATTATTATTGTGTAGGTTCCCTACAACTATTTAGATCTCACCCGGCCTGTGTTCTGGGCGTCACTCCACTTCGCAGTTTATCTGTGTTGGTGACTGAGCCTTATTGTTCTTGCAAGAATAATAAACCTTTTTCCTTTTTATTAATTTGACTCTGAGTGTCTCTTACGCAGTGATGTCTGTTTATTGAATTTTTGCCTCAACAATTGGTGTCAGAAGAATGGGATTCCTTGGAAGTGCCTTCTGGACCTGAGAGCGGACGGTGTTTGGCCACCTGGACTGAGCAGTTCCAGCTCTACCTCGTAAGCTTGAGAGAGAGGGGCCGACCGCTCCAGGCCCAGGAGAGGCTCCACTGGAATCAAAAGAACCCGAGGCACAGAGAAAAGACATCCTGGTAAGACACAGCTAAATTGATTTATATTGAGTATAGAGCTGAGGAGAACCATGCTGGCTGAGATCTTTTTCGGTGGTGCGAGTCCAGGGTATATGTCCAAAATTAATCAGGACCTACGGTCAGGTCCAGGGATTTTCGGTGGGCATGGGGCTCGTTAAGTGCTGAAATTGACTTCAGATCAGATCAACAGTCGAGAATTGGGGTCTCAAGATTAATTTCAGGTGGACTTTGATCTGGGGTTGACTGTTTAGACTGGGGTTGATCGTGATCAGATCAACAGTCCGGATTGGGGTCCAAGATTAATTTCAGGTGGACTTTGATCTGGGGTTGATCGTGGCCAGGGAGCCGAGTCAAGATTTCAGTGACCCCTCGGCCGATCTTGGGTTAGAGATCGGATCTGTTGGAGACGTCCGACAGATTAGGAGACGCGTCGACGGTAAATCCACAGGGGAAATAGAGAAAAGCCAGTATGGGGAAAACTCAGAGCAAGCTTGCCAGATATGATACACTGGTGTTTTGTCAAATGAGAAAATATTATGGGCAGAAAAGTATGCGGGATATAGACAAATTGATAAAGTATCATGATTTTCCCAGTGAGGGAACACTGAAGCGCTACCAGGCTAAATGTAGTGAAGGAATCAGTGGAGCAGGGCAGCGAAAAGCAACAAGGGTGTTGTGGCTGCATTCATCATGAAGGTAAAAATGTAAAGACAGCTGTCCAAAGATGTCCAAAGATTCTGGAAATCAATAAGGTTGAACGGTCATTGGGAAAAAGATTTTATCTGTTTTATAAAAGGAAATTATGGGTCAGGGATAATTTCCCAGGACAAGTGTGACCAAAGTAATAAAAAATTGTGAAAACGAAATAGAATACTTTGAGCATTTCGATGCAGCTTTTGAAAATTAATATTTTGTCAATAATAATGATGAAGATTATGATTTGGCTATTGTGATTATGTCCACCACTGGTGGACTGTAAGGAATACAGAGAACTGCTTATCAGTGGCTCTGTGTGCATTCCTTAATGGGACACACTGCTTCAAGTGTGTTCAGTAAGTTGGAGCTGACAGAGAGTGTTTTAATTGTGGTCAGCAGGATCATTTAACGCGTGTTTGAAAATGTGAGAGAGACACATTTCTGGTAATAATGTGGGTTTGAAAGTAAATCAGTTTAAATTACGACATTAACATTTTTCGTCTGGGAAATAAGAGATTGAAGTCTTAAAGTGAATCCTTTTGAAGAAAGGATCTATAATTGTAATTTTTAAAAGTGAATTGATGAATAGGCCTACAGTTTGATGTAAAATCAATGACTTCAACAAATGTGAGTTGCAAAATATATAAGTAACTAAAAGGATGATTGTGTTGTAATTAAACATTTTAGAATGGGTTTAGATTATGTAGAGACACTAATCTCACAGATTTACATTGATAACTGCAACAGATGTATTATAAGCAGAGAGTGCTAGCCTTGTCAAAGTTAACATAATTGAGAACTTGACAATTAATGAAAAGTTATTGAGAACTAGAATAATAATTTTTATTTAAGAACAAATAAGCAGAAGCAGTAATTTATTAGCAGTTGCTGAATGCTGATTAAACAAACAGCTTGAGAAGTTGACCATGAGAGAACTAGAAGCTGATGTTTTGCTTTCAAAAGATAAGTTTGTTATTGACAGTAGAAACAGTCGGCTTATCTGAATCTGGTGTGTACTGTGGTTTAAACTGCCAGTGCAACAGAGACTCAATCTGAGTGAAAATTAGTGATGCCTAAATTCCCTGCTGTGGGCAAAAGACTAATTTAAATAATATGTTTATTTGAAACCTTATGTAATTTCTGGCAAAGATGCCTTAAGTTGGAATAGAGTTAAACGATGAGATAAACTTTGATGTTAGAAGTTTTTTGAGAGTGCAGTATCAGTCCTGAATCCCTCAGTCTCTCTCTCACTAAATGTATGCTGGAAGCTGTTATCTGAGCCTGTGTCATAAGTGATAATAAGCTATTTGTTTCAATTGAGAACCTTAGACACAGAGATGTTAAAAGAAATCATTGCCATTCAGAGGGCAATTGGTATTTTACATGTTTTAAAAGTAAAACTGAATTACTTTAAAATAAGTCTTTAAAATAATTATACAGGCCTTAATCGAAGTGGTCTGATTGTCTGATATTTGGTTCTGTGTCTGATCTTAGTCCCCACCATGCTTCGGCTACAGATGCTTCTCCTGATGGAGGTGTTTATGTGAGGGAAGGGATGAGAGTGGACGTGTGTCTGCGAGGCCAACAGCATCCTGTATCGTTAGGGGGATGGAGCTGTGAGGAGTCACGGCAGTCTGCCCCAGGAACGTAAGTCCCTCTATCCCACTCACCAGAAACCGCATTTACAGCACGGCTTGTTTCGCATTGTGACAAGCTCTATGTATGCCAGGGGACACCCTGATGGAGATTATAGATAAAGAGCTAACAGGAAGTGGGCTTTCGGGGTTCAGTCAGGGCCAGGAAGTGATTCCCATTTGTTGTTGCGGAGACAGTGATAAAACTTTTTGATGTCGGTTGCCTTATGGGCAAGGAAAATTATAGTGTTGAATTAGAACTAATATGTCTAACATAATTTGACTCCTGAAGGACTTAGAAATGGTGGTGACTAAAGATGAAGACAGTTTTTGTAGATTTAAGAAGTCTTGAAAACAAAGGTGAATGGTCAAAGAAATTTAAATGTTGTCTAAGTTACAGTCTTAGGAGGCTGTTGGAAAGATTATTTGTTATAGTGAGAGAGACTTGAGTGGAGGAAGGGATGGAAACTGTGTCTGTCTTTCTGTTATTGGCCTGTTAGAGCAAGCTGAAGCAAAATAATGATAATGAACCAAAACAACCCAGCTGACCTTGTTAAATTCAACTGAATAATGAACAGACATGCTTTGAAACTGGTTTAGAAACCATGTAAAATTAGGTAAGAGTTTCAAGAAAATGTGAAGTTTAAAATCTTATTCGAAAGATTTGAATATGAAAATATGAGCAGTTCATGGTCGGGTATGAGTGTGTGTATTTGATAGGGAACACATGTTTTGATAGTGAAAGCATTGTATGTTTTTGTGAGTGTTTTATCATCACAGATGGGCTAAGGCAAATGACAAACTTTAAAGAAGCTGATAATTCTGATGAAGACAATACAGAACATGAGACGAGCTTTAAGTTGATCGGTCATCGAGCTCTGTGTAGTAGTAATAGTTTTGTCATTCATGATGTAGATTTGATGATGAGTTTTAAGCTGTAAATTGGAATTATGAATTTGTTGATGGCTGTCTGTCAGGGGTTGAGATAAAAGAAAAGGTTGTGGACAACAACAAAGATACATTGGCTAAGTTAATATTGAATTATTAATACATTAAGAAAGTCCTTAACAATTATGAACAAAGGGGGAAATGTTTGACTGACATGGACTAAGTCTGTACAGCACGACCTGACCTGATAGAAACTATTAATGACTTTGGAAATGTTTGCAGATGACTGACGTAAGAGACCAGACACAGGCCTGAAAAGCAGGATTCGCTGTGAGACTCAGGGCCGTTGCCCTTCAAAAACTTAGGTAAGGAGATGCTTTAAATTTCTTGTAATATTTTGTTTCAGAGGCAGAGAAAGATGTCTGGGCGAAAACTGGCTGAAGGATGCTGTTTGGGTTAGTGTTGATTGGCAAATCAGATTAATTTAAATTAATGCACGAGCTGGGTCATGCAACAAAAGGGGGATGGTAACAATTGCCAAATATGGTTTACTGAGGGGTTCAAATTTGCTGAAAGCCATTGCACAGGTGGGGCAATGCTGCTGTCTGTATGTGGGCTGCACATGCTGATAACACAATTGCAGGACTGTTTCAACAGGAGGCGCCAGGGCAGATGCAGCAGCGAAGGCCATGGCAGCACAGCAGACAAAAGAAACTACGTGTACTTCACTATCTGAAAATAACCTTGACATTTGTTTTTCTCTACAGATCATGCAGACTTTTGAGACGTGAGCAGAATGTGTCTAATAAAATAGTGGCTATGGATGAATTTGGCTAACTACCCTGCCCTGGGTCATTAGTGTGATGGAAAGGTGCCACAGCTGCGCTGCGCATAACTAAGATTTTCCTTTTACAGAATGTCAGGATGGATTGCAGCAAACAGAACTGATTCTGTTCCAAATGTATAAACATTGTGTTGTGGATACAAGCAATATGAGTTAAATGTTTTTCAGGGGAAAGGACCCTGAATGCAAGAAGTGCAAGAAATGATCCAGTGATAATGTTTCAGGTTGTGGATTCCACAGGTCACATTAAAAGGGGAAGACTGGCCAGACAAGCAGATGAGTTAATAGATGTTGTCACTAACAAAATATTTAAGGTCTCCATTCACAGGTGTAAGCAGGCAAGAAATGCTTCACTGAACTTCAAACCTTGTAAGGATCAGGAAATGGTTGGAGAAAGTGACACCTGGGTCCAAGCCTCTCACCTTAAGACAACACCAACAGGCCTCAACCATCCAATAGAGCATAAAGTGAGGGGTCAAAGGCTAGTGCTAGTAACAGCCTCCCTCCCAACGTTGGAAAGACCATTGCGACGGCAGGCAAAGTGTCACCCTGGTGAACACGGAACGTCCATGGGGCGAACGAGATGATCAACACACCTGGAGGAACCAACTGCCAACTGATGGTTCAAGTTTAACATAATAATCTGTTTTTGTGATGATTTTGATGATTTTGCTTGAATCAAACTAAGTATTGATTTGATTGGTGCAAATATAGGAAATCTATTGATTGATGTGTCTGTACTAGAGATATTAGAGTTAATTTTAACTAATTTGAATACAGGAATGGATAAGATTATAAGACTTGTCTGGTTAGATTTGCTAAATAGTGCATTCAATAGAACTTTCTAAATTGAATTAGAATAAAATATGGAGATGGGCATATTAAGATTAATGGTAGAAGCTCAATGGTAGGAGTTAGGATTGTATGTGTTATCCTGATAATTTTGTTATTCAAGGGTGAATACGATTACAGAGACAGGTAGCGGAAGCTACAGTGAGATGTGTGTTAAATGTATGCATGTCTTGTTTGTTTCTGTTCTATTTTTTCTTTTATTGAGAATGATTAAGGGCAAAAGATTTTAAAGGAGGTTAAATACAGCGGTCATCTGAGGTGGCATACAAGGACAGGACTTGAACTGAGGGATTATTATTATGCCATTATTATTTGTATATGTTCTGATGAAACAATTTATGGGGTTTCGGGTTTGATGTTTTTCCTTGCTAATCTATAATCTATTTCTTATTCATTTTGAGGTGACTGAGGGTCGGATTTTTATCAGGAGTGCAATAACAGTGATTATTCATTTAGCCCGGCTTCAAATGAAATGCTTTACTTGCTTGCTATACAATTTTTGGAGCTTTACTCCGCAAAAACAGCCTTAAGCGTTCTTCTTTTACAAAAACTATTTTTCAACAGAGGTTTAAGTAGTGACCATTTATGCAAAAATCAATTGAAGAGTATAACCGTGATGTAAGACTTAAAATTTGTCTTTTGTTTATTATTATGTTTATGGGTAACCTAATGATAAACAGGGGGGAATTGTTAGGGAATTTTACTTACATGTATTACATATGATTATTAGATCTTATGTTTTGCCTCCTATGTGTACTACGGAGGAATGTTTTCTCTTATCAAGAGTGGAGCTAGGCACCGGAGAACCGGCTGGGTCAGAGGTCATCTTAGAAGGGGAGGTAAATCTAACCTGACATGATGAATCCTATGGTGTGTGGAAATTTACAGAGAAGGCTTGGCCTGCAGTAAAATGACCTTAATTTGACTCTGAGTGTCTCTTACGCAGTGATGTCTGTTTATTGAATTTTTGCCTCAACAGAGGGAAATAGACTGCTTCCATAACGTAGCAACGACTATGTTTACAGCAATGTTCAGTAAATTTTAACTTCATAAAATGAAACCGGAGAGATAGTTGTTTTTCTTATTATAGAGATATCATTTTGACTGTGTAGTCATTTTTATAAAAATTTTAGTCCTGAATAAAGATATGATGATGATGATGATGATTATGAGATAATGAGTGAATTAACTATGTTCCTAAGTACGATCCATAAGTGTTGGTCACGTAAGCTATCGCTGCAATTAACCTATTATCTTCCAATAAACATTTTCTAGACCTGGCTACATATCATATAACTACAGATTAGATTCACAAAAGGTCGCCTAATGTGTGTAAAAGTAAAAAATACAGTAATTTCATTAATTTACCAGCGAGCGTACTTTTGAAGCACAGAAAATGAATGGGGTTCAATGCTGGAGCTATTAGTGGTTGGAACCATAGATATGGATATCTATGGTTGGAACTATTGGCGGCTCCATGACACGCGTTACTTCCGCATTCCTAAGTTACAATGGCAGTCTATGGCAGTGTCGGAACTCTCTCAATACATGGCTCTGAGCTACACTGTGTAACTCTTTTAGTTTATTCTTAGCTAAAAACACTTAGTTCTTTCAAAAATATATGTGCTCATTAATGCATATTTACTTTGTTCAAGTAATAAAGTATTCTCGTAGGTGTATAATATGCCATTGAAAATACATAAGGGTAAGGGGTTCTAATGTCGGTTGCCATGTTGCCCCTCCATCTTGAAAGGACATTAGCCAAAGAGGGACATACCCGTTAATTCAAGCTTCGCCTTTCGCGTTTATGTTTGAGTTAACACTCATGGACGAAGTCAAACTGGAAGCCAAGTTAATCTTGGACTACATTGGCCACCGTAGGATTTAAAAACGAAATCGGAATTGAGAGGAACAGAAACTAACATTCACTGGATGGTCATATACCTTTTCACCGCTAGATGGGGGTAAAAATCACAGTGTAGCTTTAATACATGTTTTTCTCAACAAAAAAAAAAAAAGAAAAAAAGAAACACTGCTCCATATGGTAATAAACATTCTATGATGTAAATAAATATCAACCCCAGTAGGCTACTTTTGCAAAATTTAGTTCTACAAGCGACAATTTAAATCTTGATATTTTAATTACTAAGAGGCTAAAATATTTTGCCACATGGTGTTTTGCACATTTATGTGTCCGATAAATGGTGCTCATGGGGGTGTTTTGCATAAGCCTATATATGAACAGAATAAAGGGCAATTTATTTTTTGTTTTAGCATTTATCATTTTCCACATTTTTTTATGGAGAAGGCAGGACACTAATTGGCCAAAGTAAATAGGGATTTTACTAATTATTATGTGCCATACTCATTTGGTAAATAACAAGCTTAAATATGATGCAAGGGCCTTTTCTCATAGTTTGTATTGTTTACCTGGATTAAAAACAATTTCACAACCTTTACAAAAGTAAAAAGTAAACTTGACACCATGGTTAAGGCTATTTAAATTACATAAAGGCCCTCCAATGTAAATGAGAAGGCAGAGACCAGTGGTGCATAATTACGTCATCTAAAATTATGTCATCTAAAATATGAAGTGAAAGAATTCAACATAAAAGTTTAAATAACACGGTAATGACAAATAAGACCCTTCTTGGATTTATCTCTGCAATGTTAAAAATGAATGAAGCAAACGTGAAAGCACTGACTGAATTTAAAAGTTTTGGAAAGATATCTGAGGGTCTTTCACAACAAATTCCTGCTTCTCAGAAGGGCTAAAAGCTTAATTGTTATGTCATGTAAACCTCCAGTGGCTTCACTAATGATCGTTACTTTAATGATCATGAACATCTTGAGCATGAATGTTTATCAGCTGGTACAGCATGGAGATTGTAGGAAGGAATTTCACACCAACAAATGAAGGAGTACATATTTGTAATGGTAGCCTATTACAAAGCATTGTGAAGCTTTCCTATTTGAAAACAAATTTGGTGCGCTCTCTTAACAGATCAAGGCACAGAATTTGTAAATAAGTTTAGTGTTTTACCTTTTATATACAGTATATTATTTTATTATATTTCACGCTTCTATTGTTCTTACAATAATACTCTTTGTCTGTTACAGTGTAATTATACATTTAAGTACTGTTAATTAACATGTGCTACATGAACACGTACGCTCTCTTCTCCCTCATCATCATTTTCATATAATTCTTCCAATGCAAGATCAGATCTGTTCATGGCAGTCACATATTACAATGGTGTAATGACTCTGGGCGGGTCTGATAAAGGGGAATTTGCATATCATAATTAATAATTCATAATTAATAATTATTCATACAGACTTGGATCAGCCCGGTCTTACATGTTAATAAATCCCTCGATGAGGGCTTTCTGTTAACTTTACTTATATGTATACATGTGTATCTCTGCAATTAACCACAAATTAATTGTAACAGATTGCACAGACCACGTCTTACAAGACAAGTAAAATTAATTAGCTCAATTAATTTATAGAGCAGGGAAAACTTAATTCTCTGGCCAGAAGAATTCAGCATTCCAACTCCATAAAACATACCCTTTTTGGTATGTTTAGTTATATAGAGCATGCAGCGTTCGATCTACACTTCAGGGACTTTATTTTGAGCATTGGAACAGTAAATCAGTCAGGATGAGTATATTGGTTTAATTAATCCACTATAGCATTCAATAAGGCAACTAAGTAAGCATTTACTACGTTACAATGATACATGTATATACAAACATTAAACACAAACTAAGACGACGCAGGGCGTTAGACGATAAGTGAGTTGGAGAGAGAGAGAGAGAGAGAGAGTGAGGGTGAGAGAGAGGGAGTTACAATCACCAAACAGTCAATTAATCTTTCTGAACACCATGAAAACACTTTCTTTATGCTTCTGAGAAGCTCTAAAAGAAGGTAACGTTATACTTGCACAACATGTTTGGTCTGTGTGTGTCACGGACTCGTGGCCAGGCCCGGTTGGGCCGCACGATGAATGGAGAGGCTCTCCTGTGTGCGCGCGTTCCGCTGGAGCGCGTGAGCGCGTTCCGTGGAGCGCGGCGCTTTTGCACTGCCCGTCCTGGCGCGTGCATGGTTGGTTGCGTGCGCGTGGCTTCTTTGTTCCGTGGGGAGTCACGTGGCGTTCGTTGGCATTCGGCGCGAATGTTTGAAAGGCTTAAAAGTCTTTGAGGTGACGTTACCCGAGGAAATAGATCGGCAAAGTCCACTTCCTTTCTGGGGAACGAACTTGGTAGTTCATTTGAGAAGAAGACGAAAACTTTGGACGATCAAAGAAAGGATCCCGGTTGGGTCGGATCTCCGTGAGGAGATCCTTTACGTGCTTCTTGGCATGAAGCGTTTTCGGAAGAGAAAGGGCGGAGCTGGCGCACTGCCTTTATCCTCTTGGGGACATCCATCCCCTTCCTGTTGGCTTGAGCCAATCAGGGAGATGGAGGCGTGCACGCGGAAACATTCTTTTATGGTGCTTTGTACTCAGACCACGCGCTCCTCGTGGGAAGGGGTGTGTGTTCACATAAGGGCTACTATTGAAACAAGTTCGATACATCCTTGGCAGTAAAACATATTAAAAACACACTTTACTTTACATCTCTGTACATATTCGGGTCGTTCATCGTGATACGTATTCTAGAGACACCAAGGAGCATTATGTTACATTAAATGAACATATACTTCTGTTTACAATGCCTAAGGAAGTTATTTCTAATTCTGTTTTATGCTGCAACCAACAAAGATATTTCAGGTGACCTGGGGAAAAACACACATACATAGAAGAAACACATTGAATATATCTGGTTAAATGTCTTTTAACACAGAAAAGTCCATCTCTTGGGTCAGAGACATAAAGCACATTCCACAGTCTTGTAACATGATCTCACTCCAGTGAGTGGAAGAATGTGTGTGGCGGTGTATGTGTGTGTGTTTGTGTGTGTGTGTGTGTGGGGGGGAGGGGTCCGAGTCCTTGGAGGACGGTTGATTCAGTCTGGCCAAAATCATTACATCTCCCCTCTTTCGTTAGATGAAGTCCTTACGTGGACTTCCATCGAACGACACCCATCGCAATGGATGGAGGGCAGGTGAATCATGAAAGTCAGGTAGCAGGTGGTGGCTAGGCTGAGGTTCGGGCTCAGCTTGATGAGGTTGGACGCAGTCTCCAGTGTGGTACCCTCTTCCTGAGGGTCCAGTGGTGGCTGTGGAGGTTTGCGTTTGTTGAGTCTCTTGTGGAGTGTGAAAGTCAAGTGTCAAGACGTGGTTGATTACCGTAGAGGTACCCAGCGCAGAATCAGCTGCGGTCCAGGATTGGACAACAGGTGATGCTGTGGTGCAGTGCAGTGTAGCAGGTGTTCAGTCTGAAACACAGCTAGGAGAGCTATGTTGCTGAGAACAAGTTCAGTTCGGCTGGGCACCCCCGTTTTTCACAGTTCATAATTCCAGTTCTGGAATCAGGGTGAAATCATGGGTTTCGTAAAGGATGGGACTTGACTCAGGCTCAGTCGCAGCAGGGTAGCTCGAGTCTCGGAGCAAAGGCTGCCGGATGCTGAGTTTTGAGCAAAGTCCTTCTGGCAGACAGTAAACAGTTGTCTCGCTGGAGTTCACTTGTCTGGTTCAGTAGAATGCCGTGAGCGTTGTGGATCTGTCACAGCTACTTTCCATTTCTTGATGGTCTGTGAGGAGGCACTCTGTGTTGTGAGTTACCTTTTGGCTGAAGGATTTCAGTTCGTTTTGTTGCTGGACATGCCGGTGTTTGACTGCGTTCTGACAGCAGCGGCGTGGGTGTCCATTTAGCTCTGCTTGCGTGGTGGTCGACCCTATGCTGTGTGATGTCGGACCTGGTGATGACTGCAGTTGTCCTCTGGTTGGCTGGAGGCACAGGAAGACGACCACAGCAGCAGCATCCTGTAACAGAGACAGGGGGAGAGAGAGAGAAAAGGGAGGAAAGATTTCAGCGGCTGTTGGCTGGGACAGCCTGATGCCTTTGAGGATGCCGAGATGTCCTGGTGCTGCGGTGTGCAGCTCACATGGTGCGTGACAGGCATACACTGGCTGGTATATCCCCCTTTTTGTACTGTGGCAGCACAAGCTGTGGCGAAGTGATGTCACGAGGTACATAAATTTCAAGTGTTGGGCCGTTTAGCAGCATGTGCTTGGTGAGCTGCCTTTGTCGTGGTTGACGGCCGGTTTGGGTGGTTGGAGGGGTTGAGAGGTGGTTGTCTCAAAGTTCATTTGGTTAGTCTCAGTTTTTGGTAAGCTGAAAGGTGCAGGGTAGCAAGTTCACGTTTACATTTGGTGCTGAGGCTGTGCCTTTATGGCTGGTTGCAGGAGTTCTTGTGACCTCTGTGACCTGCCAGTTAGGTTCTTTTGACCTGTGTGACTGGAGGGGGAGGGGTACTTGAACTTGAGCTCAGACATTCAGTTGTTTAAAGTCTATTAAAGGCTCATAACGATCTAACAGATCTTGGCCAATCAGACGTGCGCACGTGATCGTTCGTGATCGGTACACTGGGTAAATCCGGCACATAGGGACCAATTGTTGGGTGAATGAGAGCTACCTGTGTTGAGCCAGATGTCGTTTTGGCTGTAGGATTGCACCTTCAGCTTACCTGTTTGGGATTTGAGAGTTCGCTCTGATTGTTTGAGTCTTTTAAAGAGTTGGGCTGGCAGTAGCGTGATGTTTGAGCTAGTGTCTAGCATGGCTTCAAGGCTCAAATCATTGTCTCTAGGTGGCTAGGCAGAGTTTGTGCCACCCCCTTTTTGATTAGGTTTCCCAGAAGTCCTGGCGTCTGGGCTGATGTTGTGTGGGACACGGTGTTGTCATGCTCAGGCTGTGCAGCTGTCAGTTGTGGTGGCTGCTTGGTGCTGTCACTTTGTGAAGTGGCAGTGAGCTCTGTGGTGTGATGCTGACGAGCAGTGTTCTGGGTGTCTGTTTGGGTCTTGCGCTGAGACATAGCATGTCTGGCTTGTCTTTCTTGTGAGATCTTGTGCAGAAACTCTTTCAGCACCTTCAGGATTTTTGCTGTCAGTGACATGGCTGCACTGTTGTTATCTGATGTGTGCTCAGATTTGTGCTTACCAGTGGCGTGTTGAGAGGGGTACCGCTCTGGGCTGGTTGGGCTTGAGTCTCTTGGTGATGAGGTGCGGCTCAGAGCTCTTGCTCTGGTGCGGTCGATGAGCACCAGGACTGTTGTGTTGCCCTCTGTTGGCTTGGAACGGTTTACTCTCAGTGAAAGTGTGGGGTGCCTCCTAGAGGCAGCTCTGAGTCGTGCTCAGAGACAGGTTAGTTTGAGGGTGTTTACCCAGTCTTTTCGGACAAAGTCTTTGCGTAATGTGAGCTTGTGGTCTCGTAGCTATGGTAGATATGCTACAGGGACAGGCCAGGGTGCTTACGGAATAACTCACTGTGGGATGCAAGCTTCAAAGAAACAAAGTTCTGAGATTGGCATCCTTTCCATACCTGGTGGTTTGTCGGAGTCGGTGGAGTTTCAAGTCGGTCTTGCTTGATGTCCACGGCGGTGAGAACCTTTGGTATGATTCTGGATCAGGGAGTTAAGCGATTCGAAGCTTATTGCAACAGCTAATAGTCCATTTTGGCAGTCTCTGTTTGACGAGCTAGGAAGCTGTGCACCTCACGACTGGACGTAATCCATATCGAGCAGAATCTGTTTCATGCAGTCAGGTTGGTTAGACAGTTTGCAAGTGACAGTCTGGTCTGCATGTCGTGGCTTTTCTGGTTAGCTTGGTCAAATCCTTTTGGAGCCATGCCGTGGTTTGTGGCAGTGGTTCCTTGGGAGGTTGAGGTCAGGTTACGCAGGGGCTCTGTGGCATTCTGGCACACTGGTTGTGAGTGATTAATGCGTGGCCCTAAAAGTTCAGAACTACTGCTTAATAGGTTCGTTAGGTATTTAAGCATAAAGCTAAGTGTCTCTTTTGTCCTAATCTTAGCTGTGAATGTTAGGGGGCTAAGTTTTGTGTGGTTCCGAGGGTATTTCCTGGGAAGGACATAGCCGAGATGAAATAAATGACGTAAGGTGGTTCTTATGACTAAATTATTTCTCTGGACTTAGCTGGTGGTTCACTATAGCTCGATGGTGTGAACGATAATAGGGGAAAGGACAGCTTTCTTATTTAAATTCTGCTTATTGTCGATCCTCAGGACTCTAGTAGTGCCTTTAGTAAATTGTTGAGATTACTTGTGTTAGAGGGTCACAAAACGAGTGCACTGGCTGGAACTAAGCCAAAATAACAAATAAGGGTGTCTGCTTCCTTTCTGGGCCCTATGGGAAATGGAACCACACTCGGACAAGAGAGGCAAAGGAATTAAATCATATAGAGGACCTAATGGACAAGGGAATAGCTGCTTGCTATTATTATCAAGGTCAAAGGAATGAAATAATTAACGAGGAAAAATAAAATCAAAATTAAAGCAAAAGGAAATAAAATGATCAAAACATGGGAATGATCTGAAGTCGAGAATAATCAGTGGCATTAGTGGCTAAACTTTGGATTTGCTTTGATCAACACTCTATAGTGGGTTGTAGCGGTTGCGTGTTCAAGACCACATTGGGTGTGTTCCTCCAAAGGTTTAGTCAACATGCCGACGAAAAATTCCTATGGTTATACAAATTCTTCTGTTGTTAGTTACGCAGTTTACTTGCAGTTAAACTTGAGTTTAATTAACAGGGCATCTGTGAAGTTAGTCTTCAATGGTTAGCAAGGAGTATTCCTAACCCTGTGAGGGTAAACTTTGGCTAATAAGAATTGCAAACACGGAAAGTGAATAATTAGAAACCCTAAGTGGTGTTGAGGAAAGTATTCTAGAATACTTTGCACTGTGGAACACAGCTGTGATTAAGGGTTCAAGAAAATAATGCTAACTGCTAACTGTGGAGGTTATTCAGCTTAGCCTGCATTGGATTGGAGCTATGTTAGGTTAGCTTAGCCCAAGTTAGCTTGATGCTAAGCTAGGTTAGCTTAGCCTAAGTTAGCTTAGTGATGGGTCAGTTTAGCTTAGCCTAAGTTAGCTTGATGCTAGGCTAGGTTAGCTTAGCCACCCAGGCTGGTTTGTTTACAAAAGTGACATTAAGAGTTAGCACTTCCTGTGACAAGTTGTCATGGGAGCCAGAGGGTGTCAGAGCAATTCAACAGTACCTGAAGAATGTCTGTGTATTTTACATGAATCGTGCATGTTTTAACGGGTTAAAAGGGAGGCACCTATATTTTATGATTTTCAAGAACTTGGTTGCATTAAGTAAAACGCAAATGTGTTTTGGCATTTGCTAATTTTCTCATGGAACTCTGCTCTTTACTTCACAGTCTTCTATTTGTTTACAGAGTAAGGAAATAGATTTGCTGCAAGTCAAAGCTTGTCTTGTTCTATTTGCTTACAGAGTAAGGGAATAGATTAGCTTTCCTAAGCATATATAGTTACGTCTCTCTCATGCATGAATGCTGACTTTTCCGCGAGTTACTTCTTTTGATCTTTTAGTAGCTTTCTGCTTGTAGAAGCAGCTAAAATTTAGGTGAATTGCATCAATCTAACAATAAAATTAAGGCCTTTACTTTGTAGAAGGGGAGCATCGCCCAGATCTACATACATATAACTCTGTCCTGAGCTGTCTTCGTCAGAAACAGGTTTACTTATACCGCGATTTTGGATTTCTTTTTTTTTGTTTATTTCCAAAGCGGAAAAGATATCGGTACAGATTACAAGCTGCTGAGATGATTCTTCTGTTACACAGACTTACGCTTTAATGCTGAAGTTCCTGATACCAGTTGGGAGTCTAAGGCCTAAAAATTTTTTTTTTTAAAGTAGAGATGTCAATTCCCGCTATTTGTTTTATCTGCATTTAGGCAAGCCAGCTATCAAGATGCGTATTGCACGTAGTGTTTTAGTTGGACCGCGATGGTCAAGTGCACGCCTGTTGATTAACAGTAATTTAAACTCGGGTGATTTTACTACACTCTGTCGTCAAGGCAAAGTATGGAGTGGGTGTTTTCTGTGACTCTTCACTGTCGTGAAATGTTTAACGGTGCCGTTCTAAACAACATCTAAAAACTGTTTGTTTCAAAAGAGTCGTGCATAGTCTGTCGGCCGTTGAGGCGTACATGTCTATGTAAGATTCCTTTAACTTAGTAAAATTCTAATTCTACAAACGCAGAGTCTTGCAACTCTTTGAACACCCATTTTCATCTACTCTTTAAAAGTTCTACGTCCGATGTTGATCAAGGACCTTTTAGCAGAGTCTGCACTGCGTTCGTGCAGTGTCTTCTGGGTTGCAGTTCAGAATAATTTGGGGTTTTAGGAATTCTTACTGAGTGGGCCTTCACGCATCGTTGAGTGGGCCTTGCGTGGGGCAGGAGAACTATGGTGACTGACGGGATAGGAGGAGAGGTTTCTTGAAACTGGTGTCCTCCTCAGTTATAGGTTCGCTGCAAGTTCCACAGCAAACTCGTTCGGAGCCGGTGGTGGTAGCACAGGCCCTCCTGGGTCTGTTCTGCTGGGTGTCGGTGTCGTGTCAGACACCGGTTGGAGACAGCAGGTGGAAAGTCGATGTCTTGTAGATTGTCAGAGATGTGGTGGAAGGCGGGCTTTCCCACCTCCCCCTTTTTCAGCTCTTGTGTTCTTGGCTGAAATGTGCAGACTGGTTAGGGGAGACTTGTGGTGTGTGTTTCCCCTTTTCCGGTCATGCTGAAGTCTATAAGAGTATTGCAACTCTGTGGATCAAGTTCATGTTCGAGATCTTGTCTCTGCTGAACGAGCTTGTGGATGGTCACACGGGCCTCTTGAGAGTTTCTTTCGTAGGCCGTGGCTTTCGAATCTCTTTAAGTTCAGCCTCTGCTCTTTGCAAAGGGGCTTCACTTTGTCGAGTTTCTCGTTGAATTCCTCTTTGGTTCTTTTCTCTGACTATTCTCTTCAGTCTGTGTAGAAGATTTAGACAGGGCAGTTTGAAGTCTTTTACTTCCTTCTGTAGCTCGGGGTCGTTGTCATCCTCGGCGCTGCAACCTTGTGCTCCAGGGCGATGCGGCTCCTTTTGCGGAGGCGTGCGTGTGCGCTGAGCTGGTAGGCGAGGTTGACGTGTCTGGCCCAGTCTTTGTCGTGGGAGCTTTGGCTTGGTTTGTGTGCCATCAGCTTGTACACGTCTGCGTCCAGTTGCTCTTGGCTCGGGGCTCTGAGTAACCGGTGGCTTTGGGCAGGGATGGAGATGTCATGAATCTCGGCCATGTCTCCAGGTTGTCCCGCGGGTTGTGGGACTGGAACATACTGGCTTTACTGTGGGCGAGATGAACACAACACACACAGAGAGACCAATGCAAGTTCGACTACGTCTAACGAGCTATAATACCGGCTAGGCCGTGTATGAAAATTTTGGTTAACTGATGCAGACAGTTAAACCGTTAGGTGGGACAATTTGGGTAGGTCATCATGGGTCTGAATGAAGATTTGACAGGGCGCTAGCTTAGGGGTCACCTGTTTATGCTAACGACTTGGTTGTCAAACTATTCTTCAGCTTTCCTTGGTGTGTCAGAGAGGTTCTGTCTCTAGGTGAACTGAAAGGAACAGAGCACAACAGAACAGAGCAATGGCAAGCTAGCAAAGTTTGAAGTAACATGCAACCATCAAAGATGGGGAGGTCTGTAATGAAATGGCATTAATAGTACACAAGAAGTGTTAAAAGTGAAAGAGGCAGTTTGTGAGGCTAAAGCCTGCAGTTTGTGGCTTGGAGAGACGGAGGAAGCCAACCACTTCAAATATCAGGGGAATCTCTAGATTCGGTGGCCAATATTAAGTGGATGGGTTTTAATACCTTTTTCTAGTTTGCCTGGGGTGAAATGAGGTCATCCCGGTTGGAGTCAGCCTCGTGGCTGGTCCCTCTGTCACCCCCCAACACCTGACAGCAGTGTCCCGGGCATTTCGTGCATCTGTACCGAGGTGCGCCCTTTCAAGCAACTTGACCTTGAACACAACCGGCGGTGCCAGATTGGTGGTGTCGTGTTGCGGGCCGCATCAACAGAAAGATACAGGAAGTACGAGACCTGCGCTCAGTCAGCGATGGTGGCGCAGATCAGACGAACCAGCCAGCCGGACCCCAAGCGAAGGTGACTGTCACATCACCACAGCACTTGAGAGATTTCTACCTACAAACACAAAACAGGATGAAGAACAAGTGTGCCTCAATTTGAATTAAAGCTCCTCTATCTACATCAAGTTGAGTGTCTATTTTTGTTGAAAAATCAAAGGCAACGGCTTTACTAAAGTCTATGGTATAAACACGAAGGGAATTGTGACAATGTCAATTATCAGAATAACCCAACCTCCATACAGGGAAGAGATAGCATTAAGTGCAGCGGGAGGAGCACAGGAGGAAGCAATCTGTAGTGGCGAGTTTTGGCCACTAAGGGTGTGTGTCCCTTCCTCCTAGTGGTCAATCTGGCTGACAGAGAGCTTGATTTGAAGTGCATTCAAACTGATTTAAATACAATTCAAATTGAGCAAATGCATAGGGGTTAAGTAACCTTTAGATTAGTAAGGATACAGTTGTAATAAAACCAGATCAAAATTATTAAAAATACTTTGAAATGGAAATATAGAAATAAAGCCATAAAGCAATTTCCCAATGGGAAATGAGAGACTTAATTCAAATTAACTTTGAAATTTTTTTTGTTTCAAACCAAATTTAAATAAGTGTAGTAAAATTACAGGTTGGTGTTATATTTGATGACAATCACGATTATGGTGAGGGATCAGTGACTGTAACCAAAACAAAACCGACTGGGAGAGAGAAAGCCATTCAGGACAGTGAGGTTAGGTGATGGCCACAAGGGGGCGCTTTCCTCCCAAGTGGTCATCAGAAACTGTTAAGACTTAATTCTGAATTTCAAGTTCAAATGTGGTTTGAACCAAATTCAAAACAAGTGCACACAGTCAAGGCAAGGAAAATCATGTTAATGAAACAGGCTGTAGATTGCACATGCATTGAAAATTAGGGAAACTGCAGTTTCGAAATTCAGTAAGGAAGCAGGGTGTTCCTGACAGAATTTTGAGGAAAGAAATGACCTAGCTGTTAGTGTCCACACGAGGGCGCTATTGCGTTCGTGGAGGGTTGAGTCGGGGCTGGGGTCATCTGATACTGGAAAACACTCAGGGGTGCACCCTAGTGTTTGGCAGTAGTATTACAGCCAGCCCGCTTTCGAATGTGATTGTTTCAGAGGACGTGTAGCGAATTACACACCTATTTTCTGCATAATCACGAATAGTGCGGAATTTAAATCTCGACGGATTTCTTTTCGTGGAATTATCCATCTGTTTCAAAAACTCCAAATAACATTTATCACAACTACCGTTAATGATTAGAATGTTTTCAGTTTGGATTTTCTTTTGGTGCTAATTTTTTTTTTTTACAAACACGTTTGGCAGGATTTTCTCTTTCTTCGCTGCGCTGTGCAGAAGGGAAACAGGAATTATCCATCTGTTTCAAAAACTCCAAATAACATCTATCAAAACTAGTATTAATGATTAGAATGTTTTCAGTTTTGGATTTTTTTTTGTGCTATATTTATTTAAAACACGTTAGCAGGATTCTTCGCTGCATTGTGCAAAAGGGGAACAGGGATTACTCATCTGTTTCTTGCTCCAATAGACATATATCACAATAGCACTTATGATAATATGCGGTTTTTATACATTGAGAAGCTAAGTCAATGTTTTTTTTCAACCAGGAGCTCATCGTTTTTCTAACGATTATAATATAAGATAAGGCCTTTTAAGACTAGAGGAAGAATCTCGTCAACTAAATCTTGTCTTCCAATGTCAGAAGAATCTCGTTCTGACAGAGGAGTTAAAATTATTAAAAATGTTTGTCCAGAGGTTTCTCTTCCATCTGTGTCAGAACAAATTTAATACTGAGGAAACTGCAGTTTACTTTTAGCCATTTAGCAGTGACTAAACGTTTGAACATTTAGCAGCTTGTTAAATATGCTTGGCTGAGGCGGCTTTCGTGCCCAGCTCAGGTCATATCGATGAGTTCGCAAAGCGTTCACTCCGATGTGCGCGTGTAATAATAAATATTACATAACAATATTAAATAACAATATACACATTTGGACTGAAACTGATTTGCTCATAAACAAGTTTGAAGTGCTCGTTCATTCTCCACCATTCTGTAATGACTCTGGGCGGGTCTGATCGAGGGAATTTGCATATCATAATTAATAATTCATAATTAATAATTATTCATACAGACTTGGATCAGCCTCGGTCTTACATGTTAATAAATCCTTTGAATGAGGGCTTTCTGTTAACTTTACTTATATGTATACATGTGTATCTCTGCAATTAACCACAAATTAATTGTAACAGATTGCACAGACCACGTCTTACAAGACAAGTAAAATTAATTAGCTCAATTAATTTATAGAGCAGGGAAAACTTAATCTCTGGCCAGAAGAATTCAGCATTCCAACTCCATAAAACATACCCTTTTTGGTATGTTTAGTTATATAGAGCATGCAGCGTTCGATCTACACTTCAGGGACTTTATTTTGAGCATTGGAATAGTAAATCAGTCAGGATGAGTATATTGGTTTAATTAATCCACTATAGCATTCAATAAGGCAACTAAGTAAGCATTTACTACGTTACAATGATACATGTATATACAAACATTAAACACAAACTAAGACGACGCAGGGCGTTAGACGATAAGTGAGTTGGAGAGAGAGAGAGAGAGAGAGAGAGTGAGGGTGAGAGAGAGGGAGTTACAATCACCAAACAGTCAATTAATCTTTCTGAACACCATGAAAACACTTTCTTTATGCTTCTGAGAAGCTCTAAAAGAAGGTAACGTTATACTTGCACAACATGTTTGGTCTGTGTGTGTCACGGACTCGTGGCCAGGCCCGGTTGGGCCGCACGATGAATGGAGAGGCTCTCCTGTGTGCGCGTTCGCGGAGCGCGTGAGCGCGTTCCGTGGAGCGCGGCGCTTTTGCACTGCCCGTCCTGGCGCGTGCATGGTTGGTTGCGTGCGCGTGGCTTCTTTGTTCCGTGGGGAGTCACGTGGCGTTCGTTGGCATTCGGCGCGAATGTTTGAAAGGCTTAAAGTCTTTGAGGTGACGTTATCCGAGGAAATAGATCGGGCAAAGTCCACTTCCTTTCCTGCAACGAACTCGTAGTTCATTTGAGAAGAAGGCGAAACTTTGGACGATCGAAGAAGGATCCGGGTTGGGGGCTCGGACTCCGTGAGGAGATCCTTTACGTGCTTCTTGGCATGAAGCCGTTTTCGAAGAGAGAAGGCGGAGCTGGCGCACTGCCTTTATCCTCTTGGGGACATCCATCCCCTTCCTGTTGGCTTGAGCCAATCAGGGAGATGGAGGCTGCACGAGAAACATTCTTTTATGGTGCTTTGTTCTCAGACCACGCGCTCCTCGTGGGAGGGGGTGTGTTCACATAAGGGCTACTATTGAAACAGTTCGATCATCCTTGGCAGTAAAACATATTAAAAACACACTTTACTTTACATCTCTGTACATATTCGGGTCGTTCATCTGATACGTATTCTCAGAGACACCAAGGAGCATTATGTTACATTAAATGAACATATACTTCTGTTTACAATGCCTAAGGAAGTTATTTCTAATTCCTGTTTTATGCTGCAACCAACAAAGATATTTCACGGTGACCTGGGGAAAAACACACATACATAGAAGAAACACATTGAATATATCTGGTTAAATGTCTTTTAACACAGAAAAGTCCATCTCTTGGGTCAGGAGACATAAAGCACATTCCACAGTCTTGTAACATGATCTCACTCCAGTGAGTGGAAGAATGTGTGTGGCGGTGTATGTGTGTGTGTTTGTGTGTGTGTGTGTGTGTGTGGGGGGGGGGGGTCCGAGTCCTTGGAGGACGGTTGATTCAGTCTGGCCAAAATCATTACAATGGCATGTGTCTTCTTTTCATATCTAAATGAGATACAAACTTGTTTGACAATGTCTTGTAGGCTTTGCAAACAGAGCACAATGAGATTTTGTAATGTTCAAGATTATTACACAGATAAAGAGACCAGTTTGGCTGTTTAAACTGCTATTTATTTTTCCTCTGTATCAGCCTTGCTCCAAAACTGATGAGCATCGAGTGAACATGATTTCACCAAGTACAACAGGATCAACACCTTTGTCTGCCTTGTCTCCAGAGGAAGCACCAGTGCCCTCCTTGTCCCCTTAAAATGCACCTGGGGTTGCCTCATCCTAAGAAGAAGAATCTACGTCCATCTACGTTCATTCTCCAAAAGAACGACCTGCGCCTGTCACCTCCCCACAGGGAGCACCCACTCGAAAAGAGACCATGCCTATGGAGCTTTGGTAAGTCCCTTCTATTGTAAGTTGCTGTTCAATTTGCCCAAGAACCAGACTGTGTTCTCCTGTGCTCAGGAGTCTGTAGTCAAAATCGCTGTACTTTGGTGTGCTGCGTGATGTATTAGATCTTCAAGCAGAAGGAGCTGGATTAAATATTCAGAATGATATCAATCCATAATCTGGTAATGCAATCTGGAATCATAAATCACACCAATGTTGTGTTCACATAATTAACTAAAATCATTTATTTACACATTGCTAGGAAAATAACAAGGGGGCTACTATTATGAAGTAAACTAGCTGTGTTGGTTGTGGATTCTATCAGCTGCGCAATGTTTATGGTGTGCGCATGCGTGTGGGGGAATGTGAGAGGAGTGGAGTATTAAAAAACACGTAATACGGGTTCTGTGTGTCTCGGCTCTTTTGTAAACATAATATTGGCGACGAGGATGGCTGAATTTGGTTTACCCCCGCCTGCACACTTTCTTGCCATCCCCGGAGATCCTCCAGTTCCATGGGCAAACTGGCTGGAGAGTTTCACAGTCTACTTGGACGCTTTAGGCTTTGATGACATTACCGACAAGAGGAAAACGGCGCTTCTCCGCCATTGTCTGGGAGTGGAGGGGCAACGCATTTCGCAATCTTGGGACGCCCGACGACTATGATTCTGCCGTTGCCCTCTTGACGACCCATTTTACTGGCCACCAAAGGACTTTACTCCGTCGGTATAAACTTCGGAAGCGCCTGCAACGACCCGGTGAGTCTGTTTCGAAGCTACGTGACAAACTTGAAAGACATGGCGCGCTTGTGTGATTACGGGGCTTTGCAAGATCAAATAATTCGGGACCAGTTCATTGAGGGGACATCGTGTGAGAAAACAAGAGAAAAGCTGTTATTAGAAGCAGACGATCTGACTTTAAGCAGAGCTGTGGAGATAGCGCTGCAGATCGAGACAGCCATGGAATGCACGTCTCAGCTAGCAGGCGCGCGGCCACTCGCGGACAGAGCTACAGAGCAGTTACAGCCTGCCTATCACACCAGCATGCACTCCGCCAATGACAGTCGTGGTTCAGAGCAAGGTTTCCCAGTACAATTCACGCAGAGACAGAACAATAGGCGAACTGCAGAGGTATGTGGTAACTGTGGTTCTGAAGCACACAATTCTAAAGCACAGCATTGTCCTGCCAAAGGACAACAATGTAGAAACTGTCTGAAGCGAAACCATTTTGCCAAGATGTGCCGTTCAGCCCCGGCTACGCTCCCACAACACACTGGACCTCCACCAGCTCAGCACAACTATACAGAGATCAGAAATGTGACTGCTGGTCAGGTGGCGTTCAAAACATGCACCGTCCAGTTAGCCGACGTAACCCTACCCTTATTAATGGACACTGGTGCGGCTGCATCGCTCCTAAATTCAAGCACTTACCTTAAGTTTTTCTCTCACCTGCCATTAGATCATCCTGCCACCGCTCTATGTGGCTATGACAGCTCCAGGATTGACATCCTAGGTGTGCTCCCACGTGCCGGTCCACTATGGCTCCAAGCACCTACCATCTTTTCCCTTTCACATTGCGAGGAGGGGAGCCAACCTTCTAGGCCTGGACCTGTTCACAGGCCTGGGGTTCACGCTCCGGGATGATGCTGGCTCCGACATTCACCACATCACCTCCACTTGGCAGCAAAGGTGGCCGGCGCTGTTCGATGGCCTAGGCTGTCTTTCAGCCTTCACACACAGGCCTCTGGTGAACCCGGACGTGTCACCTGTCATCCAGCCCCTGCGCAGGATCCCCTTTGCCTTGAGAGACGAGGTCACCCGCGAACTTGGGACACTCCTGGACATGGGAATTATTGAACCAGTCAACGCTGCTCCCTGGATTTCAAACCTAGTAATCGCAAAGAAAAAATCTGGGGGAATAAGAATATGCGTGGACCTGCGCTTGGTGAATAAGGCAGTTATTCCAGACAGATATCCTTTGCCCACCTCAGAGGAGCTCACCGCACACTTTTACGGCTCAACAGTCTTCACAAAGCTTGACTTGCGTCAGGGCTACCTGCAGGTACCACTCCACCCAGCCAGCAGGGACCTCACTGCTTTCGTGATGCATGCTGGGGTGTTCCGGTACACTCGAATGGCGTTTGGATTAAGCTCCGCCCCTAGCTGCTTTCAGAAGGTGATGAGCACAATACTGGCCGGCATCCCTGGGGTAGCGGTCTTTCTGGATGATATTGTTATTCATGCCCAAGACATAGAGACACACAACAAGCACCTCCAGAGGGTGGCTCAAGCCCTTCTTCAGAACAACCTGACTCTGAACCCAGAAAAATGCTGCTTCGCTGCCCCAGCCATCGACTTTGTTGGGTTCCGCTTGTCAGCCAAAGGGATTTCCCCTCTACAGTCCAATGTCGATGCCATACACAAGATTCCAGAGCCGACCTCAGCCTCTCAAGTGGCCTCATTTTTAGGCATGACGGCCTATTACCTCCGTTTCCTGCCCAACTACTCACAGACCACCGCACCCCTCCGCCAGCTGCTTAAAAAAGAAGAGCAATGGCACTGGACTACAGCATGTTCGGAGGCCGTACAAACACTGAAAGCCCAGCTCACAACACCTCCTGTACTAGCCCACTTCAACCCTGAATGTCTGACTCTAGTCACCTGTGATGCTTCTGATCGGGCTATTGGTGCAGTCCTTTCACAGGTGCAGGACGGGGTGGAGAGACCTGTTGCCTTCGCCTCCAGGGCATTAACACCAACAGAACAGCGCTACTCTGTGGGTGAACGTGAGGCGCTTGCCTGTGTTTGGGCTTCAGAGAGGTGGCACCTCTACCTCTACGGACGGCGTTTCACCCTCAGGACTGACCATCAGGCCCTAACCGCATTGCTGACGGCATCTGGATCCGGTCATAAACCCCTGCGCCTGCACAGATGGGGGGAAAGGCTGAGGCAATATGACTATGTACTAAATTTACCCCCGGAAGGGACAATGTAGTCGCCGACTTAGTGCTGGGCGGTTTGACCAAAAATTGATATCACGGTTTTTTTCAAAATCATAACGGTTTTTCGCTTTTTCGGTTCGGGTTTTTTTTTTTTTTTTTTTTTTTTTTATGCATAGTCAGGTGTTCAATGCATTTTCTACTGGTTAAGAGAGGAATTACTGCAGTAAATTGACTTAAGATGGTCTATTTTACTGTCATTAGTGAATATTGTAGAATAATTCCACACTAGTAATACAGGTTTGCATGGCCCCAGAAAATTATGCTGTTTACAAATAAGAGCCATTCATGATTCTAATGAAGTGAGGAATCAAAATGCAAAGACAACGGCAGTCAAAATACAGAACTTTTATTTTAAACAACACAATTAGAACAACTTGGAATACTTTTGCTAGTTCAAGTACAAATCCAGGAACATTACGTGCATTCAAGTAAATATAAAAGGAAATCTTGTCTTGCATTGCTTTTGAGGTCTATTAAAGAAATTAAAACAAAATTATGCAACTTGCATTAGTTATTCCTTCAAAAGTATTGCTTCAAAACCAGAACAAACATAAAATAAATATAAAGTGCTAACTTACTTGGCACACAGGATTATCCTGTATAATGAAAACAATATTTGGCTCGACTTTTCTTTAGCTTTCCCTGTGTTACATGCTGATGTGGAGGGCGCTAAATCCGCGGCTGAATCCGCGGCTGATTTAATACATTCTTGATATTCCAAGACATGTTTGCGGCTAAGGCGCTGGAGCAAATTGCTTGTGTTGCCGGGTCATTCTCCCCAGCGGAGAATATTAGCCCGACACGACAGCACTTACATAAAAGGGTTGTTTGGTCAACGTCGGATTTTTGGAAAACAAAAAACCTCCAAACAACAGACCCGGCTCCTCTTTTTGGCACAAGTTTTTCTTCGGTGTCATCACTGTCATGTTGTACTAATTCTTCAGCATCCATCGTCCATGTAACGTAACAGAGCGCTGCTGTTTGTTTACACTCGTCGGTGCTTAGTAGTGCAACGGGTAAAGGGTCCGTCTGAAACAGTGTGCCAGCGCTCTATGGTTCAGCGCAGCGTGAACGGTCGTTCCGAACGTTGTGTAATTAAACCGGTATGACGGTTTATTCAGAAATCAAAATCGTGACGAAAATATAAACCGGTTTTCGGTTGAAACCGAGTTTACCACCCAGCACTACGCTGACTTACTCTCTCGTTCCATCGAATGCCCCCACACCCATGGTCTCCCCTGAAGAGGACACAGAGACCGAATTAATTCACATGCTTCACATGCCCTTGCAGTCGGCCGTGTCATTAGAGGAATTGCAGCATGAGTCAGAGCGTGACCCCACACTGTCCTCGCTACGCACGTACATTCGCTCTGGATGGCCAGCAAAGGTTTGTGACGAGCTCATGCCATTCACAAGGGTGCGTGATGAACTTTCATGTTGGGGTGATGTTTGTGTCTCCAGGGGCTTGTGCACCGTTGTGCCCTGTAGCCTGCGGGCCCGCGTGCTATCCATGGCACACGAGGGGCACCTAGGCATTGTTAAACTCAAACAGCGATGCCGAGATCTCATCTGGTGGCCAGGCATCGATCACATATTGAAGCCCTCGTTAAAGATTGTGTGCCATGCCTCCTTAGTGGGAAAACTGGACCTCCAGTGCCAACCCCCTCTACAGCCGGTTCCATGGCCGTCCCGCCCATGGGAACATCTCCAGCTTGACATCTGTGGAGAGATCCATGGCCGTGGAATTCCCCATCATCAGCGTTTCCTTGTGGTGCTGTACGACCTCCATTGCAAAATGGCCTGAAGTGATTCCGGCTGGAACTGTCACAACCAGAGGTAATCACAAACATTCTAGAAGTCTTGTTCACTCGTTGGGGCATGCCTCGAGCCATCACGACAGATAATGGACCCCAGTTCATCTCTGCAGACTTTTCTCAGTTCCTCAGTGATAGGGGAATCAAACACATCCGCACAGCATACTACAATCCACAAGCAAATGGCGGTGTGGAGCGGTTCAACCAGAGCCTAAAGAATGGTGTCCGGGCCCACCTGGCTCAGGGGTGTACATTCCGGACAGCACTCAACCAAACCTTAATGCACTACAGGGCCAGCCAACACGCTACAACCGGGGCCTCTCCAGCACTCCTTATGCTGGGCCGGGAGATGGAACTGCCACTGGACAGACTTAAGGCACAAGGCATGGCAGTGTCTACAGCTGGCAGCTCTCAGGCTCGGACCAGAGCCGTTGTAAACAGACACCAGCAACGGATGCGGCAGTATTTTGACCGGAAACACAGGGTCAAGGCCACGGCTATTACCGCAGGTGACTGGGTTCGAGCACGTAGGCCGCATCGGGGCAACAAGATGGCTTCATACTGGAGCCAGCCCTTTCAGGTACACCACCAGCTGGGCCCAGCCACATTCATGCTCAGTGACGGATCACGATGGCATGCTAAAAGACTGAGGAAAGTGCGGAACCCAGGTGAGGAAATGGTAGCTCCACTGCCATCGGCCCCTCCTCCACCGGTGCCGATATGTACAGGGCCACAGCAGGCTTCCCATACTTCTCAGGCCGTACCGTCACCAGCGCCCCAGCAACCTGCCCCTGATCTGCAATCTCACCTGATTTCCCCTGGCCGTCAGTCAGATCCAGGGCCGGGCTGTGCCACAAGTCCAGCTATGGGGAACTGCCCAGCGGTTCTGGAATGGCCGCAGCCTGAGGTTGAGGAGGGCCGACCCGTAAGGGCCAGGGTCCGCCCTGCTTACTTAAAGAACTTTGTCACAGAGTGACAGTGTAGGCTTTACACTAGGTATTGGACTGTTCAATTGTTTTGGCAAGGACTCAGTTATGCATAAGTTTAGTTCTTGGGAGGGAGGGGGAAATGTTGTGTTCACATAATTAACTAAAATCATTTATTTACACATTGCTAGGAAAATAACAAGGGGGCTACTATTATGAAGTAAACTAGCTGTGTTGGTTGTGGATTCTATCAGCTGCGCAATGTTTATGGTGTGCGCATGCGTGTGGGGGAATGGAGAGGAGTGGAGTATTAAAAAACACGTAATACGGGTTCTGTGTGTCTCGGCTCTTTTGTAAACATAATAACCATGTTTGTTAATTTGGCCAGAGTAGAACTGGACTGAGCCTGCCTATGTTTTTTTGTTGTTGTTGTTGTTGTTTTTTTCTCCATTCTGTCACCTGATGGAGTTTAGGATTCTTGCCACTGTCACCTCTGGCTTATTTGGGAAACTTTATTCAGGAAATTTGATTGCACAGACACTATTGGATGACAACAAAAGTTGAACTCAATTAAGCTGAACAAAGACACACCACTGTTTTTATAGCTTCATTTCATTATTAGTTTAATTTCTTTGCAGCATTGACATGTTTATTGAACTGAACTGAATCAACTAACATCAGCTGAAAAATGACACTTGTCTTTTTAGAGCTGCTGTACAGCTGAATTTAAACATGTTTGCATCATTGATCATTATTTTCTGTTTATCACTGTAAAGCTGCTTCGGAACAAGGTTATATAAAGGTGACTTGACTATTGAGAAATACCTAGAAAATTGCCAAGTATAAACACACTGGACTACTCCACTCCACTCAGTGTGATTTTTCCAAATACTGAGTGAACAATGTTTTATTGTGGTAAAAACAGCTGTAGTAAATTATGATAGGCTACTTGAACACAATAGCATACACACTAAACAATAACCTTACTCCCAAAAAAGTTCTCAGTTGATGTTAGCACATATTAAGTACACATTTTGTTTAGTTAGGAGTAAAACTTAAGAATCAGAATCCATACTGTGTGCTCAGGTTGTTGATGGAAGCCCTTTATTGAGTTTTCTTGATCACATGTAAGGCTATGATCTTTGATGCCAGTAGAGCCTCATTACAGGCCTGAGCGATAAAGCTGGGAGGAAGAAGAAACCCATATCGACCACGATCCTGAAGCTCAAAGGTGAAGGAATATTTTATCCCAAGATTATACGCCCAGTCATCAGAGCCTCCTGGGCCAAATCTTGTGAAAGAAAAACAAAAGTATTGACATAACAAAGAATCAGCAAAATTTCAAATACAGTTTTCAATAAAATATTTGTATTTTAAGAATAGCAGAAAGCTTACAAATGGTTTTTGCACCCGGACCATATTTATAGATATTCCTGTAGTATCTGCGTATTTTTGTTGAAGCTTCCTTAACAAGTTCAAACTGTCAAAAAAGTTATAGACGTTTTTAAAAAACATTCTTTTACGTGTATTATTTACTAGAATGGCCCACCACAAACGCTCATGCATTAAGTTCATCACACACCAACTCATTGTGGTTTGGAACCTCATCATAGGAACAGGAGTAAGGAAACAGAAGCATCTGAGAGTAGGAGTGAATGGAGAGGTACAGCTTGACTGTGTCCTTATGTGAGCGCAGGAACTGGGCCACGGCCTGAGTCTCTGGTTCAGACTCTGGGAACTGACCGCAATATGTCAGGATCACATGGATTACTGGAGGCACCCTTCGCTTTAGAGCAGAGTGGAAGAATTAAACCAGGAGTAATAGCAATTCAAAACAGAAATTAAATTGACCCTTCGCTAAGCCACGCCCGAAAACCGTCACTGGCCAATCATGTCTTAGCAACGGTAACTATACGGTAACTAACGGTAACGGTAACTGACGGTAGCTTTCGAACGAGGGAAACATGCTGAAGCATTGTGCGGATGGATTGTGCAAATCTGATGCCGGTTATACTGAAAGTTTGGACGGGGGAGAGGAATTGTTTTCCTTCCAGAAAATCTAAAAGCCAAGGGGAGAAATGATTGGCGTGATTTAGCATCTATGTTCGAGACCCATTCACAACTACTGGTAAATGTCGACATGCTTAACAAAAACACCTATTGCTTGGAAATATTGACGGTTTTTTGGTCATAATGATATAACGTAAAATAAGACGATTAAAGACAAGACAAAGGCTCACTGACATATTTTAAAATATTTTTCAGCATTTTGTTAATCAACGTCCTACGTAACGTTACCCCTTAACTTAACCCAATCCGATTGCGGCTCTCCGGTATTAGTGTTATTAGACAAGATTTATTGATAAGCTGTTTGATTTATAATTATTACGATTATTTTCACATACCCTGCTGTGTATGAACATAGCTGTTCCTGAATTTGTGTTTCCCATTTGAACGGTTCAGCGTATGAGGCGCTGCTGCTTGCGCTGGGACTATGATGTTAGGCTTTAGCTTCAATTTTTAAGAAATTATTCTCTAATCGGTTGCATATAATGTCGTGAATGCATCACTCGAATGCATACTGTAGTCCCTTTTGTCCTGCTCTCTCAGATATTTCACTTGTTCGCCGATAATTACTAATTATCTCATTGGGAATGTCTGACACCGGGTGCATCCACACTATATTAGATGGGCCAGCCACGAAAGCTTGACAGGCGTAGCAACAGTAACTAGGGAGGGCGGGGCTTAGCGAAGGGTCAATTATATCACTGGTTTTTAATGAAGGTTTAGTATTTGGAACTCACTGCACCAGTTTGCATCAAAATTTCTGTTCAAATCGGCTCCAGCACACTCACTGTCTTTGTTAACAGAGCGGTTTTTCCTCCACATACGATCCTTGTTGGTAAATAAGAAATGGTAAAGTTGGTCAAGATAAGATTAATGTCAAAAGGATTTTTTTAAATAAGTACTGCTAAATTTGGATCAAGAAAATGTCAGTGATAAATTCAGTTTTTCCATTTCAGAGAAATGAATAACACACTAAAATGTGTTATCATAATTTATATTACTGTTGTCCATGTATACTTGTATCCATCTGGGTTCATGACTGTCAAGATGTAAATGTCCATGTTGTTCAACATCTCTGTGATTTCAGTGTTCTGGTTGTAAAATTCTAGTGCCTGGCAAAACAAAACAGAAAAAAAGACTATTAGATTTCCCATAAAAGCCTCTATGCACGATCGCTTCCTGGTTTGTCTCCAGAACACCCAGTTACATCCGGTGCTGCGTCAGTCTATGGTCAGAAGCCGGTTTTGCGTTAGGTTGAGATAGTGTCAAATTACAATTGCTGTTTATAAAAACGTCCTGCGGTTAACGTGAATGATGTTAACAACACTGTGAGGCAGTTAGCTGTCACACAAGAGTAAAAAAGAGAAGTTATTTAAATTATATATTTCGAGCTACATCAACAACTTTGAGGGTTAGTATTCTCTCATATCGTACGAAATTCGACTAGCGAATCAGCGTTTCTAAAATCGGTGTCTCCGTTTCTGAGAAAACGGATTTTATTAAAGTTTTGCCTCTATACACTTGGCCTGCAGAACGCGCTTCTGGAAGTAAGAGACGCTGACTGAGATTCTTTCGGACACACGTCATCAGGGTTCATGCATAGAGGCTATTGCTCTAATTTGCTCCAATTTATTGAACAATTACTGGTCATGAAAGCTTTTAAAGATGTATTTCTCAATCTGCTGCATGTCAAGGTCAAATAAAGGTACAGAACCACATAGTCAAGCAAGGTAATCCATATAAAAATGAGAAAAACATATCCACCAGAATGGAGCGGCAGGATAAGAGGGGAAATTAGAGAGTTGCTGCATGGGTTCTGTGTCACAGTTTATGAATGCATTGTTTCCATTGTGCATTGTGTGGGTGTGTGAGTGGCCGTGACTGTCATCATTCACTGATCAGCGATCCAGCTGATCGCATTCATGGCACCAGCTGCTGCTAATCACCTTTATACTCACCATTTTCAAACGTGCTGTCGCGGGAGAGAAGTGGCCAGAATTCTCAGCGGAAAATTGCTGATGTTGGCCAGCTGATGTTGGCCTGTTCACACCGGGATGAATTTTGTGTATGATATTCGCCAACGTTTAACGCCTCGTGACTAAACAAAGGGCGCCAATGTATGGGCGGCAAATCAAAGTCAAAAGAACCGAGCGCACAACCGATGCTGGCGCGTGCTGTAAATGACTTTGGTGAGAGGAAAACAGATCCGCATGCGAGGAAACAAGGACTCGCGAGCAGTGTTGTGCATGAACGCGTGTCAGTGAACGACGTTCACTGAACTCGTTCATATTTTCGCGAACGCTGAACTGAGCGAATCACTTTTCACACAATGAATGCGAATGAGAGCGGCGCTCACTCTGTCAGGAATGAATGAGCCGCACGCGGCAGTTCACGTTCACACTCATTTTAAAAGTCAGGTTTTACCTCCAACCCCTGTTATGAGTCGCCGAATCCACCATTCGCTGGGTATGTTAGGACGAGGTCGAAGTATTCATAGAACAGATAGGGGGTCACGTGAAGGCAGGGTGGGGAGTCGCAATAGTGTGCATACTTGGCACACGCGCAAATGGCAGATCTGGCCGCAGAAGAACTGGAGGAGTCCAGATTCAAATAAAAATACTTTTAATAAACTCACAGAGAAGAAGGGTAAACAGGTGCACGCAAGGTAACATTCAACATTGACCGACCAAGACTGACTGAAACAGGGAGAACTAAATACAAGCAGGAATCAAACATAACGAGTGAAAACAGGTGATACTGATGAACAAGACGATGAACAGGAGACTGATGAGGGAGTGAGTTCAGGTGTGGAGACAAGAGGATCCTGGGAAGTGTAGTGAAGAAGACGCAGACAGAATGGTGCAGACGGAGACTGTGACAGAACTCCCCTCCCGGAAGGCGTCGCCTCACGCCATTGAACAGAGGAAGGAGGGGGGACGAACAGAGGGCTGAGCGGGGACGTGGCCAGGGCGGAGCAGGTCGAGGGCGTGGCGAGGGCGGAGCAGGTCGAGGGCGTGGCGAGGGCGGAGCAGGTCGAGGGCGTGGCCAGGGCGGAGCAGGTTGAGGGCGTGGCCAGGGCAAGCAGGTTGAGGGCATGGCCAGGACGGAGCAGGCTGAGGGACGAGACCAGGGCGGAGCAGGCTGAGGGTGAGACCATGGCGGAGCAGGCTAAGGGCGAGACCAGGGCGGGGCAGGCTGAGGGCGAGACCAGGGCGGAGCAGATGGATGGAGGACCCCTGGTGGAGCCGATGGAAACGGGGCTGACGACACAAGGGGGCTGACTGACAGAGGCGGAGCAGAGTTGAGAGGAGACCGGGGTGAGGCCGTAGGGCCATCGGAGACGGGTGCTGATGAGGGACCAAGGGGACATGGTGACACCGCAGGCTCAGGTGACTGAAGTGATGACAGGGACACAGAGGGACACGGTGAGGACAGAGGGAGTGAGGGCTGACGAGTGACTGGAGGGAGTGAGGAATCCAACTGAACAGGGGGTGGAATGACGGGGCGAAGCCAGAGGATGAAAGTCCAGAGGTGAGGGAAGGATGACGAGGGACCACAGGGAATCTGGAGTGACGAGGGAGCCTGGCGGAGCTGGTGGACTGGGGGGCCATGGAGGAGCTGAGGGAGGTAAGAGCCACGGGGGAGCCGATGGGACCAGGGGCCGAGGAAGTGTCCATGTGGAGGAGGTGGGAGGCGAAACTGAGTGTCCAACAACCAGGCTAGTTTCGGGGGGCTGGAAGGCAGGAGAGCAGATGGAAGACAGGTGAGAGGAGGCGGGAGAGGGAGGCTGGGTGGGAACCTGGTCTCTGGTGCAGCTTGTACGGTCTCTGGCGCAGGCTGGGCGGTCTCTGGTGCAGGCTGGGCAGTCTCTGGTGCAGGCTGGGTGGTGCCTGGTACATGCTGGACGGTCTCTGGCGATGGCTGGACGGTCTCTGGCGCTGGCTGGACGGTCTTTTGCACTGGCTGGATGGTCTCTGGCGCTGGCTGGACGGTCTCTGGCTGGGACGGTCTCTGGCGATAGCTGTACCGATCTCTGGCGATGGCTGGACGATCTTCGGGCTGGACGGTGCTGGACGGAACCAGTGATGAGGAGCTCTCGGGAGGGCTGGTTGGAACCAGCGATGAGGAAGGCTGCGGGCTCGGGGGGGGGGCTGGGCGGAACCAGCGGAGAGGACAGCTCAGACTCGGCGGGGCTGGGCGGGACAGCGATGAGGAAGGCTCGGGTGGTGAGAGTGGGGCTGATGCCGTCATCGATGGTGAAGGGAGATCCGCAGGACACCAGCACCCACTCCACATATGCTGCGAAGCTCCCCCAGGGACCCTTCCCAGACAACAGCTCTCTGGTGGCAGTGTTGAGGCCAGCATAGAGGAAGCTGCAGAGGCTGTCGTCCGGGAAGGTCGTGGCGGGAACGAGGCGGAGGAAATCCGCCAGATGATCCTCCAAGGGACGATCTTCCTGCTCCAAACAAAGCAATTGGACCCCTACAAAAGGGTCCATCCTTTTTGTGGTCGGTCAATCTTGTCACGGTCAGGTGTAAGCAGAAGAACTGGAGGAGTCCAGATTCAAATAAATATACTTTTAATAAACTCACAGAGAAGAAGAAGGGTAAACAGGTGCACGCAAGGTAACATTCAACATTTACCGATCAAGGCTGACTGAAACAGGGAGAACTAAATACAAGCAGGAATCAAACACAACGAGTGAAAACATTTTCCAATTTCTGCATATCATGATTACACATTATTTAAGGGGTAAATATATTCTCTATGTCAACATTATTTTTCTCCTGGCTATAATAATTGTCTCTTGTTTATTGGTACAATAATTTTGATTAGTTTTGGAGTGGCAGTGATTTGCAGCTGGTAATGGATTGTAAAGTGGTTCTATTGAGTAAGATAGTGGCCTATCTTAAAAAGAATTTAACAAATGAATGTGAACTAGTTCATTTTTAGATATGTGAACTTAGTTCATTTTTTTTAAATGAACTATGAACATGAACTAGTTCATTATCATCTGTGTGAACTGAACTTTGAGCTTGTTCTTTTTAAGTATGAACTGGCACAACACTGCTCGCGAGCTACATTCATAACCTGTGCGCGCTCGTGACATCTCCTCTGTATGCAATACAAGCCCTCGCGCATGCGCATGATCATTCCCACACGCCCTCGAGTTTGATCTGCTCTCGCCTGTTGCTTTTGCTTGCTCGAACAAAAGTTATTTTTGACAGTCGAGGGGTGGGACCATAGATATGTAAATATGGAAGAATGACTTGTTGTAATTCTAGACACTTAATAACTTAATTTGTTTTATTTATTGTGGTTAATTAATGTGTAATATGATTTAATGCATTATTTATATAGAATATATTCTTACTTTTTTAACAGAAAGTATTAGTGATTGGATTGTGTTGTTAAGAGATATTTACAGACTGTAATGACACATTTATCATGGTTATTAGCATTGTAAATCTGCCAAAATTCTTATAAATGTTTAATTACATTTTATATTTAAAACACTATGATTTTGTGCTATTGGCTTAAAATATCTAAAATAAATCGGAGAAAAAGTCATATTTGCTGTAGTTCACCTCTACCATTTACCACTATTTACGTTTATCCCACCAAAATTAAAATGGATCTGAGAACCTCAGAATGTAAAAAGTGTCCATAAAATAGTTGTAAATATAACAAGGGCTTTGGATAAAAGATAAATTACTTGTTTATATCAATAAGCAAGAGTTGTTGTGTGAGCTTTTTGTTTTCATCCTGTGTATTACTATTATGTCAATTTTGAGTGGTTCATTATATTTTTGTCACAGTGTCTGGTTGTGTTCCCTTGTTTGTCCACTAGATGTCCTCCTTCCCCACTGTTTCATTCACTATCTGGAACGGCATTTCCCATGATCCTGTTCTGTCAATTACTGATCATTGCACTCAGCTGTTCCCCGTAATCATTGTTCCCAGCTGTTCTGTGTCAGTCTTGTTAGAGATGTGTATATATTCCCTGTCTGTGTTAGGCTATGTTTACACGAAAACGATTCTGAACGATTCTCTCACTTTTTATTCTGCGTTTAGACGAGCGTTTTGTGTGGGAAATCCGTGTGCAAATGGTGACGCAAAAGTGTGTGAAATTCAATGTAGTATGCACTTCAGGTGGCTAGGAGTGCATACTACAACAAAACCAAGTCCCCGCACCTGCGTACAACCGTCACTGTCAGAAGCAGACTTTTGCGTTTTTACTGTTTACACTAGGGTCGACCGATATGTGCTTTTCAGGACTACAGATATCAATATCGATTATTACAGATCAAGTAGCCCGATAACCGATATTTTGAACCGATATATGTCTAGTGTAAAAATGTAAATTTATGTCAAAAATTAAGAATAAAAAAGGCCTCAGACAAAGACTCTCTTAGTCTCTTTAAATTCTGACAACATCTTTACATGTATTGCACACTGCCTGTCCTGGTGTTGGTTGAGTGTAGTACTCCCACAGTGCACTTCTACATTTTGTCTTCCTTGTATCCATCTACAATGAGGGTAAGATAAAGAGAGAGTTAAAAGTTGGGCAACTGTATAGTTCATGATTAGGCCTATGGATACTGTACTACTATAGCTAAACAGCTTGGGGAAAATGAACTATTGGCTTCAATAATGTGTTAGAAATGTAGGCTGTGTAATAGCTTAACCTCTCATAATTATTTTGTGATGACTAAAACATAGCCTAAAATAATAAAGGTGATTATTCAATTTGTCTAATGCACATCAATGGATTAACTAAACACACATATATATGAAGATTTCAGATGCAAAAGCCTCCAAGTGCCATCTGAAATTTTCTTCTAGGATGATCATTTTTATCAAGCTCGTATATTTAAGTTCAGTAATTTCACTTATATGACACTTAATAGGTTATTTTCATTGCCATTTAAGTGAAATATAGACGAGCTTGGTAAAAATGATCATTTTAGAAGAAAATTTCAGATGGCACTAAGAGGCTTTTGCATCTGAAATTTTCATATATAACACACATTGTAACGATCGTTACTGTGTATTCATATTTATCACATTATAGTGCAGTGTGCCCTTTAAGAGAGATGGTTGCGTCACTCATCACGTAAACTCTGCGTGATGACTTTGAGATGAGACCATTATGCTAGACGTGCTCTACCCTTTTTCCTATATATTTTATTTGTTAACGAAGTTTTGTGACGCATGAAAGAGTATCTCTCATGTATGAGAGGATTGCATTGCACTTATTAAATGTGCGTGATACAGCCTTTTCAGCCTTCAAGCTCTTTCTGCCCTTGATTTATCTCGAGTTATCCGGTCCAAGCATTACAACCGGTTACAACATATATAATGATTGTAGTCATACAATGACAATGATGTTGAAATGTTATATTTAGCATTTATCCTGCTACTCCTGCTACAATCGTTATACCTGCTTTGCATATGTGAATATTCTTTATTCATTTTTATGAAAAATCGCATGAAAATCACACAAATCATATTGTAATTGTATGGTTATTCTCTTTATTTTTGACGTGTAGAAACGTCTGTTTGACTGTTTATCACGGAGATAAAAACTAGGAAGTGGATTGTACAGCTCGAATGAGAGAGCTGGCAGATCGCAAATGGGGAGACAGACAGAGCTCGCGCTAAACGCTCTTCAGATCGCATACGGTAATTCTGTGAGAAATTAATAGAAATGGTATTCTGTATGACGAAATATTTTACTATCATGAGAGAATAAAGCAACATTTCTCCAAATATGCGCAATTTTTGATTAGGAGCCCTGTAAAGGACGTATTTGGTGAAGCTATGTGAACACAAAACCGCAGCAGACGTGATCGAGTGAATTCATTCGTGTTGATAAGTTAATCTATTCACAGTATAACGTTTAGGGAGACGCTAAAATAGGTTTTAGTTAGGCTACACCGACGTGAGGTTCCGTTAAATCATATCACTGCAATGACGGACATACTGTGAATTTAATTCCCGGTCAAACTAGTGGGAACAGGGGTGTTTTTCATCATAAATAGATAATGAGGTGTTTTGCAACTTCACTGTAGTGATTTAATGCAACTTCAGGAATGTCTACTGTTTACCTTTGAGACTGATGCGTGATGATCACTGACGCAGCTCCTAATAAGTGCTCTCGGTCTCGGTGAGTGAGCGCAACATTTTCAGTGAATTCAGCCTTTTGTTGATTGGCCAGACTCGTGACTCCCAACAAATCAGATGGATGATGGGCGGGCATTAGTCTACTCTAGGCCACAGAGCGGTGCGCTCTGATAGAGGTGGCTGGATCAAAGCCAGATCGCGCGTTTCAAAATTAAATGATTTTATCGGCAAATCGGTTATGAAAATGGCCGATACCGATAACCATAAAAATGCTTAATATCGGCGTCGATCATCGGCCGCGCCGATAATCGAGTCGAACCTCTAGTTTACACGGAAACGCGCGGTGAGAGCGTTTTAAGATTTCCACTCTGGAGGGTGGTTTCACTTTTTGCGTTTTTAAGCCTCAAAAACGCCGTTTACGCCGTTTTAAAATATTTTTACGTTTTCACCCGGAATCGTTCTCGTGTAACGGGGCCTTAGTATGTGTATAGAGTCGTTGTTTTATGTCACCTCACTTTGGAGTTCTGTGTTCCTTGCCGGTTTTCTTGTTTTGTTTGTTTGTTTATTTTGTATTTGGATTGATTACATGGACTTTGAACCTTGCCTGGATGACTACGAGATGGATTGCCCTTAATTAAAATTTACTGCAACTGGATTTTCTGTTTCCCTGTGTGTGTTCGTGACAGAACGACTCCGTCACGCCTAAATCCAGCGGTAATTTTCTTTTCTCTTTCTTTTCTTTTCTTGGAAGATCTCGTCCCCAGTCACCATGTGGATTCCACGTCAGTGAGCTTTCTCCCACTGAGAGGGAGAATGGCATCTCGTTACTGGAATATTTTTCTAGATGTGTGCAAAGGCATGAGGAGATCAGGGCAGCTGAGGCATCACCACTGGTCTCATCGAGCGCTGGGACTTCGTCGATGGTTTCGTCCAGTTCTGAGGCGGCAGAAATTCGTCTGAAAGGACGAAGGAGGAGAAGGAGACCTGTATCTGCCCAGTCAGAGATGGTTCACGTCCTGTCTGCCCTGCGAGAGACCGTTCACGTCCCTCCTGCCCAGCGAGAGACCATCCACGTCCCGTCTGCCCAGCGAGAGACCGTCCACGTCCCGTCTGCCCAGCGGAGACCGTCCACGTCCCGTCTGCCCAGCGAGAGCCGTCCACGTCCCGTCGGCCCAGCGAGAGACTGTCCACGAGACTGTTCACGCCCCGTTTGCCCAGCGAGAGACTGTTCATGTCCCGTTTGCCCAGCGAGAGACTGTTCACGTTCCGTTTGCCCAGCGAGAGACTGTTCACGTTCCGTTTGCCCAGCGAAGGATTGTTCACGTCCCGTCTGCCCAGCGAGAGACTGCTCACGTCCCGTCTGCCCAGCGAGACTGCTCACGTCCCGTGCGGTCCAGCGAGAGACTGTCCACGTCCCGTCGGTTCCAGCGAGACTGTGCACGTCCCGTCGATTCCCAGCGAGAGACTGTCCACGTCCCGTCGGTCCAGCGAGAGACTGTCCACGTCCCGTCGGGTCCAGCGAGAGACTGTCCACGTCCCGTCTGCCCAGCGAGAGACTGTCCACGTCCCGTCTGCCCAGCGAGAGACTGTCCACATCCCGTTTTGCCCGACGAAAGACTGATCAGGTCCCGTCTGTATCCCTGAGCTGGGACTATTTGGAGCGTCTGATTAAGACGTTGGAGAGACCTGTCCCTGAGCCGGTGCCTGTCCCTGAGCCGGTGCCTGTCCCTGAGCCGGTGCCTGTCCCTGAGCTGGAGCTCATGTTGGTTCAGGACGGAAGTCAGTTGTGATTGGACGCCTGTCCAATGACTTGAAATTCACTTGACTTGAGTTGAGACATCACTTAATTCTGTTTTATTTATTGTGGTTAATTAATGTGTAATGTAATTTAATGCACTGTTAATACAGAATATATTCTTTCCAGATACCAGATAGTTTTAGTTGCATTGTGTTGTTAAGAGATATTTACAGACTGTAATGACACATTTCCATGGTTATTAGCATTGTAAATCTTCCAAAATTCTTATGAATTTTTACATAATAATATTATAAATTGTTCATTATATTTGCTGCAAAGGCATGAGGGAGATCAGGGGCAGCTGAGGCATCACCACTGGTCTCATCGGAGCGCTGGGACTTCGTCGATGGTTTCGTCCAGTTCTGAGGCAGCAGAAATTCGTCTGAAAGGACGGAAGGAGGAGAAGGAGACCTGTATCTGCCCAGTCAGAGACGGTTCACGTCCTGTCTGCCCTGCGAGAGCGTTCACGTCCCTCCTGCCCAGCGAGAGACCATCCACGTCCCGTCTGCCCAGCGAGAGACCGTCCACGGTCCCGGTCTGCCCAGCGAGAGACCGTCCACGTCCCGTCTGCCCAGCCGAGACCGTCCACGTCCCGTCGGCCCAGCGAGAGACTGTCCACGAGACCTGTTCACGCCCCGTTCTGCCCAGCGGAGACTGTTCATGTCCCGTTTGCCCAGCGAGAGACTGTTCACGTTCCGTTTGCCCAGCGAGAGACTGTTCACGTTCCGTTTGCCCAGCGAAGGATTGTTCACGTGCCGTCTGCCCAGCGAGAGACTGCTCACGTCCCGTCTGCCCAGCGAGAGACTGCTCACGTGCCCGTCGGTCCAGCGGAGACTGTCCACGTCCCGTCGGTCCAGCGAGAGACTGTCCACGTCCCGTCGGTCCAGCGAGAGACTGTCCACGTCCCGTCGGTCCAGCGAGAGACTGTCCACGTCCCGTCTGCCCAGCGAGAGACTGTCCACGTCCCGTCTGCCCAGCGAGAGACTGTCCACGTCCTGTTTGCCCGACGAAAGACTGATCAGGTCCCGTCTGTATCCCTGAGCTGGGACTATTTGGAGCGTCTGATTAAGACGTTCGGAGAGACCTGTCCCTGAGCCGGTGTCTGTCCCTGAGATCGGTGCCTGTCCCTGAGCCGGTGCCTGTCCCTGAGCCGGTGCCTGTCCCTGAGCCGGTGCCTGTCCCTGAGCCGGTGCCTGTCCCTGAGCTGGAGCTCATGTTGGTTCAGGACCCAGCGTTTTTGTCTGTGTTTGTGTCTGTTCTTGTGACTGTGTTTGTTCTAGTGTCTGTTCCTGAGCCAGTGCCTGTTCCTGAGCTGGAGGCAGAGCCAGTGCCTGTTCCTGAGCCGGAGGCAGAGCCAGTGCCTGTTCCTGAGCCGGAGGCAGAGCCAGTGCCTGTTCCTGAGCCGGAGGCAGAGCCAGTGCCTGTTCCTGAGCCGGAGGCAGAGCTAGTGCCGGACCCAGTGTTTGCGTCTGTGTTTGCGTCTGTGTTTGTGTCTGTCTGTGTTCTAGTATCTGTCCCTGAGCCAGTGTCTGTGCCTGAGTCAGGGTCTGCTCCGCCCTGGCCGCTCGAGGGGTCTGCTCCACCATGGCCACCCGAGGGGTCTTCATCGCCCTGGCCACCTGAAAGATCTGCTCCACCCTGGCCACCTGAGGGGTCTTCACCGCCCTGGCCACCTGAAAGATCTGCTCCCCCTGGCCACCCGAGGGGTCTTCACCGACCTGGCCACCCTGAAAGGTCTGCACCGCTCTGGCCGCCCGAGGGCTCTTCACCGCCCTGGCCACCCGATGGACTCTGTCTTTTGCCCTGGCCGCCCGATGGACTCTGTCTTTCGCCCTCGCTGCCCGATGGACTCTGTGTTTCGCCCTGGTCCCCGGTTAAGCCCTCACCCCTTGTTCCGGTCGCCCTTCACGGACCTGGCCCACCATCCCTCCCCCTGATCCTCCACCATTCCACCTCTCTCCTGAACTCTTGTGTCATGTTTTTTAATGTTGTCGTGGAGCGTCTGGTAGCCGCTCCGTAGAGGGGGGGGGGTTATGTCACAGTGTCTGGTTGTGTTCCCTTGTTTGTCCACTAGATGTCCTCCTTCCCCACTGTTTCATTCACTATCTGGAACTGCATTTCCCATCATCCTGTTCTGTCAATTACTGATCATTGCACTCAGCTGTTCCCCGTAATCATTGTTCCCAGCTGTTCTGTGTTAGTCTTGTTAGAGATGTGTATATATTCCCTGTCTGTGTTAGTATGTGTACGGAGTCATTGTTTTATGTCACCTCACTTTGGAGTTCTGTGTTCCTTGCCGGTTTTCTTGTTTTGTTTGTTTATTTTGTATTTGGATTGATTACATGGACTTTGAACCTTGCCTGGATGACTACAGAGATGGATTGCCCTTAATTAAAATTTACTGCAACTGGATTTTCTGTTTCCCTGTGTGTGTTCGTGATAATTTTATATTAAACGTAAAAGGTACTCTGGCAACATGAATGTATTTATTTTTTTAAGATATGTTATGTGCAGATGGGGTTTAATCATTTATGCTGTGTACTACTTGCCTCATTCTTTCTCTTAAGTTATTAGATTACAAAAGGTTAGATGATTAAGATCACCATATAATGTTGTAATAGCTTTGCTGGGTTTATTAATTTGCTGGATTTAATATTGTTTCTCTGTATTTCGGAGCAAATTCTGAAAAGGCATTTTTAAGCTATAATATGCTGTGTTCTGTATCTTAACTTGAGAAGCCAGAACCCCTTTTACATTTAATAGAAAATATAATGAACAATTTATTATTATTATATATGTAAAAATTCAATAAGAATTTTGGAAGATTTACAATGCTAATAACCATGGAAATGTGTCATTACAGTCTGTAAATATCTCTTAACAACACAATGCAACTAAAACTATCTGGTATCTGGAAAGAATATATTCTGTATTAACAGTGCATTAAATTACATTACACATTAATTAACCACAATAAATAAAACAAATTAAGTGATGTTCTCAAGTCAAGTGAATTACAAGTCATTGGACAGGCGTCCAATCACAACTGACTTCCGTAAAGGGCAAGTCCCGCCCCTCGACTGTCAAAAATCAAGTCATTGACCACGCGTCAACATTCGGCTCTTGGTTCTTTTGCAATACTCCCGATTTGCCGCGCATAGTTTCACTCGGCTCATTATCAGCAAACCGCTCTCTGGGTGGGCCGAAACAGAAAAACCGCTTTGAAAGACGCTGGCGAATAACATGCACCGATATTTGTCCCAGTGTGCTACGGCCTCTTAGACGGTTAAAGGCCTGTTCACATGGGGACGAATTTGGCGTGCAATATTCGGGCAACGTTTAACGCCTCATGACTAAAGCGTTTTTAAAAAAAAAATGCATTGAGTTCGTTCGGGGGTTTTTTCTTGCACTGCGTCAAAAGCTATCTGACCAATGAGATGATGCCGCTTTTGCTTTTGTTTGGAGCTTTTGAAAACACAATTTGGGGGCGCACAAACACAAAATGGTCTTGCCGAGCACACACACTTAACGGAGAAGAAGATAGACGCCAAGAAGCGTCACTGTTATTCGTCCCCGGTGTGTACGGCCCCTAAGGCTGTGGTAGAGTGGCCAAGTCCAGATTCCCATAAGGCCCTACAGAGGTTTCTGGGTTCGCGACTTTTTTTTAGGTCGTTTTGATTTCTCTTTCGCATTAGCCGGGTTTCAAAAACATAAAACCCCATTCTTTATCGCGCATTTTTGACCATTCTGAATGCCCGTCTACTTCCGAGTGCATTTTACCCAAGACTCAATGTGACTCCACACTCACATGGGAGGTTGAAAGGAGTAACGCCTCCACCCGATTGCCCATCAAATCGTTTATTTGTGCCGGAGGGATTATGGTCGGACGTCATTCAGTGGGGCATTGTTCCAACGTGTCTTGTCATCCAGGAGTCAGTCGCACCAGTTTTTTTGTCTAGTCATTTAACACGGTCCTGTTTTGACTGTGGTGGACCGGTTCTCATAGGCAGCCTATTCTGATCCCCTTGCCCATATTACCATCAGCCAAGAAGACAATGTTGACAGTCGGAGACCCTGTCTTTCCGTTTACATGGCCTCCCAGTGGATGTTGTCTCTAACAGGGGACCCCAGTTTGTGTCCAAATTTAGGCAAAAATGTTGTAAGTTACTGGGAGTGACTGTCAGTTCGGTCCTCAGGGTTTCATCCCCACAGCAATGGCCAAATCAGCCGAACCAAGATTTGGAAAGAGTGTTGTGATGTTTGGCCTCAAACAATCCTTCCTCATGGAGCCAACAACTGTCTATGGTAGAGTACGCCAACAACGCGTTACCAGTGTCATCCACGGGCCTATTTCCGTTTGAGTGTTTGACCAGCCACCTATTTTTCCCAGTCTGGAATCCGAGGTTGCAGCCCCCTCCGCTCACACCTTTGTCTAGTGGTGTCACTGCCCGTGAGACTCTACTCCAGGCACCATTTTTTCATGACACATGGGGGTGCCATATTTAAAAAAAAATCCTCTGCGCCACGAAGCAGTTTTCTATTATCAATCACATGAGTCTCCAACACGTCTATCACATGGGTCTCCACCAGCTTGTGGCTTGATTGGAGGTAGCTCGCCAAGGGACCGTTTACATATCGCGTCTTTTGCGCATTTCAACTTTGTTCAAATATAGGCATGTGGAAAGTGGCACGCTCATTTTTTCCAGGTGCAGTAAAATGAAAAAGTCTCTACTTTCTAGAATGCTGCAAACGTACCGCAGTTCATGTGACAAGAACCAACTAGTCAGCTTCACCCTTTCCGTAACAACATTGAAAGCTCAGTCAACATGAAGAATGGGAGTGTACTCAAACACTGTCTACTGGTATATTTCTCTGAACTCAGTAAATAAATCTTGTAGCAGAGCTACAGAAAACATTTTTCGGTGGTGGAAATCCATTGTGTAGAGTGCAGTGCATGGTTGCATTGCAACGGCAGATGCCACAGGAAAATCTATCCGAATTTTACTAAAAGATAAGCTAATGTGCATTATAAATGTCAGTAATTTTTTTTTGACTCATTCTTTTTATAAAAGAATTATCTGAAATATGTGAAGTTTATCTTTTTATAAAACCTTTTTTTGTGTCAAAACTTTATTTGAACATGTACCTACATGTTAGTAGATAACATGGTGCAAGACACTCTTTTGAAATCTGGTCATCATTTTTAATGTTATTATTTTAATGTTTATGTAAACAAAAAGGTCATATTGATGCTAATTTTATTTGTTAATAGCTAGTTTTTGACATAAAACTTGTTGAATTGATTTGGTACCTTTTGAACAGGATTTATTGATAACCGTGATCATTATGGTAAATATAATGAAATTAAATCTTCATGCCATATCATCTCTAGTTATGATAAACTAAAAGCAACAGGATTGAACAGGATTTCACAAAGTAAAACATGTTCCTGGACCTGGATCAACATCCTTGTTGACAACATTCCAATCAAAAACGCCATGGTTAAGTTTGGAAACGAGTTCAGCTCCCTATTTATATACTTCATTAATTACCAAACTCATTTAACAAACTCACCAATTAAATACAGAAGTTTTGAACATTTCTAAGTGTATTTATACCTTATAATTTCTTACATTTATTAGTAAAGTACATTTCCTTATTTATTTAAAAAAAAAATATTAATAGTGGTTAAGTAAAATAAAATTACATCGAAATACCAGCAGGTGAGTATAAATGGTATGCTCATTAAGCCTGAACTCAGACTTAGCCTGACAGTTAGCCTGCCCCCGACCAGGCTAGTTTCCCAGCATAAGTTTCCAGGGTAACTGAGTTTGAACTATTTTAAGTTTGCTTTATGAAACAGAATTGACCGACAATAAGTTTGACTAACCAAAATAAGCCTGGCTCATTTTCTAATCTTGTTTTATGGAACAACCCTCGGAGGGATAGGCTTAAAGTTAATGTCAAGTTTAGGCTTGCAACAAGGGTTAGGTGATTCTACATCAGTGTTATTCATCATTTCCCACAGGTTTAAGGGATATGTTATAGATTTATATTTTAGAGGTTAGGGATAGGGTTATGTTTTTGGACAAAATTAATGTTCCAGGATTTAAAAAAAAGATGTTGATCCAGGAACATGTCTTACTTAGCAAAATCACAGTGACTCTGAAGAACACAGACAGCTTAGGTTAAGGCTTAAGCTACAATGCTGAAAGGAGAGTGAGCACTTTATACGTAACATATTTGACAAACCACATGCAAAAGGCTGGAGCGATCCACTCCCGTGCATGAATCCCACAGTCCAACCACATGGCCCTCTTCACCTCATCTCTCCTGCCTGACAGCTGCAGCATGAAGACAGACAACCAGACTATAGTCATAATTTAAATTGTGGATGTGTCTGTAATGTGTCTAAAAACATATTTAAAGAACACTCACATCTCTAGTAAATCAATTCTTAATACAATGAGTTTACCTTTATAACATAGAGTGGCCGCTTCTCAGAAGATGACCCAATAAGAATAACTTTCACCATGTCTGAATGATCTAGACTGGTCTTATTTATCCAGTAATAGATCTGAGAGAAAAAGTTGGTCAAATTGTCATTTTCTGGGAAATGAATGCAAAGGTTGAGGTCAATTTTAAACTGTTTGTCAATTAGCCTACATCTTCTAAGGAATGATATCTCTCGTAGAACACGCCCTCCACTCCGTGGATCTGATGTATCGTTTCTGGTCTGCATCCCAACCAGTGCTGGTGTGTTTTCCAAAAGAACTCTGTACAAATATCAAAAACTAGTTTTGAGTTTTAAAAAATCAATTAGTTGCTTTTTAACACATCAGCTATCTGTCTGTCTATCTATCTATCTATTAGTCCACAATCCAACAAACTTAACAGATTTGCATACCTATAAGTAATGCCATGTTTGTGTAGAAGTTCAGTGACAAACTCCACACTTGTTGGCTGAATGTAAAAGGTGAACCTCAGTATTTGTTGCAATGTAACTGGGCGAAGCAGGTTGCCATAATACTGTCTGAACAAGCACGGAACATAAGTTTACATGTCAGCTGAAACTCACAGGTGTGTCAGATCAATAAATCAAATCAATTTACCACCAATATTTGTAAAATGATTCTTACTTAAGTTCTTGTGTAACTACAGTATTGATATTGCATCTCAAATCTGATATTCAGGTAATTTGACAGGTAACACTTAACAATAAGGTTCATTAGTTACTGTATTAATTAACATGAACTAACAACAAGCAACATTTGTTGCTGTATTTATTCATCATTGTTAATGTATTTAATACCTTTATCCATATCTTAGTTTATAAAGACAGTTGTTCATTGTTTGTGTGTATTAACTAGTATTAAGAAATACAACTGTTGATTTTAGAAATGTATTAGTAAATGTTGAAATTAATATTAACTTAGATTAGTTCATAACTAATAAAAACCTTATTGTAAAGTGTTACCGATATTTACATTCGTCCCATGACAGAATGCTAGTCAACAGATGGCAATAAATAACCTCTCACCTCATTGTTACTTGTCATGTTCCGCACTGTGTCCACATCTTCCTGTGTGGATACAGTGATGGACAAAACCTGATCACTGTGCATTAATAGAGAAACAACAGCAATCATTTCAATTTGTTATGTAGGAAGTATGCAGATGAAGGGGCAATAGTGTTAAGAAAAAAAACAACTAATCATAGTTTAGTCAAACTAATCAAGTACTTTATATAGAACAATATGGATACATAATTATTCACAATAACCCTTTCGGTAGGATGTACGGTTTTCTGTCTATTTAAAACATTTGGCTGCCATTATATCATAACACTTATTCATAGTCTACTTGTATTTTAACAGTAATCCATTCAGTAGCTGCAATGTTTGTATATCCACATTTAATAGATGAACACACATTCAAGAAAATATTTTTAAATGGTGACAAAAAAAAAAAAAAACACTGTCAAAAATTGCATTGGAACAAAGAATCTTGGAGAGTATTGGAGAGATTTTTTTTTGTCTCCAGTAAGAAGCTTAATTGTTTACAGGTAGATTTCACATGGATTACAATAAATAATTATAAAACACTATCTTAGCTTTCTAAATGTTGACATATTACTGTAGTTTTTGGTCTTGCGTGTTGCTACAGCCAACAACTCAATTAATAAAAATATAGGCTAGGCCTAACTGTATAATGCATAAAAGAAAAAAAATATTTAGGCCTACTCACTGTTCGATTTGCATATACATTTCTCAAGAAAGATGTTAAAACATATCAAGTAAGCCAGTGGTATAAGGGGCCTCATTTTTTTGTTCTGTCTTCAAATAGTTTGTGCAATAATGTAGACAAGGTAAGAGGTCAGTATTGATCTATAACTGTTTGTTTGCTGGTTAAAATGTACCTTGAATTGACTTGGTGCAGCCTATTTCAAATGTTTGTAAAATTTTTATAAGAACTGCTTTTTTCAAATTAGATATGAAAACAAATGGTGTCATCATTCAATCTTAATAGTAAATTTGAAAATGTCTTGCCTGCGATGAGAAAAACATATAGGGTAACGATAGAAGTCAACCAAAAATCTTAACACTAGGTGGCAGATTTTTGACAACAGGATGCTGAAACGAAACGGATGACCCATGTAGGCTCCAGTGCGGTAGGTGGCGGAAAAGCAGCCTCGACGACCGCTATTAAACACTAGAAAACAACAAAACAACAGCCGACAGCGACAGCCTACCAGTGGAAAGCATTTCCGGGTTCAAGTTATGTGTTGTCATTTTGGTAAAGATGTCAGCGCACGATCACCTGTCTCTTGTCTTTGTGATTTAATCAGGTATTTATTTCAAAGTATTGTATTTTATTTGTTTAGATTTTGCAAAGCTATTGTCGAATAAGTGAAGTCCAGCGAGCTGCTGTTGCAGTACGAATGTAACTATACATCAAAATATTCTTTGTCGTTTTATTTTCTCTTCAGAATGAATGGATGGATACATTTGATGTATTTTTGAAACATTAAAACACAGTGGGGAATGCCAATCTGTAGTTTCTTATAATTTCAATACTTCAGACAGTCACAGTATTTCTGATGATGTTGATAATTTATTTCATAAGTCATAAATTCACTTTAAAACCAGTTGTGATCACCCACATTTATATCATAGTAATAATATAATAATAATAAACATTCCAAATTGTTCAGCCCATAACAGATGGCTTATTAATCAGTACAAATGATGTTAGAGGATGCATAGTAAATCTATAACATTGTTCGTTAGAATTAGTTCGGTTTTTATCTAATTAATTAGTATGATTAATTAATTAGTATGATTATGTCTATAACTTTTTTATTAGGAAACCTTTTGTATGCCAAATGATATTACTGGGAAAGATGGATTATTGTATTTAACTTTTGCCTTCCACAGGTTACTGTGGACACTGCTGTTACCATGCTTCTATCTGAGTCTTGTCCTGACAGCCATCCTCTTCCTTTTCATCATGGGAGTGAGAACTGGCTGCAGACGAAGAGGAAGACCAGGAGAGCTCAGGATGGCCGGCCTGCCGTGGGTTTCTTCCACCCATACTGCAATGCGGGAGGAGGAGGAGAAGAGGGTGCTGTGGTGTGCCTTACGTGCTCTTCAAAACAGGTCAGCCATATCAGCTCTTTTAGAGTAGGGACATTTATTTGACCAGACATTTATGGGTCAGTAACAAATAAGGAGTGAAAGCATACAAAAAAAAAGCATTAAAGCTATAAATTCAATAATTTTTGACTATATTGAAACTTATTTTAAGCTTGTATGCTATTTTTAGTTACATACTTTATTGTACGGTTGATTGGTTTTGGTCATTGAAAATATCATACAGAATTGCATATTTATAATGATTCCAAAAATGATGATAAAAACTTCTACCAGATCAAAAGCTAAGGATGATAATTATTCAGAGGAGTTCTTGTAAAGTCTTAAAATGATCATGGATGACTGCAGTGTTCTCAACATAAAGTTGGTTGCCTTATCTTTTCAGACGGATCAGATCTAATGTGATGATACACAGGGCAACTTTTTGAGCAAGTGGCTGGGCAATCTTGCTGATTCGATTAAAAATGGGCAATACATTTCTATCTGGATAATTTAGATCGCGTCGTGGCCACTGTGTCTCATCTGGTTGCCAGTTGACGGCAACATTGCCCAAAAACTTGCCCTGTGTAGCATAACCTTAAAGGTTTTCTTAAAATTGCTGATAAAGACTCGGAAAAATCCCATAGACTGTTATTGTACAATGCTCAAATTGAGCCAAGACTATTCAAACTTTAAATTTCTAAATTAAAATTTTGAAAGTTGGAGAAACTCATTAGACTTCATTAGCTGCCATTCAGTGTACTCTTTCTAATTCATCAGAGACTCATTTTCCATTCTATTTAATATTTCTGAACTGAAAACATTAAAACTTTTAAACTACTTTAAGTTGGCAAGGCTTTTCTATTCCAACTAAGTTTGTCTACAAACTTTTTAATCTAGTTAATTAATGAAATTATTTCTAGATCACTGTGATTGTTTTTGTCCCCTCCTCGCTCATTTCTTAGTGTGTGCCCGATGGATGGAAGTATCGGATTTATTAGGGCCCAAGCCCTGAAGGGCAGCATAGCCCTATCGTTTCCTTCGATTATTAGGGCCCAAGGCCTGAGGGGCGAAGGCCCTATTGTTTTCCTTAGGATTATTATTATTATTAGGGCCCAAGCCCTGATAGGCGCAGAGCCCTATTGTTTTCCTTCGAATATTAGGGCCCAAGCCCTGAAAGGCGCAGAGCCCTATTGTTTTCCTTCCGATTATTCATTTTTATTTACTTAGGGCCCAAGCCCTAAAGGGCGCAGAGCCCTATTTGTTTTCCTTCCGATTATTTTTATTTATTTATTTATTTTTTTTTTTTTTTTCTAGCGACTATTCGGGCACTTTTTGGGGCCCTTAACATGCTCGAAAACTCTTGAAACTTTGCACACGGGTCAGAACCCGCGGCCATCAGAGCCGGGCTGAAGCTGGTACCCGGGCGTGGCAGGGCGGCTCGTCAGCGCCCCCTGGAATGGGGTCCGAACACCTGGTCCATAACTCAAACACACTTGCATGTAATAATATGAAACTCGGTACACATGTCGATAGCAGAATTTCATCTATACCTCGTGTTCTTACTTTTTACCCCAGCCCAACAGGAAGTCGGCTATTGAGGTTTTTTTGTAAAACACACGCAATGAACTTTTAAATACTCCTCCTAGAGCTCTGATCCAAATTCGACGAAACTCGGTCAGCGTGAAGTCAAGACATTGAGGATGAAAGTTTGTGTGGGGATTTTTGATATCTCGAACGGTTTGGCCGTGGCGAGGAAACGAAACTATGGCGAGAAACGTGAAACAGGAAGTGTGTCATAACTTCAGCATACATTAACTGATCTGGATGAAACTTCAGCAGTGCGTTCGCTGTAAGAGGACGATCACATGGATGTGACTATTGTGAGTCAAAGTTATAGCGCCACCAACTGGCAGCAGGAAGTGTGTCACTTTCAAAATGCTTTGAAATCACCCTCTTATTTTTACCCGATTTGCTTCAAACTTCATCTGTATAATGTAAATACACGGCAGATGAAGACCTATGAATGGATTCTTGATATCTTTGAAACTGTTGCCGTGGCGACGCATCAAACTTTACCATTCTTTTAGGATGCATTCTTTTAGGGATTCGAACATTTGTCCATAAATCAAACACACGTGCATGGATTAATATGAAACTCGGTACACTCATAGATCACATCAGGCCAAACAACTTTCGTGCTCTAAGTTTTACGACAGTTCAAACGGAAGTCGGGAATTATGTTTTTTTTTTTAGATAAATGTCCTAGAAAAACATCAAATTACAACCCATGCTGTTACCAATCACCACCAAACTCGGTGTGCATGAAGTCAAGACATTGAGGATGCTAAATTCCGGACGGATTTGTGATATCTCGAACGGTTTGGCCGTGGCGAATTTTTTTGACTAAAAAAGGACACATAAAGTGTGTTATAACTTGGTTAGTTTTACTGACAGTTACAAAACTTGCCGTGTATATTGTTCTATTCAAGCCAAACAACTTTCTAATTAACAATAATAAGCTCAAACCCACAGAAAGTCAGATATTGTAGTTTGAATATGATCATGCTCTTTCTGAGCCTGAGTCTTTCTTGAGTCTCTCTGACACACAGTCTGTGTGTGTGTGTGTGTGTGTAGGGGGAGGGGGCTTAATCATTTCACTGTGTGTCTGGCCTGCTAAAGTAAATACATTTCTTAAGCCTGGTATTTTTTAAATAAGTTTTTATTTTTATTTTTTTATAAGTAAAGGCATATAACCTGTTTAATTGTAGTGCATTGACAATAGTTTTATATAATTAGTGTATTAATTAAATTAACTTGGTCCATAAATCAAAAAGGAAGTGTGTTAAAACTTCTGCATACATTAACTGATCTTGATGAAACTTCAGCAGTGTGTTCGTTGTAAGAGGCCGATCACATGGATGTGACTATTGTGAGTCAAATATATAGCGCCACCAACTGGAAGCAGAAAGTGTTTCACTTTCAAAATGCTTTGAAATCACACTCTTACTTTTACCCGATTTGCTTCAAACTTCATCTGTATAATGTAAACACACGCCAGATGAAGAGCTGTGAAAGCATTATTCAATATCTAAGATAATGTTGCCATAGCAACGCATCAAACTTTAACATTCCTTTTTTTTGATGATTTTGAGTCTCTTAGCGGCTTTTGGGGCCCTTAATGGGTTTGAAAACTCTTGAAACTTTGCACACAGGTCAGATCCCACAGCCATCAGAGCCGGGAAGATGGTACCCGGGTGTGGCAAGGGGGCTAGACAGCGCCCCCTGGAACGGGGTCCAAAACTTGGTCCATAAATCAAACACGCTTGCATGTAATAATATGAAACTCAGTACACATGTTGATCTCATCGTTTCATATATTCATATATTCTCCTTAAGCCGGACAACTTTCTAATTTACACTCATGAGCTAGGACCCACAGAAAGTCAGATATTTTGGTTTGAAAATGTTGAGTGTCTCTCTGAGCCTACACTTCTGTATGGCAAGCCCTTTTAACATTTAAAAGCTAAGTTTGACTATTCGTAATTAACATTGTAGATATCAACAACGTCTTTCTAGTCGTAATTACATTTTGGATAGTTTGTATTATCATTTAAGATATCTGTAACGTAATTGTGACTAGTCGAAACGACAGATAGAGTATGGCAAGCCGTTTTAACATTTAATCATTTTAACCTACTAGTCTCTATTTTCATGCTACTAGTACTTATTTTTTAGATACTAGTATCTATTCCATTAAGTACTAGTACTTATTCATTAGCTACTAGTGCTTATTCTTTAGATACTAGTGCCTTTTCTTTAGATACTAGTGTTTATTCTTTAGGTACTAGTACCTTTTTAAAGATACTAGTACTTATTCATTAGACACTAGTCCTTATTTATTAGATACTAGTACTTATTCATTAGATGCTAGTCCTTATTCATTACATACCAATGCTTATTAATTAGTTACTAGTACTTATTCATTAGATGCTAGTACCTATTAAATAGATACTAGTACTTATTCATTAGACACTAGTACTTATTTCAATGGTGACTAGTAACTATTCTTTTGTTACTAGTCACATTTTTTCCAGTGACTTCTATGGTGATCTGTCATTCAGATATCAACTATTCAGTTCTGACTAGTATGTTAGTATGTATTCCAATTGTGGAATACATACTAGTATGTATTCCAAAGCAGGGGTTACGCTTTTTGCACGTCGTGCAGAATAACCCTAAAGGCACCAAGGTGGCGGTGCCACCGGCTCCACACACATATATATATACACACACACACACACACACACACACACACACACACACACAAATCATAGCTGCGAGCAGCGATGGAGGGCCAAAGCCGGCGGTACCGCCATCCCGGTGCCTTTAGGCACCGGGGTTGCGGTGCCACCGGCTTGGGCCCGCAATCGCTGCTCGCAGCTATATTTTTATTTATTTTTATTTTTTTTTTTTTCTAGCGACTATTCGGGCACTTTTGGGGCCCTTAACATGCTCGAAACTCTTGAAACTTTGCACACGGGGTCAGAACCCGCGGCCATCAGAGCCGGGCTGAAGCTGGTACCCGGGCGTGGCAGGGCGGCTCGTCAGCGCCCCCTGGAATGGGGTCCGAACACCTGGTCCATAACTCAAACACACTTGCATGTAATAATATGAAACTCGGTACACATGTCGATAGCAGAATTTCATCTATACCTCGCGTTCTTGCTTTTTACCCCAGCCCAACAGGAAGTCGGCTATTGAGGTTTTTTTGTAAAACACACGCAATGAACTTTTAAATACTCCTCCTAGAGCTCTGATCCAAATTCGACGAAACTCGGTCAGCGTGAAGTCAAGACATTGAGGATGAAAGTTTGTGTGGGGATTTTTGATATCTCGAACGGTTTGGCCGTGGCGAGGAAACGAAATTATGGCGAGAAACGTGAAACAGGAAGTGTGTCATAACTTCAGCATACATTAACTGATCTGGATGAAACTTCAGCAGTGCGTTCGCTGTAAGAGGACGATCACATGGATGTGACTATTGTGAGTCAAAGTTATAGCGCCACCAACTGGCAGCAGGAAGTGTGTCACTTTCAAAATGCTTTGAAATCACCCTCTTATTTTTAACCCGATTTGCTTCAAACTTCATCTGTATAATGTACATACACGGCAGATGAAGACCTATGAATGGATTCTTGATATCTTTGAAACTGTTGCCGTGGCGACGCATCAAACTTTACCATTCTTTTAGGATGCATTCTTTTAGGGATTCGAACATTTGTCCATAAATCAAACACACGTGCATGGATTAATATGAAACTCGGTACACTCATAGATCACATCAGGCCAAACAACTTTCGTGCTCTAAGTTTTACGACAGTTCAAACGGAAGTCGGGAATTATGTTTTTTTTTTTTAAATAATTGTCCTAGAAAAACATCAAATTACAACCCATGCTGTTACCAATCACCACCAAACTCGGTGTGCATGAAGTCAAGACATTGAGGATGCTATATTCCGGACGGATTTGTGATATCTCGAACGGTTTGGCCGTGGCGGATTTTTTTGACTAAAAAAGGACACATAAAGTGTGTTATAACTTGGTTAGTTTTACTGACAGTTACAAAACTTGCCGTGTATATTGTTCTATTCAAGCCAAACAACTTTCTAATTAACAATAATAAGCTCAAACCCACAGAAAGTCAGATATTGTAGTTTGAATATGATCATGCTCTTTCTAAACCTAGGCCTGTCACACAGTCTTGTGTGTGTTGTGTGTGTGTAGGGGGAGGGGGCTTAATCATTTCACTGTGTGTCTGGCCTGCTAAAGTAAATACATTTCTTAAGCCTGGTATTTTTTACATAAGTTTTTATTTTTATTTTTTTTATAAGTAAAGGCATATAACCTGTTTAATTGTAGTGCATTGACAATAGTTTTATATAATTAGTGTATTAATTAAATTAACTTGGTCCATAAATCAAAAAAGTAAGTAAATAAATCAAAAAGGAAGTGTGTTAAAACTTCTGCATACATTAACTGATCTTGATGAAACTTCAGCAGTGTGTTCGTTGTAAGAGGCTCGATCACATGGATGTGACTATTGTGAGTCAAATATATAGCGCCACCAACTGGCAGCAGAAAGTGTTTCACTTTCAAAATGCTTTGAAATCACACTCTTACTTTTACCCCGATTTGCTTCAAATGTAAACACACGCCAGATGAAGAGCTGTGAAAGCATTATTCAATATCTAAGATAATGTTGCCATAGCAACGCATCAAACTTTAACATTCCTTTTTTTTGATGATTTTGAGTCTCTTAGCGGCTTTTGGGGCCCTTAATGGGTTTGAAAACTCTTGAAACTTTGCACACAGGTCAGATCCCACAGCCATCAGAGCCGGGCTGAAGATGGTACCCGGGGTGTGGCAAGGGGGCTAGACAGCGCCCCCTGGAACGGGGTCCAAAAACTTGGTCCATAAATCAAACACGCTTGCATGTAATAATATGAAACTCAGTACACATGTTGATCTCATCGTTTCATATATTCATATATTCTCCTCAAGCCGGACAACTTTCTAATTTACACTCATGAGCTAGGACCCACAGAAAGTCAGATATTTTGGTTTGAAAATGTTGAGTGTCTCTGAGCCTACACTTCTGTATGGCAAGCCCTTTTAACATTTAAAAGCTAAGTTTGACTATTCGTAATTAACATTGTAGATATCAACAACGTCTTTCTAGTCGTAATTACATTTTGGATAGTTTGTATTATCATTTAAGATATCTGTAAGCGTAATTGTGACTAGTCGAAACGACAGATAGAGTATGGCAAACGTTTTAACATTTAATCATTTTAACCTACTAGTCTCTATTTTCATGCTACTAGTACTTATTTTTTAGATACTAGTATCTATTCCATTAAGTACTAGTACTTATTCATTAGCTACTAGTGCTTATTCTTTAGATACTAGTGCCTTTTCTTTAGATACTAGTGTTTATTCTTTAGGTACTAGTACCTTTTTAGAGATACTAGTACTTATTCATTAGACACTAGTCCTTATTTATTAGATACTAGTACTTATTCATTAGATGCTAGTCCTTATTCATTACATACCAATGCTTATTAATTAGTTACTAGTACTTATTCATTAGATACTAGTACCTATTAAATAGATACTAGTACTTATTCATTAGACACTAGTACTTACTTTCAATGGTGACTAGTAACTATTCTTTTGTTACTACTAGTCACATTTTTTCCATTGACTTCTATGGTGATCTGTCATTCAGATATCAACTATTCAGTTCTGACTAGTATGTTAGTATGTATTTTCACTTTGTGGAATACATACTAGTATGTATTCCAAAGCAGGGGTTACGCTTTTGCACGTCGTGCAGAATAACCCTAAAGGCACCAAGGTGGCGGTGCCACCGGCTTTATATATATATATATATATATATATATATATATATATATATATATATATATATATATATATATATATATATATATATATATATATAATATATATATATATATATATAAATATATATATATATAAATATATATATAATATATATAAATATATATATATATAAATATATATATATATATATATATATATATATATATATATAAATATATATATATATATATATATATATATATATATAGCCGCCTGAGTAGTTATGAGGGTGAGTCCGGCCGGGTCTGGCCCCATCCCGGGGCCCAGGATCGGGGTCCGCGGGGCCACCTCGGGGCCGGGGCCGGACCCGCCCCCGCAGCTATATATATATATTTTTTTTTAGCCACCATTCCGGGGATCCCCTGGGGCCCTTAACATGCTCGAAAACTCTGGAAACTTTGCAGATGGGGTCAGACCCCGGACCCGAGCCGGGCTGAAGCCGGTACCCCGGGCAGGGGGGGCCGGCTCCCTCGAGCCCCCTGGAATGGGGTCCAGACTGGTCCATAACTCAAATAATAATAATGTAACTGAACCGAAGAATATCC